>VXAZ01002670.1:138303-253303 GCA_013399875.1 Gymnorhina tibicen | reverse complement strand
TACAGAAACTCTGTGGTATGGATCTTAACCCTGCCTGATTTAGCTGTGCTGAAGGATGCACCAAGAAACTCCTCTCCCAGACCTGGTTCTTTTAAAAACCTCGCATTATGGCTGGAACTTTTGTTGGATTTGCTGCACTTTCTACTGTGAGGTTATGCCAGTTTGTCATCCTGCCAGTCCTGTTTTCTGTCTCAGTCAACTGGGATAAACACTTAGCCCTCCTTTTTCGTTCCCTATTACCACACCCCTTGCCTGTAACTGGTATAGATTACATCAGAAATTCCTTGCTGAGCCAGCTCTGCTAATAATTTTTGTTCTAAATCACAGAAAAACCTGTGAAATGTAATCATGTCCATACTTTCGTCCACTGCAAATACCCGGAAGATGAAATTAAATCTTACAAAGAGCAATCCATCTCTTACTCAATCACTCCAGGACAAACTGAAGCGCCAGAGCAATGGTTTTACTGTGTTTGTGTGAACTCATGTTACAGGCTGAGGCCAGGGCTGGGAATCTGCGATCTGCCAGTCCAGATGGGATTAGAAATCACTGTCACGTATGAAACGTCTGGCTCTCAATGAAATTATCTTTGAGGGGCAGCTTTATAAAGACACTTTCAACAGAAGTAGGAGAAGAGTAGAAAAGGGGTTGTATGTAACTGTACAGCTGAGATCAAATCCAATTAGAGCTGAGAGTTGCAGCATTTTCAGTGAACTCTTTCCCTCAGTGAGCACCACCACGCTGGTTTTTCAGCCTCTCCAACACCAGTTTATTGATTTCTGTGGCCTGATCACTCCTTGGGACCCATTTTTAAAGGCAGAAGGTGGCACACAGCCGTGCTGATGCCGCTGCGTGCCCTGCAGCCACGTTTCCAGAGGAAGTGTGGCCAGTGAGTGACGAATGGTGACTGCAGGGCTGGCAGCACCACGGGCCCGTGCAGCGCCTTCTCCCCACGTGCACAGGCAGCTCGTGGTACCCACGTGCACAGACACAGCAAACCAGCAGCAGCATTTTATCTCCCCTTAGCAAGGCCTCTGCTCCTGAAAAACCACTCACTTCAGTCTTACCATGCATTTTTACCTAATTGGCACAGAGAGAAGTAGTTAAATGTAACAGAAACCAGGGCTTCCAAAGGAAGATAACATTTTTGAAGCCACGATTTCTATTGCTTTTTATTACCTTTACCTATGGTTTATATGACAAGGGGTCAGAGAACAGATGCAGATGCTGAACTGGGTGGCTGAGTAAATGAAGTCAACTTCTGCAGAGAAAAGCAGAAGGAAGTTAGAAGACATGAGTGAATTCACTTTAGTAGCCAAATGAAATTTTGAGTCACTGCTGACTCAAGTAAAATTCCAATTTAATACACCTCTAAAACATAACCTCTTCTAGATAAGACAACAGTAATCCACTAACCAAATACACTCAGAAGAGAAAGGGAAATTCTGAGTAAGAGTACAAATATGAATCATTATTCTGATAATGTTTTTGTTATTATTTTTGCAGATGAATCTGAAAGCTCTTAGGACTCAATTAAGTTACCACAGCCAATAAAGACAAAAAGCAAAAGCAAGGCAGATACTTTCTGCCTAGACACCGTGGTGATGGGCACATTAGAAATGAGGTAGATTAGATAGATGAACTAGACAGACACATCTAACTGTCCTCCAGTGCACTCATTTGTTTGACAGCCTGGAAAATGCCAACATTCCTGGGATTAAATGAAAATAGAAAATTGCATTTTCACTGTAAAGTATACACAGAACTTTGCTATGTCAGATTCTCTGTTAAAATAAACCATGGCCCAACCACGTCGTCCCAGAGTGACCCAAAGCACAATAAGATAAATGACACAGTAAGCAAGGCACAACCAACTGAGAGCCCTTGGGCTGCTACCCTTGTACCCAGGTTTTAGGGGAGTGATAATGACCTGCACACACGCTGAGACATTAATTTTCTCCTGAGCTCAACAGCACCAAATATCCTAAACTGCCCATCTTGCATTGCTGTCTTGATACCGTAATTCTTTTATCCGTGACTTCCAGCTACTTTACCTTTATGGGCTGGTCAAACAATTTTTGTTCTGTGGTGCCTTTCCCCCCCACCTTGTTCTTCAAGAAAGCAAAAGTGAGTATCTTGAATGTAAAAAATAAAGAAGAACACTGAGTGGAGCGATTACCCCTGGAGGCAGCTGGCCCAGGTCTGTCTCCGTGTGGTTTTGCCCCAGCTCTCAGAGCAGCACACGCACACAGTGACACAGGGTTCACACTCGTGTCCGCATTCCGTCTCTTCTCCCAGCGCCAGGACGTGTGCTCCAGCCCAGAGCTGCGAGTGGCAGCCTGGCAGTCCCCGGGCAGGCTCCTGCTCTGCCCACCCCAGCTCTGACAGGAGCGCCGCTGAGCCCGGGGAGCTGAGCGACATCCCGGGGCTGCCGGGGAGAACAGAATCCAGCTCCTTGTGACAGTTTTCCCCACACAACATCACAATCAGCCAAACACATTTGTAATCTACTGCAGCTGGTGTTTCTATAATTGATAGAGATATAAAAGCCCTTTTTGCTAAAGTTGTACTTCTGTATTTTTTTTTCTTGGGGGAGTTGTGAGAAAGCAGCTACAAAAAGCAAGCTTTAAATCTCAGATAATGTAGCTCCCTTTAGAATCCCAAGCTTAAAGCAAGTAGTTTCGAGTTTTAGCAATGCAAAAAAAGGGAGCTAAAAACAAACATTTATTTTACTTGACGTAGCAAAACAGTGGATTAAAAAGTTAAATCAATGCACCGTCTGAATGGTTCCTGCTGTAGCTGCAATTTCAAATGAAATAAGAATGTTATAAAAACTCGCCCATATTAGGCACGTTTGGAAATGTCTCCTTGTAACTGTTCTTTAAGTGTTCTGTCTATGAGCACTAACAGGTCACTGCACAGGAAATGCAAAAATATGTTACATTTTAATCAGGGCATATAAAACACTGTCTAGAATGTTACATTGCCCTTGGGAATCTGTAGTAAGTAGGGGAACTTTTACAAAGTCCAGGTCACTCTCCCCATTACATCACTGTAAAAAAAAAATTATTAGGTTACATTACAGAGATGTCATGTATTAGAACCTTCCCAGTTGCAGGATGATGGCTAAGAGATGCTTATTTCCTTGGAGAAACCCGTAATCTCTCCCTTGTTCCCCTGTTCATACTTTGTATATTGGAAATAGTGCATTTTAACTGAATCAGAATGTTTCCAAACAATTATAAAGAGGGAGGGCTAATGTAAAAATGAGACTTTTCGTATAGTCCCTGCAACAACAGATTTCAGCACTTTCACCCTAACACACACACAAACTGAAACCCTGCCTGGCTGTACCTCATAGGTGATAAAAAATGAAAGAAGGGATTTTAGCAGACATGTTTGGGAATGATTAAGGTAAAATGTCCCTAATCCAAACAAATGGAAACCCAGATGTTGATGGCATCATAACATTCCTCTGCCTTCCCGCAACTCTTTCTCCACATGACTTACATTTGTTTAACCCAAATCACAAGTTTGTCAAATCTTTAATAGGTTCACCGAAACAGCAGAAGGGTAATGCAGGGATGACTGTTTTCTAGATTAACATTCTCAGGATTTTAGTTATTTAATATACTAATGCTGGAGGTGACACAAACCAGTACAATAACCTGAAGGCAACCTGCTCTGCTGAGCCTGATTTGAGTTTTGTCGCTGACTTTCAGATAGATCAGATTTATAGGAAAAAACTCCCACGGGGCAGCAAACGAAATACAGTAAAATAAACCCCTGGCTCCGAGTAAAACCAAAGTCAGAGCCTTTGGCCAGGGCAGGTACCCACACAGCGACCCAGGGACCAGCCCTCCACCATGGGCACGTTGTGGCAAAAGAGAAGCTCTCAGACGAACAGGCTCTTTTTATCTAAACAGATATCTGTGGTTGAAACTCCTGGCAGGATTCTTTGTCTTGTCTCAGAGCTGCTTTTGTACCACAGCTTCTTCACTGCCCAGAGTGCCCACGCTCCGCTCGGCCCGACCCACCCCGGCCATGCCAGGCCCGGCCCCGGCACTGACCGGCCCCCCTGCCCCACACACCGACACCTCCCAGATACACCAAATACACCAAATATACCAAATATACCATTGTCACACATTCTGTATGGGGTCACCAACCTCTCCATGGGCTGCCTCAGCTCTTCCACTCTCCTGTTGGCTCTGCCACCCAAGGGCAGCCCTGCGCCTCGCTGGCATCATCTTCTCCTGGTCCCCGTGCCAGGAACTGGAATTTTCCTCATTTTCCACCTTTCCCGAGCTGCCTGCACTGTGCCTGTGGATGGGATCTCACCTCTGCTATTCAACTGGCACGGGGGGCTCAGCTCTGGCGAATTTTGAGGGGATTTTTTTCACTTTTTTCCCCCGGAAGAGGTTCCCACCTCACGCGCGCGGGGCCAGCTGAGGCCTGGCGCCCCTCACGCCCGGCGCCCCTCACGCCCGGCGCCCCTCAGGCCCGGCGGGACCCGTTCCCAGCTGGCGCGGGTGGGTTCCCCACACACCCATTCCCTGCCCAAGGAGGGCACGAGTGCAGGCTTTGGGAAGGCCGGCCGGGGAACTCAGGAGCGGCACGTGCGGACCCGCGCTCGTTCCCATCTGGGATCGACCCGGGCAGGAGCTGCCGGACGCGGTCCCAGCACGAGCTCATGCTCAACATGGTGCTCTACCCTTACCGGGCAAGAAAGTCACACACACAGGTTTACCCCTGTTTTCTGGGGTTATTTGATAAGGTGATGCTCTCTGCCCCTGCTTGTCCAAGTTCTGCTCCCTAAATTTCCCCTCTTTCCCCCTCAAGGCCTGGGCTCCAGCTAAACGCAAACACAGACCTTTCCTTCACTCTCCTTGGACCGCTCAGACCCATCGCTGCCCCCGCAGCCATTGTCCTACTTATCCCCAGCTAAAATGTTTTTTAAGGCAGTGTAATTGAAAAAGAGAAACCAAGAACAGAGCATGCGTGGTGGGGATGGCATGTTGGAGAATGCTGTGTCACCTTCTAAAAATTCTTTGGCAACAGCAACTTTTAGGCTTTATAAGTCAGACAAATTTGGGTGGATTTTCTCAGAGAAAGCAGAAGATATCTCTGAAAAATGTTCACGTCACTGCCAGAAAGCTCAGTGGTCCCACAGCTTTGAAATAAACCCTGATGAACGTCTTCTAATTTTTTGCCAAGTAACATCCTACCCTAAGTTGCAGGAACAACGTTTTAAGAAAGAAAACACAGATTTTAATAACGGAAATGGTTGCTTTGAGCAGCTCAGAACTGGAAACATTAGAACCACTAGAAATCAAACTTCTCAACAGGAAACCCCAAACAATCTGGGCTATAAGAACTGTTGAGCCCATAATGCAGAATTTATTGCTGCTGTGCCCTGGGCTAGCCACTGCTCCCACATCCACACAACACTGCTCTCAAGGACCCTGCTGGTCTTCTGCTCTTTTCAAGATTTCCCCTGTTTTTTCCCCCTTTTTATTATCACACATCTGAACTTCTACCACATTCAAGGCCAGCCAGGCCGGTGAAGATGCTGAGCCCTGGCGCCAGTTTTGGCTACTTGTCCTGCCCCATCCACTGCATGTTGCCTCTCCAGTCTGAACAACCCAGACGGAGAAAGAGATCATCAGATAAAAAAACAAAACAAAACAATGCATCTGTAATTCCAACCACAGAAAAGGCTGATGACTTGCGCTGTCATATTTGAGCTGTTTTTTTCTCATGCACGAGTAAAACAATAACCAGGCGAGGCTAAAAATCCCAGGTCTGAGTCCCTGATTCAGTCAGAGCAGCCCTTGGCCATAAATTTCAGCACAGACTTAAAAATTGATAGAAACTCTTTTTTAATCATCAAGTATTCAGCCGCTCATTACTGATATATGCTTTAATGATGTGCCCTTAAATTTTGGTCTAGTTTTAAAAGTACAGTTTCCTCAAATTTAATGCAAAATCCAGGCCCCGTAATTTTGTTCTGGTGCTTTTTCCTCTCTAAGGTCTGCTTGAAACACAAAATTTAAGGAGTTCACTCTGTCAGGTGACGTTTTGTTAGCTTTTGACAAGAGAAAATATTTAATACCCTATTTTTTTTTCCCCGCTCTGAATATTAGTTTAATTGTCACAAATAATTAAACGCTTATGAGTAAGAGACATCTTCAGACATTTTGACAATACGTATTAAGAGACACTTTAAGGCAAATCTGCACAGATCGGCTTTTATTTGTTATGCTAAACGATGATGCATCCTGATTGCATTTGTTCCTTATTTGTGTGTGCAACAGGAGACGTACTGTGAATGATCTGTAAGGAATAAAATGACAGTATTTGACAGGCTAGGAAATGTCTGGGCAAGGATACAGGAGAAGGAACCCTGAAAGGGCATTGTTTATGGAGGGGCAATGGGGAGAGACACTCCCTTCAATCTAAGGCAATGAAAGGCGCCAACAACTAAATTACAGTTAATAACAGTAAGAAATAAACATAAATTACGTATACAAGGCTCGAGCTCAAGGACTTTGGACCACTAAAAATATATATTATTATATCAATTATCAACGAGAGACAAATTCCCATCCTGGGAATTTGCATATGAACTCTAATAACCTACTATTCAGAAATAGAGGCAAGCATTAATTTCCACATGAAAAGGAGCCATGGGAGAGCTTCCCAAGTCCCCAGCTCCAGAGAAGAAAGCCCTACCTGGTGATTCAGCACCTCTGCCCGAGAGGGTAGCGGGTGGTCTCCCAGGTAAGACAGACCAGCCCTACATTACCTAAGATTTATTCAGAGTTCCTGTCAATATAATGGCTGAAACGGCCATTCCTGAAAGGTAATACGGTGTGAAAATAAACATAAACAATCCTTAATGAATCCATAGGCTATTACTTGCACCATATTTCTTCTGTAGGCAATACATACACCTCCAGTTTAGGGAAACAACGCTGCCCTTGATCGAGGCCCAATCCCAGTTTACACAAGAGAGAGAATGGAGGGAAGTCCATGGGAATTTGGTGCTAAAGGCTTTTGAAAATTCAGGTCTCTCTTGAGCTGCCCGTGTAAGGATTTAGACCCTTGACATTGGAAGCTGAGCCTCAAACTGTGTCACCTGAGATTTCCAACCACCTCTGGCAGTCTGGGTGGAGGAAATTGTGCATGGCCTGTTCAGCTGCAACTAGACCAGGTTTTACATATTTCTCAGGGCAATGCTTTACAGACAGCCACATCCAGCTCTGCCAAAGAAATGCAGAACAGCTTACAGGAAGAAAAGTAAAAGGAACCAAATTCTCTGGTCCTGCAACCTATCACTGGCTAAAAACTAGAATGCAAAAAAACTTGATTGTTCTGTCTAAAACTCTTGCCTAGTGAAGCTCCTTTGGCTTGTTAGAATTTACAGAGCTCTGCTTTCTCAAACCATGAGTCCTCCTGCTTTTGGGAGCTCCTGGCCATGAGCAAAGTGCCTCTTCCTCTGCCACAGGGAATTGCATGGGAGGGATGAAACTGCATTTCAGCCCAGATTTCCCTCCTGGAAGTGCTCTGATGATAGAAATGTGATCTAGTACCTCAAGCAGGGAATTGGGAGCAAATGCTGCTTGACCTTGAGCAAATCAGGGAAAACCTCCCAGGTTCAATTTGCCTTTCTGTAAAACTGAGGGGAAATATTCCACATCACTGGGGTTATTCTGAGTATCAGCAAGAAATCCATGGAAGAAAGGTGCTAAGTGTGAAGAAATATGCTCCACTACCTAACAAAGGACACAAATACAAGCAGGATCCATGCAGCTAATCAAAAGCACTGGAAAGCTTTTAATTTTTTTAGCATTTAATGCTACAGATGATCAATATAGCTACTTAGCTTCTTTCTCCTTTCACGTGTTAATTTAGTGCCACTTGCACTGTGCTCATGTATGTTATGACATGGCTGAAAAACACATAAAAAAATAATTTGGGTAGACCAATAGAGCAGCTGGCACAAGGTTATGTTTCTTCGGTACAAAACATAAAATCATAAAAGACCCAGCGCTTTCCTGTGAAGTCCACTCACCCTGCGGGAAGCAAATGAGTTCTTCCTATACGTACAAAGAAAATTGCAGACCTTATAAATTGTGCTGCTGATTCGCCGTGCAATTCACACAAAAAATTATTTATATATGGAAAATTCAGAGTAAAATCTTTCCATGAAAAATAAAAATTACTTCTGTCCAAGTGCAGGGTGAGTGATAGAAATAAGATTGTTGTCCGCACACGACAAACTGCACCAATGTGCAGATTTTCATTCCGATATCCTTGAAGCAGAGTTTCACTAGGAAAAAAAAAATCCGAGCTATCAAGGTATTCCAGAGAATTTAATTATTTTCATTAAAAACAAGAACTGTGTGCTGCTCCTTTCTTCAATAGAAATTCTGCACCGATTCCACATAAACAGACCCAATATCACTTCAGCGAAGTTGCTTTGGGAATATGTAACAGCCTTTTTTAAGTTATGAAAGCAATATTGAATGAGATTTACTACAATTTAAGATAAGTGGGTCTTAATTTTATATGAACAGAGAGACTTAAAAAGCAGGCAGGAAGAGTTCCAATTATATTGTGCTGGAATATTAGGCCCTGTGCAAAATTGCCCCTTTTCTGTTTTACATGCATAAAAACAAGCACAACAGGCTTTTCAATTAAATGAGTCTTTTGAGAGAGATGCAGGAAGAGCCAGCGAGCTCCTTAAAACTTTATTGCTTTTTATCTTTGTCAGGTAGGGCTGTGTGTTAAAAATGACCTGTTCTTTGCAGCACAGGGTCCTTCCTGCATGATTTTCCTTCTGTTTGACCCATCAATTTTAAGGGTTTCCTGAAACAGGAATGCAAGGCTTGGTCCGGATTAGTTTTCCCCATGTACTCAGTAGTTGTGCTTTTCCACAGCCATCCAGAGCTCAGGATGTTTCCCAGAGTCTCTTTAGCGTTGAGAGTAACTTTAACGAGCCTCAGTATCATTAGAGGAAAGCAGTTTACAGAACACAGGGAGAAAAGACAGAGAAAGGAATAAGGAATAAGATACAGCCCTAATAGATACAAGCCATGGAGATGAAAGAACGAAGTCAGCATCTCATTTGCATTAATACAATAAAAATACAGCATTAATGTTGCTAGTTGTAAATTTTTTTCCAATAAAGTTCAGCCTGATTATATCTGGGAAAAAGGTAGGCTGTGCATTCCTCGTAGTATTTATCCTTTAAAGAACAGTTACTGCCTATTAACTTTCTAGATTTAATTGCCACTAAAAACAATCTCCAGGAAACTTCAATTGAAAGTCACTCCTCAAGAACCGATGGTCTGAGCTCTCAGAACTGCTTTGTTTATGGCAATACAAAGCCAGAGCTCCAATCCACACAGCTCCACTCCATCATTATGCTCAGTATTTTGTTTACTGATATTATGTGTGTGTATAATTATACACCCAGACACACACACCAGTTCATCACCAGAGTCAGGCAAAGGCAATATTGCCGACCTTGTTTATACAAAAAGCAAGAAGCACAACCTCAAAAATCATGAGACTGGCTGAAAATGATGGGAAGTTAAAAGCAGTCACTTTGAGAATCAAGGCGTTTTTCCTCTGCATAAGAACTTCTAGCCTGCTTGTTTTCAAGTTCCTCTCCAGAGCAAGCAGTTTGAAATAAATTTCCTTTTAAAATGCATGTTGGACACTTGCATAATCATCATCAGACTCCAGGAGCTGGAGATTTAAAGAAAATAAACCCTAACAAAGGACTGCCAGGGGACACCACTCCTAACAGCACAGTTCTAACATTCGGGCAAAGATTGGTGCAATAATCACAAACTGCTCTGAACAACCGAGCTCTCCAGGTGCATCCCTCTCCCAGACAGGCGCTTTTCTCTCCTCTTTGCAGGTATGGATGTGTGCATGCCTGAAAAGGATCCGTTTCCCAGCCATTTAGGACTGTTTGTTCTATTTAACTGTGGAATTTTACCAATACTTGGGCCCATCAGGCGCTGCACGTTATGAACTCTGTATTTTTCACAATCAGATCCTGTCATTTTGAAGCTATTGTTGTGCTTCCCTTTTTCCTAGGGCAAAGGGGGAAAACATTTCTTTTAGGGAAACAAAGATTCTCTTCATTTTTCTAAATGAAACACTTAATGCAACACTTAGATCAGAAGACCAGTTTTTCCACTTCTTTTTTTGCCTGGGAAAGCTCGCAAGGTAACGGATGAAAAGCCAGCAACAGTTAAAGAGGGATGTGTAAATCTAATGGGAAACACTGTGCTTCTCTGATGCTTTTCTCCTTGAAACCTTAAAAAATACACGGTTTGCTGTCAAGGTACTTCTGAGTTGCAGAAGCCGTTATTATAACGCGGTAAAAATTACTCTGTGCCAACAGCCTCAAGTGAGAAGCCACCTTAATGAGAAATAACTGCTTTTAGCCCCTAAAAGCACATGGAACTTTCAGGCTTTGGATCTGCAACCGCATTTTCAGGCATTTTCTCGAGAGCTGCCACCCCTGTGCACGACACGAACACCGTGCCTTAAAAAAGGCTTCTTCAAAAGCCCATCGCATCTCCTGGTACCCAGAAGCAGTGCTCAGTAATTAACACAGAGCATGGAAGCGGGATTGAGGAGGGAAGTTGGCCGAGCAAGCAGAATATCTCAGTCATACAGACTCCAGGAAAGAATAGCTCACACGCGTTAGGAACACAAGTTCCAAACAGAACTGTCCCTGGATTTAAAGCTTAATGGAAGAATCTGGGCCCTCTTCAGAGGCAGAATGCTTCTCAAGGAACATAAATATTGAATTTTGTAGCTGAACAGCCCAGTCTTGCACAGACAGTCCTTCCACAGGCCTGTTACCCACTGAAGCAAAGTGCTGAGTAAGAGCTGCTGAACTGGGCCCACTCTCATGTAAATGATTGTAATTAAATAGGTAATGAAAAATCCCTGCTCTTGCATGAATGAAATGTAAGATTTCAGCTCAGAGTGTAATGTGGTTCCAGTTGGCTCCTGTATCAGATTCGGAGACAAATGAGAATGTCTCTCTGCTTGCATGAGCACGCTGTGGAGGTAAAACTTCACAAATATTTTCATTTTGCAGAGAAGAGGGAAAAACAAAGGCTTATTTCAGCAGCAAAGTCTGCAGGATCCCCCCTTTTTAAGGCAGAACGCGGCACACACAGCTCAACCCGAGAGGCATTAAACAGAATTTGAATAATTTTACTTTGCCTTTGCTAATAATACGTCATCCAGTGGAAGAACCAGGCCTTATTCTCCCCTCCACCAGCTGACATGATATTTTTTTTACATTTGAGCTCTTAAGATCTGCACAATAGCTTAACACAATAAGTGTTTAGCCTCTGGTTCCAACTGTAATTGATAGAGTACAGTTCCATTCCCTCTGCTGCTGCTAAGTTGGGAATTGCAGCCACAGCAACTGACAGCTTTTTTTTCTCCGCGAGTCTGGAGTTGCTCTCTGGGAGTGATGTCCTCATCGGGATGGGAAGGGAAATGACGGGAGAAACGCTCACCCCGGCCCCGTGCTACGGAGGGACTCCAGGGACCTCTGCTAGGGGAAACAGTTCCTTGAGGTGGGTGCTGCTAATGAGAGCAAAAATCAGGAGGAGAAAGCTCCGGGAGGAAATTTCCAAAATCCTGCCGGTTTGGAGAAAATGGGCTCCTCAGAGAGAAGAGAGAAGGGGGAGCATTTATGCACTAGAATTTCTGACAATGGACATGCTTTCAAAAGTGCTGCAAAATTGTGTCATTTACTGATGGAAATGTCTTTTGTTTCCCAGTCACAGGGGCTGAACTCTGGGTGCGCCCCGCTCTTCAGACAGTGGGGATACACCGGGCTTGGATAAATCACAGCAGAACTGAAACAGGGAAACAGGCACTGAAATGAACGTGATTTCAGATTGTCCCGTTCAGGCCTGAGTTCTGACACGGGAAAAAAAATTTCCGAGCAGCTTTGGGCTTAGGAGCCGACTGCAGAATTTAACGCAGATGGCGACTAATTTTGGTGCCTCTTGAGTTGCAAAAGTACCTATTTTGGAATATATTTAATTAACCAGGATTTAAAGGCTCCTCTTGTTTGTGAACACCTTGGCTTTTTTGTCATCTGTCAGCATCGTGATGTGCACTGTAAGTGAAGGGTTCTGAGGCATGAACTGTTTAGGTGGGTTTGATGTGCAGTTGCTTTTCTGGAGGATGTTGAAACAAAACAGTGCTGCCATTTCTACAGTTCCATTCAGCACTGCTTCCTTGGAATCTGCTGCCATTGCCCCTGATATAAAGGATACAAATAATCCTGAGCAGCCACAGTGCTCCTGGTTACATTTATGGATATATCTGGCTGCCTTTCGCCACAGAAATACACACAGCAAGCCTTGCTGGCCATTTGCTCTGCTCTCTGCAGAAGCATAATTTCACTTTCTAAATATGATTCTGGTTTAAATAACCTTTACTACTAAGGTGCAAGCTGCAGCTTTAAAGAACTCCCTGCTCACCATCTTCTGCTTGCTGCTCTATGAGGACTCTTCCAGAAACAAACCCGTGTTATTCTACAGCTCCAATAAACAGAACAAATGTGCCTGAGACCTGCTTCTGCTGTACTTTTCCCCAGCTTTGGTTCTTAGCTAGTCTGTTGGGGCTGAGAGAGAAAGAAAAGTGGAAATATAAAATTTCACCCGCAAAGGGCGTTAAGTCCAGATTCCTCTTTGCAGGCTTTAAAAAAGCAAACTACCAATTCATGATCACAAAATAAAATATGCACATTTAAACAAGCTGCAGGGGAAAGGAGAGTTTAATCCAGTGAAATTGTGTTTGAAAGCTATTTCATACCCCTAGGAATAAAATCTGAATAGCAATTCTGCTTTGCTCCCACCCTTTTTCCACCCTTCTGTTAATATATTACCATTTGTTATGGAATCGTTACGAGACTTTTACCCCAGAGGTGGCTGCATTTTGCTGAAGGATGAAGTACTTTGTGGGCCTGAGCCTCTTCTTGCTCACAGGAGCAGTCAGAACTCACTGATGCTGCGAGGGAAGCGATGCTTGATTTGCACCTGAGCTGGAGAAGAATCAGGCCCCGCTTTGTAAAGCCCTTTGTGATGCGTTTGGGTGAAAGCTCCAGCACAAACGGGTTGTTTATTGTAAACAGGTCCCATCCTAAAGCAGGCACTGATGGAAAGCGCTGCAACTCTCTGCCTCAAGAACTATCGACTTGGAAATGACGCTCTCAAAAAGCAAGGATGATTCAGAAAAGACTCGGCCCTGCAAAGATCAAAATGCGTTTGACATCGTTTCGGTGTTGATGTGAAATAAAGTGTCTCTAAAAGTGTAATCGGAGAGCAGAAATCCCCATCATCACACATAAATAGTGCCCCATTTATCTAATTACGCTCCCTTGTTTCATTACAATGGTCTGGAATATATTTCTTAGGAATACAAGGCTTAAAATTAATAATAGAAAAGGACAAAATTGCCATGTATATTTCTCTAGATAGATTTTCATCTAACAGCAGGACTTCACTTCTGATTCACTCGCTGGTTCTCTCTAACCTTTACATTATTCATTAATCAAACTCGAAACCTGCTTTCAAAGTCAGTGCATGGCAGTAATTATTTACAGTTGTGCATAGTATTTAATTTTAAGCAATGACAAAAGCAGGCATGTCCAGAATCATAAGGCTTATCATTTTTCTTCCCTTGGAGGTGAACTATCTGAAGAAACTAAAAGTTGCAAACTTGTCTTCAATATCTCTGCTGCCATCAAGACAAAATGCAGTGCAACTGATACCTTTGAACTCGTACAACTAAAAATAAATAAAAGTGAAAATTAAGTAATATATAATGTATTAACTCCTTTAAATAAAAGGACTAAGGAGCTTTGCTATCAGCCTTGATGAGAGATTCATTTCTTATTGCACAGTCTGTCTCCTGTCACTTTGAGGTATTTTTCACCATACAAAACACAACCTCAGTACTATCCCTGAAAATGAAAGTCAGTTTTAAGAACTATATACAACAGGCACGTCTGCTCTTTGAAACTCCCCCCTACCCCCCACAAACACACAAATACAACTTCAAAGCAGGAGAACTATTGCAAATGTATAAACCTACTTCAAATAGTTCTGCTGGCTGAAACTGGACTGCATTTGCAGTATTTTGCTCACCTGAAACAACACTGATCTGAGGAGAAATCTAATCAAAGAAACGCACCAATGAAGATCAATGCACATTTTATAATGAGAATGAGAAAGGAGAGATCTAATTGTGGTCATACGAGTTTCTCCCTCGTCATTAAGATCTTAAAAAATGCTGTAGGATCCTGGATAAAAACATCTCTTACTGTATCTCAGCAGGGAAATCCCGGGAAACAACAGCACGGGCTTTGCTCGCAAAAATTTACTTACTGGAGCCTATGTTTCTGAAAAAGAACACGGTGCCCCTGCCACGAAAAGATACTACACACATTCCAAGTGAAAATTCTACTTTGAAACCCAAATAAAACAAAGCCTCATATTCCTGACAGAGAGAAAAAAGGAGCAGTTCTAGCACTGTCACTGTGACGATCAGCATCCATGAAAAAATAGCTATTTATTTATCCTGCAAGTTGAAAACGCAAATGCCTCACTCAGATCAAACCTCTTGGTGAAGAAAATAATAATAGCGACTCTCCCAAATACATATATATATTTATATTTACATAAATATAAATATATACGTGTGTATTTATAGTGTAACTGTTATTTATGGCGTTAACCATAAATTTGGGATCCTTGCCTGCCAGGAATCACACCGGCAACGTGCATAGGTACATTCAAAGGGCACGTCCCAAAAGCTTCTGCCTGCAGCCCGTTGTCCTGCACCCAAAAAATCCAGCCAAAGCTGTAAGTTGATAAAAGTTCTGCGTGTCCCAGTTTCTCTGGGATGACATTTCCCTCTGCGTGGATCCCAAGCACTACTTTGCAAAGTTTATTCAAGTGTGCCACTAAACTTGCCCATACATTCTGTCCCACATTTGCTGTGCTACACCCAGGAAATATTCACAAGGGCGAGGGGAAATTCTGAAAGTAAAGACGTCAAATATGAGTTTTCTTTAAAGAACTAATCCGAGGAAGGACACAAAGGAAAAAAAGAAGGGAAAAAACCCGCCTACATTAAAAGCCAAACAAGATAATAATTGTGCATGTCTGGCTAAGAGAATCTAGAGGGCAAGCCTTACGTCATTGGCACTTGGGTTACCATGGTGAGTGATTTATTGATATATATCAAGAATGAATAGATCAAAGGCAGCAAGATGACAGGTGATCAATCAAATGTCAAATCAAAGCTGGCAATCAACTGGAAAGCTGATTTTTCAGTGGGTGGGTCTGGCAGAAGAAAAATGAACTTCCATATTGCGCTTCCCAGAAACAAAACCCCACCACACTATTAAAAAAAAAAAAAAAAAGCAATTAAGGAGCCTGAAAGAAAACTCTTTGAAAAGATTTACTATACAGAGTCACTCGCCTGCTTCTTTTTCTTGGCCCCCAAAAGAAAAAGAACACCCTACAACGACAAACAAAACACTTCCAAAGTTGCAAACTATTTTCTTCTGTTTAAAAAAAAAAAAAAATAAATTGCAAAACCACTTGGCATGTGCAAATATATAAACTCGGCTACAAAACAAAAGAAGGATTTGATTTGAAAATGTGGATTGTCTTCTAACAGTCAGAACGTTTCATTTTATTTCCTGTTGCAATTTTCACCACTGATGATCAAAGGCTGAACTTCCCCACCGGGTTCATCAGCAGAGAGAGTCCCTGTACTATTTCAGGCACACACAGCGCTCGCACACACACACACACCCGGCCAGAACTGCCACCAGAAATACGGCGAAATAAAAGATTAAACACCCCGACCCACTTCGCGAAACACACGGATCCAAAGCGAAAGCCACCGGGAGGGGGGAAAATCAGAAAGGGAAAAAAAAAAAAATCTATCCTAAAGCGAGAAGCAAAGGGAAGCCTGACTGCTTTCGGTTCGGGCAGGGGAAGGGGCAGGGGGAGAAGGGGCGCCGAGGGAAGAAAGTTGGGGGGAAAAGTTTCGGCAGGGCAGCGGCAGCGGCAGCGGGGAGCGGCGGCGGCGGCGGCGGCGAGCCGGTGGCAGCGGCGGAGGGCGAGGGGACAGCCCGTGGCAGAGCAAAATCTTGGCAATAAGGAATGAAACTGGCTCCACAGACTTACGGAGGGAAAGGGAGGGGGAGGGGGATAAATAAATAAAGATCCAGCCCGGAAAAGCAAGGGTGACCCTAAATAATAATAAAGATGGGGGTAGGAGTGGAAGGAGCGGAGAGACAGAGGCTGTGTAAGTGGATGGCTTCTCCTTACCTGCAGCCCGTTTGGGTGCTTGCTGTTTCCTCCTTGGCATCGCTCTACTTTCTCCAATCTCACTTCTGTCCCCAGATCCGAGAGCCCTGAGACGCTCCTGAGCCGTGTTCCTCTGCCTCTCAGCTGCTTCCCCAGCACCCCCCTCAAGCCTCCCCTGCCCCCCTCCTTTCCACTTCACTGATAGGAACCTGTTTGGTTTTTATTTTATTTTAGAGATCTAGGTTTCTTTCTTTCTCTCTCTCTCTTTTTTTTTTTTTTTTTTTTTTTTGGTTGGCTTTTTTTTTTTTTTTAACTGTTGCAACACTTGCTTTGCTTTGATTCAAACATCCAAGCTCAGGAGCAAATGAAAGGCGCCCACAGTGCCAGAGAATGGCAATAAATAAATAACAAAATAGATCTGTATATATTAAAAAGGCAGCTCTGGAAAGACTGTGGGGCTGGCTGCTTCCTCCCTTCCCTGTCCTGTCCTCCTCCTCCTCGCAGAGCTGTATGGCGGAGCGGTGCCCGGGTGTGCGCGGTGCGTGTGTGTGTGTGTGTGTGTGTGTGCGTGCGCGTGTGTGCGCGGAGCGCTGCAGGTTCCGTGCTGTCAGATGCCAGGCAGTGAGTGATATGGGAGAGGACAGGGAGGCTCGGGATGGGAGGAAATGTGGGATCCGCACACACACGCGCGCACACGCACCCCCGCGCGCGGGCACACGCGCGCACACGCGCTCACACACACACACACACACACGCGCGCACACGCACACACAGGCAGGGCGAGGCGATGCCAGCAAACATCGATCCACCGAGCAAACTGAACATTAACAAACTCCTCCTCCGCGACCCGATGACAGGAGGAAATTTACTCCGCGCAGCCGGGCGGCAGAGCCGTTCATTAAAGAGACAGGGCGCCGGCACCGCGCCCGCCACCGCCGCCGCCGCCACCCCGCCGGCCCCCGCGGGGACACCGCTCCCACCGCGGGGACACCGCTCCCACCGCGGGGACACCGCTCCCAACGCGGGGACACCCCCTCCCCGCGTGGGGACACCCCCTCCCATCCGGGACTACCCCCCCGCGCGGGACCTGCCCCGATGCGGGAGCATCCCCTCCGCTCGGTCCCTTCGTATGTGGGACCTTCCCCCGCACACGCGGGACCGCCCCCGCTGCGGGGCCGTCCCCTCCCCACGCGGGACCACCCCCACACCCGCACCACGGGCGGGATCACCCCCGGCCCCGCAGGATGCGCTTCCCAAGGGAGGGCGCTGCGGGCAGCCGGGGCCGGGTTGGCAGCGCCCTCCGCGCGTTGCACTCGAGACAGGGCGGTTCCAAGGGAAAAGAGGGATTTGCGGCAATGATCCCGGTGTACGGGCGGGTGCGCTCCTGCCGCTGGGCTGCCCGCGGCTGCCGGGTCGCCGGGGATGCTCCCTCGGGTGTGCCCGGGGCTGGGCACCGGGGGATGCTCCCTCGGGTGTGCCCGGGGCTGGGCACCGGGGGATGCTCCCTCGGGTGCTCTCTCCCGCCTGTGGAGAGCCTGGGGCTGGCGACCAGGCGCCTTCCCTGCCCAGGGTCTCACTCTGCACCCTGAGGTGTCCCAGCCGTAGGAACAGGAAGGGATCGGAGGGTTGGACATCGAAGTTCAGTGAATTTCAGGTGAAACCCCTCTGCTCTCCTAATTTCTCCTGGCAGCTGGATTTAGGGAGAGTCAGGTACATCCATCAGATGCTGCTGCACCCTCTTGGGAACCCAAATCTCTGTCCCCTCCAACCGACCAGAGTTTGTCACCCTTTCAGAGCCCCCCAAACTGCCAGGCCAAGGAGGGGCAAGTGGCACCGGAGCTTTGAACAGTGTTGGTCCCTAAGACACACTGACACAACTTCCCCTGCTCCATTTATTCTTTAAGGTTTAGGTGTTTTGGTTTTTTCCCCCACAGCTGCTGTGAACACCTTGTGGGTTTAAATGTGATTTGGGGTGGAAAGGATGGACTAATTTCTATATATTCAACTATAATTTGTATAAGACCTCCTAAAAGTGGCTTTTCCGATACTCCAGATTTTAAACCAAGAGGTTGCTGTAGAACTGAGTCCTTACCCTTTTTTTTTTCTGTTTTGGCATTTGTCTCTTTCTAATGAAACTGTTGGGTTTAGCAGGAATAATTTTTATCCCTCTCAGATGGATCTGTCGGAGCGGGCTCTGTTGCAAAGCCGCTGTGTTGTAGCCGGTGTCGCTGGGCCACCTGCAAGGCACAGGCCTGCAGCTCCAGCAGGGAAGGGCTTTCCACAGGCAGCCCCCTAAGTGACCTTTGTGTGCAGCAGCCCAACTCCAGATCGTGTTTATGGAAGTGTCCCCCTAACTGATTTCGCTGGAATTATTTGATAGCCTTCCCTGTATGAACTCCAGCAATTTTTATATGCAATAGGAAAGTATTTATTGGTGCAAGCAAATGCTTAGTTTGAAAGATAAAATAGGATAACACTACTATAAAATACTCATTTTTCCACTTCTGCCTGGCATAACTCACCCGGGAGTGAACGGCTCTGCTTGAATGGGTGGGAATTGCATGGATCTCTGATACCTGTGTGCAGCACGTGTAAAACCCTGCTGGTGCACACCAGGGATTTTGGCTTTGTCTCCAGTCCAGACAGGTGTAAACACAGGGCCAGGAGGGGCCACAGCAGTGGGACAATTATCCCCGCTCTGGGTGAGGAGAAATGACACACTACCCGACTTGATAAGTGCAGCCTGGAGCTGGATCAGGTGGTTCAGGACAGGGTGGCAAACTAGGATTTGCTTTTCACGTTTCATGCTGTCTTGATTTGTGATTTTGAACCCTTCAGCTTCTGCATGTTGGTCCCCAAATCAGAAAACCACAGATCCCTCTGGCTGGTTTTCTGTTCCCTCTCCTCCCTGGCTGCACAGAAAGGTGCTGCACCTCTGGTGGATTGTTTATGATGAAGGATTGTGTACTAAATGCTGTTTAACACAGTGATGTTTTAGTAAGATTTCTCCCAAACCGTGGGACACCAGGTATGTGTTGGGACATTTGCAGGCATTAGGGGGTGGCAAGTAACAGAGTCCCCTCCTGTTTTAACCTCTCCATCTGGGATGTGCTGCTCCTGTGCAAGTTGCAGGCACAGGAGCTGTGGGTGCAGGCAGGGCAGCGGTTCAGCAGGCTCTGGGATCAGCGAGTGGCAGCTATTGTTCTCCAGAGCCGTGGCTCCAATCCAAATGTGCACGCTGGGGATGGGATTTGTATCAGTGGCGCTCGCAGCCTCAACATGCAAGATGAGAAAGTCACTGCTTTAAATGGTTACTCCTTGGGGAAAGGGAAATTGAGAAGATGGACTTCTGAGTGGAGCAGTAGTGAGATGGCACCCTATCCTCGGTGATAAATGGGAGCATTAACAAGGCTTGGTCGAGAGGAACCCTACAGATTTATGGCTTCCTGTCTCCACCAGCAGATGCCATTATGGCTGACAGAACAGAATGCCTTTCAAGAGGGAACTGGGCTGGGATTATGAAGAAGGGGGAAAAAAGCAAGCAGAGTCTGGTGTCCATTTTTATCCACTGGTCAGAATTGGCTGATAGGTTTGAATAGAGCTGGAACTGCACAGCGATCGTGTGCTCCCTGCTCCTGTTATTTATAACGAAGTTGGTGAAGGTCATTTAGCATCTCTTTCAGCACAGGAAGAACCCATAATATTTACTGAAAGCATTTTTGCACTCTTGAAAATTAGAGATAATAAAATGAACAGATAGCACTGGAGGCTTCCTTGGCTTATCCAGTGGAATAATCTCGATGGGTGCTTAATGTTTACTTTGGAAATGCAGCAAATGATTCTGAAGCTATATTGAATTTTATCTATTTTTATTACGTTGCAGAATAATATTTCTCTTTCCTGACAAAATGTTATGACCAGTAATAGCAATGGCAGTTATGCATGTTCAAAAAAGAGTAATCAAATCTCATGCTTCAGGGCACGAGCTGAATTCCCCACTGAGATCC
This sequence comes from Gymnorhina tibicen, assembly GCA_013399875.1. Taxonomy (NCBI): domain Eukaryota; kingdom Metazoa; phylum Chordata; class Aves; order Passeriformes; family Artamidae; genus Gymnorhina; species Gymnorhina tibicen. The sequence continues at coordinate 232,908 of VXAZ01002670.1, read as the reverse complement.
AGAAGGAATTTTTTCCCCCCAAATATAGCAATATACAATCAAATAGATATGTTCTTAGAGGATTTTCAATTTCTTGGTTAGGTGCAGATTACATGGAGCAACAGTGTGACCTGGGACTGTGAAAATCCTCTCTTGCTGTAGCTTTGGGCTGGTTTGGGTCTGATTTTTCAGCCTAATGTGTGTGATTTGTGGTGCTTACAGTGAAGTTTACAGCCACTTTTGTGCACAATAAAGGGCCAAACGCTCTTTGTGTACCTGACTGATAACAGTTCCCATCATGTGTAGTCACAACAAGCGCAGCTGTGTGACTCGCAGAGTTTTATCTTACTTATTTTTGTTGTCTGTCTTTCTTTCAGTGGTTGCTCTGCTGATAATTAAACATGGGGATTTTTTCTTTCTTTCCTTTTTTTCCCCCCTCTAGAAGTTATATATACGTGGGTACACAACTCCTCTTGAATGAAATTCACAGTGTTGGTGACCCCTTTCACGCTTTGCCTACCACTTTAGAGAAAGAAAGAGCAGAAATTCTGACAAGTCCTACAAACAAAGAAAGGGTTAGAAATATTTGATCTGATAAATAAAAAAATTTCAGTATTGCCAGTTAATGACATTGTCAGCTTTAGCGTTCACTTTTATCTTTTTAGAATTATTGGGGGAAAAATATTTTTTAAAGAATTTGGGTGAATTGGGTGATGAGGACAGACTGAGGAATCCTTGGAGAAAAGAGAATATCCTGGTGATCTGCTGCAGTCCCTGCCCAGGGACAGCACTAACTGGGCTCATTTCATTGAGGCACATTTGACCAACACGATGCAGATTCAACGATTCCTCTGGGCAATCTCTCCTAGTGGCTTCACCGCAGAATAATTCATCCTACCGCTGGAGAGCTGCTTCTTTCTGAGGCCTTCTCAAATGAAATGGAGAACAGTTTCTTTCCTTCCTCTTTGCAGCAGTTTTTAACATCTTTGCAGGCGTTACCTCCGCTCCCCAAACCATCCCCGCTTCTCCAGCCATGCCTCGCACGTCACGTTCCCTGGGCCTGGCCCTCATTTCACTGCTCCGTGGCTGGACAACATATGTTTTGAGGTGCAGTGCCAAAACCTGGCTGCTGGGTTGCGTTTTCCATCTCCCCAGCACCGAGTGGGATTACTTCACATGTCTAACACATGACACTGCTGTTTACATGTCCCAGTTTGACACCCGCCCTTTCTGCAGCAGCACGACACTGTTGACTCACGGAGAGCTTCTGATTCACTGCAGCCCCAGCTGCTTTCTTGCAGAACTGCTTTGTAATCAGTTGTCCCCATCCTATATTTGAGCAGTTGATTATGCATCAGTGACAACTTTGCACTGATTCATCTTGAATTGCATCCTATTTTTTCCGAGTGTTCCTGCAATTTGTCAGGCTCATTCTGGATTACAATGCTGCCTTCAAAGGCTGCTGCCGTCCCCCCTGGCTCCGTACCATCTGCAGATCTGCTGCTCAATATTTGCTGTTCCACCTCCTGAGACATTAATAAAAGTACTGGATATTGCCAGGCCCAGGACACACTCCAGACATTATTCCAGCCTGACAATGGGCCATGAGGGGATAACTCTGCAGTGTGATTTTCCTACCTCTTCCAGCCCCCTGCAAGCCATCAGGAGGACGTGTCACCCAGGGAACAAGGGACAGGGCAAGGGAAAATGGCCTCAAGCTGTGCCAGGGGAGGGTCACGTTGGACATCAGCAGGAATTTCTCCATGGAAAGGGTGCTCAGGCCTTGGTTTGGCTGCCCAGGGAGGTTTGGAGTCCCCATCCCTGGAGGTGTCCAAGGAACGTGGCACTCAGTGCTCTGGGCTGGGGACAAGGTGGGGATTGGGCACAGCTTGGACTCAATGATCCTGGAGCTCTTCTCTGGAAACTGCTGGGCCTCCACAAGATTTCAGGGTTGGCCACCGGTAGTCCTGAGATTCTTCTAAGACCTGTTTAAAGGCCTGACCTTTTCTCTGTGCTTTCTAAGTGCTCTTGAAACTCTTCTCCTGCAACCAGAGCTCACCCTCCTCTGACACTGGCCTTGATTCTTTTTGCAATCTGATCACAGCTGATTCCCAGAGCGAAGATGAAAGTAAAAAAGGCTTTCTTAGGGTGATCTGTCAAAAGCTTTCTCCCCTTTGCTGAGTGACAGATGTAATCTTTCCTGGGTCTTTCCCTGCACAGAAAAGGCACTTACCAAACACTTTCTCCTTATTATTTTCCTTCGAGTTGTATCTCATTTGGTGACTTTCTCTTTGTAATTTTTTCCCTGTGTGTTCATGGTCACCGTGAGGAGCTCAGATAAGTCTTTGCTGCACGTTTTTCACATTTAGACGTGTACTCATTTGTTTATGGAATATATATTCAGGATTTTGCTTGGGTAAGGATACTCCTTGCCATGATATAGAACTGCCCTTTTCCCTACAAACGGGTGGAACAGCAGCACTGGGGCAAAATCCTTTCTGCCCTTTGTCTGCACACAGATCAGTTTGGTGGGGTGGTAGGGAAGGTTAAATTTCCCCTCCAGGGATGAAATGCTGCTGTCACCAATAATTTCTACTTTGACTCACGGCAGCATTTCCAGAGCCCTTTGCCTTCTGATCTTCAGGACAGGATTCACCGTCTGGCTGCAAAACAGGCCCTGCAGTTTGAACTCCCATCTCACTGCAAAAACTCATCTTTTGGGGCCAAGAAAGGAGAATTTCAAGCAGTTCAGGCATTTGCAGAGCTCTGGCTGCAGCCACCTTCTCCAGCCACATCTGGGGTTCATCTCCCCGCCGGTGTCACCAGCTGAGGTCTCACACACGATCTCACTCAGAGCATCACATCAGCTCACCGTGCGTTCTTTAACCACGACATCCCAGCTCAGAATTTGCAATTCGCTCTTGCAAAGACTGACACAGCCTGGGAGCTTTCAGTTTAGGAGCTGAATTTCTCCTTCCTTAAATCACAACAAGTCTCCAGTTTGAAGAAACCAGAAATAAACACTTCACTTTTTCTGAAATAGGCACAGCAACTCTCCTTTCCCAATAAATCAGCAAAAGCAGCTAATTAAATTAGTTGGATCTAAAAGTTGTTCAGGCCACAATCCTGAAAAACCTCCTGTTTTCTTCAGTGGTTATTAAGTCCCCGATCAGCAGGCACTTGGACTAGTGCATTTATTTTCTTTCCTAAAAACAGCAAGACCATTAGAATTTTTGAAAATAATAACAATGAGCTGGAACTGGGCAGGAAATGGACTGTAGTCTTCAACAAGTCCTTGGAAAGAGACATCATTTAAAAAAAGAGAAGCTGAGAAGTGCCATTTTTAGGGGGAAAAAGCGACATCAGGGAGGCAGTGTTCTTCCAGCTCCCTTTTCCTTAAAATACCAGGTTTCATTGAAAAATCTGTTTTAATAGATCCTTAAAAATAAACTTTGAATGTTCAAATTATAAATGGAGATGTTTTATGCAACGCCTGTGTGGCTGCTGCAAAGGAGAAGTTTGAAATTGATATCAGGGGTTTTTTTCCAGTGAATCCAAAATATGACTGTGCACTGCTGTAATTTGGAACGAGGAGGTGAACAGCACAGGGACTGCATTTGGCTGTCCATGGTGCCACCGGTGAGTTGTTTGTCTTTAACTGGCATTATCATTTTTATTATTTATAGCTACAGAATAAAATTATGCTGAAAACTGGAATAACTCATATATCTGTAAAATAATATGGCCCTACAATGATAGTGGTGCTTTGTAAAGCCTCCAGGATTGTGTCTCTTCTACATGGGGAAAAGGTGAGGCACTAAATACCTCCAGAATCTGTCATTCCCTAAATTGCCACTTGTCCCTTGTCCCCCCAAGTCATCCTGGGAGTTTTTTCCATGTCAAGCAAAGATAAGTGGGCAAACACAGTTTACACATACCAAGCACGTTTGTTTAATAAACAATGCTGAGAAAGTTGAACTGAAATTCTAAAGCCACTAAAAGGGACAAAATTCTTAATTTGGAATCGTCAAAGTGTTTCAAATGAAATGTAATTTTAATAAATTGATATAAGTGCCGTGAAAACTAAAGGAAAGCAATGGTTATTTTTTCCACTTTTCTTCCCAAAGTTTTTTCTGAGTGTTCATGAGAACATTTGCACCTGGGCCCAAAGACTGAACCTGCACTTCTGGGTGGGATCACTCCAGGTGCTCCCAATCTCCATCCAAAGAGCTGCTGCGATTCCCGCCAACGAGCAGCAGCTGGAGCAGGGCAGGCACACTATTTAGGTGATCCACGAAGGTATGCTGGGTTTTGGCAGGTTCAGGATGCTCTAGGGAGTGGTTTTTCTCTTCCAGTACTCATCCCGCCTTGGCTCTGCACGTCATTCTCTCAGGTAAGTGATTATCAGTTATAATTTTTCTTGTGCTTCTTCTGTGGTCTGGTTTGAATTTGTTCTGTGAAGCGATTTCTCTGAAGGGAAAAATCACTTTCTTTCTCTCTGTAAGCAGAGAGAAACTCAAGTTTGTAGATTTACCTGCAAACTCAGGTACTAAATTTAAGCTGGTAACACATTTAATGGTTTCTCTGTAACCAATGTGTCTTTAGTTTTAAAAATTGGAGTTTTATCAGTGGATCACAAACAATTGAGAAGCTGGAGATGAAAAGCAAAGAGTTTTCTGTAGAAATTAGTGAATGTTATAAAAGGAGCACCTCAGAAAAGTGAAAGTTATGCAGAAGTCTAAAGAACTGAGATTAAAATCTGTGAGGGAAAGCAGTTTCCTATTTGGGAATTCAGGAATGAAAAGTAAGGTGTGCGGAAACAGGATTTATTGTTCAACATCAGCAATTGGTTTTGTGTTGAAAGTGTCAAAATTAAGAGCGGTAAAAACCTGGAGGATTAAAGTGACAGCGCTGTGTTTGTGGTTGTTCAGGACAAATGCTGGGAGGTGCTCCTTCTTTGATGAAAGAGAAGGTCTGGGAGGTCTCTGATGGCTGGCACTGGTTGGAATATTCTTCCCATTGCTGCTGAAGGCTGAGGCACTTCTGGAGCCCCTGTGCCGCTGGTGGCAAACTCCTTCCACCTCCGCTGCTCCCCCAGCTGCTCCAGAGGAGGCTGAACGAGTTCTGCCAGCTCAGGGCTGGAGAGACCAAGCTCAGCTGTGAGCCAAGCCCTCGTTAGCCCACGGGAGCCATGAGTCCCAGGCTGAGGGTGATGCCTCGTTCCCAGAGGAGCTTTGTCACCTGGGACCTGCTGGAAAAATGTTTGGTCGGTGCTTTTTCATCCCTTGTGAGGCTCGGGGTGCGCGAAGGCTTTCTGAGAGAGAAATCTGAGGCTGCTCGGGTTGGCTCGTGGGGTTTTCCATAAAAAGATATTTAATGGGGGAATGGAATTTGAGGCTCGTGGAGCAATATTACAAAAGGAACCATCGAGCCATTTTTGTGGGGATTGAATGGTACTTTTGTGGTCCTTTCTCTACTTCTGCTTTTAATATAAATGGTGTAGCAAATACAGGTGAAAAAAGAAAAGCAAAAAAAAAGCCCACCTGTCAAAATATAGCTCTGTTTGGGTACCTCTGTCCATGGGACAATTTTAGTAACCTGTCAATCAATGGGCTGCTAAATAGCCTCTCCAAAGCACAATCTGCTATTTCAGACGACATCAGTGTGTCAATCATTTATTGAATCAAAGCCAAATTTGAAGCAAAGCAAGCCCAGTTTGTCAATCACTGCTCAGTATTCTCTCCACTAACCACCTGACAGCTTTTAACTTTTCACTTTTATATTCCATGCAGCTAGTTAAGATTCTTTCATTTTTAATTGGCCTTCTTTTATGATTGGTAGCTAAGCAACTAATATGTTGTTTTATATGGTAATAATGGGCCCAAACTTGAGAGCTTTCTTGACCATTCCTATTTGTTGTTGGGAAATTATTTTCCTTCAAGTTGCTAAATAGCAGATGTAGCAGAAACAGTTATTTAATTATGGGTTGTCCTGTTGTTTCTATCTATAAACACTTTTGGCACTGTTTAAAAATAAATACTGCATGCGCTGGCAAATATATACTGAGTGATTTTAACTCCTGATAGAGTCCTTTGGAATTTCACTGCTCATTTACAGGGAAAACTGGGTGCAAAAAGGAAAGGATTGCCAAAAAAGCAGTTTGGAAAAATATTAGCAGAGGACAGAGCGAGAAATCTGTTTCAGAATCCCACTAGGCTTTAATCCAACCTGATCAGCTTTCAGTCTTAATTTAGGTACAATTAAATTTCTGAGGCCAAGTACGGTGCTGTGAGCCACCATCTCTCAGAATAAGCCAAAAAGTCCTTCCCCAACCAACTTGTCTGCCTTTTTTGTGTGTTCATTTTGTGTGCTTTGATTTAATTAAAATTTTCTGTGCCTGAGATGTAAAACTTTTGGGTCAGAAGTGGGGTCCCCCCCAAAGGTGACCCCAGATCTTGGGGTGGTTTCCATCCCCTCTCCCCATCATGCACAAGACAAGCCCTGCCTTTCATGAGTGTGAAATGAGCCCACAGCTCCTAGGAAATGCTCCTGCCTTTCTGTTTCCAAAGACTGTCATCAGTGAAGCCAAAGTGTTGTTCTCAGACAGAAAGAATCAACTTTCTGTCCTTCCCATGAAAGGAAGTTGGGGAAAAGAACTATTTCTGTGTTACATAAAATTCTATTTCGGGTTCAAAAGAGTTTTCTTCATTTAATTCTTTTGCATATCTGTTTGATGGGCTTCTGGCTGTCTTTTGACAGACTGCTGTCATCTGGTTTGATCCAAAACTGTGAAACTCCAGATGTGCCCAAGAACTTGGGAGAACATGGGCTTAGTTTTGCAAAAAGCTGCAGGAGGTTTTGAGGCAATCTGATACAAAATGTACTTCCCAGCCCTATTTGAATTTTACATTGGGTTTTGTACTTCTTTTTACCAAAGTAAAAAGCGAAAGAGACTGACAGCACTTGAGGGTTGACAGTGGAGAGGCAAATGGGAGCTCTGGAGCCTGGAGTGTTGCAGAAATCCAGCCCAGTGTTAAATGTGGGTTCTTTTCCCCACTGAGAAGTGAAGGGAGGCTCTGGAGAGCACTGGGAAATACTGGGGCTGTGTCTGTTCCCCTTGTAGGATGAGGATCCCACCAGACTGTTGGGATTGGGTAGTTAATAAACAAAAACTATAAGGCACCTGTGCAACTCCATGAAAACAGCAAATTTGCTGACAAAAGAGCTCTTGAGGAAGTGCCAAAAAATACAGTTTGGTTTCTCTCCTCTTGATGGGATTCCTGATGCCTTCCATGGATATCCATGGTGTTAATTAATGATTCCTTGGAGATCAGAGACACTCTGACAAATGAGGTGTAAGTTTGACTGCAGAGCGAGCAAGAAATTTGATTTTTTTGTGTGTAGATTTTTGTACTCTTTACATCACCAGATATTAGCCAAAGCTGTGTTAGAGAAGGTGTTCTGGTCCCAGGCTGCCTCCACAGCTTGGCACAGATTGTTAATCTTGGCTCCAAGGGTGTTCAGGCCTGGCTGAACACGATGCTGAGCTCTGGTGGTTCAGGCATCTGAGCAGAGGGGAAACCCACACAGCACCCACCTCCGCAGCACCTGGCCTGTGAGCCGGCACGAGACGTTCCAGGGAGGAATTGAGACACGAGATCACAAATATTGTACAAACAGGAGAAGGACGGGGTCAGGAATACTCACAGGGGATTCTTACAACTGCTTTATTTTGGTCTTTCCCTTTAATATGGTGCTGAGGAGCGTCAGCCTGCCTGCCTGGGTGTTGTACTCCTGTCCTTTAGCTGCTCTTAAGGACCCTTTGGACCAGGAGAAATGATAATTTTGAAGTGCTTAAGCACACAAATTGTACAGTGGCATTTTTTAGGTGAAACCTGTTGGTCAAGAGCAGCTCCAAGTCTTGGTTGGCATTCCCAGCTGGGCAGAAATGCTGGAGTGAAGCCTCTTTTTCTGTATTGATGAGGTGATTTGCTCTGTGTCCTGTGCATCCACTGGGAGTCAGGGATGTGCTTTAGTGTCACTGATTACACAAAGGTTTAAAAGGTTGATAGAGCCCTTTGTCCCAGGCAAACTTAAATGTGGGGTCTGGGTCTGTTCTCTGAGCCCTTCCTGTGTTACCTGGGATCAGAGAGAGAAAGAGCAGGAGTTTCTGGGAGTGCTGTCCAGTTCTTTACTCCATGATACCCTGAGAGCTTTGTCCTGGGGCTGTTCCTGTTTCCCTTTGGTTCCTGGAGCTCCTGGCAGAGCACCTCTTGCCCCTGACTGAACTGTGCAGGGCTCTCCAGCTAAAATGTTAATATTCCCCATTACTTACTTAGCAAGCCCATTTTTCCAGCAGTGTGTCAAAAAGTTGATCAGTGTCAACTGCTGCCTTTGTTCACCCCTGTCATGGGAGCAGCACAAAGCCAAAAATGATTAATCCCTTTCCTAATTGGAAATGGAGGGAGAATTTGCTAAAGCAGAATGCAGTTACCTGTGCTGGAACTCATCCAGGGCACTCTGGTGAGCACAGCCACCCTTCCAACGAGTGAAATGGAATTTTTAGCTGTGCTGAGGGCTTGGGTTCTGTGAGTTTACATCTCAAACACCCACGGAGCAGGAGCGCTGCGCAGCCCCTGAATCAGCAGGAAGCCTGCCCCTGTCACCTCGCCGTTCTGGAGTCTGCTCTGCCATTCCTACCAACCCACTGAGCAGCTCCAGGAGCAGGGAGGAGAGGCTGTGGTTACAAACCGTTTTTATAACCCAGAATTTAAATCCTGAGAGCTGTAACTAGTGTCATTTTAGATGTACTAACTGCTCAAGCTGCAGCTTTCAGCACAGACGAGGAAGGTGTGGCCCTCCCTCAGTGACACAGGGACCTCAAATGCCAAGTGAGGGTTTCCCTGTGGGTGGGAGGATCCCAGGTGGGCTTTGTTCAGAGCCACGTTTGTCCTAAAGCAGAACTGGGAGCAGAATGGGTTAATGTGTGCGTACAGATGCATGCTGGAGGCAATGTGAGGAACTGAAAACCATGGAAAATCACCCTGAGAGATTTGAAAATAGCAACAAAAAATGAAGATGGCTTCATTTAGAAACCTGGCTATTGTTTGTCTTAACTAGCAGACTCAGCTGTGGGTTTTTATAGCTCAGAATGTGAGCTGGTGCGTGGAGAGGAGAGGCTGAAGTTGGATATTAGGGAACATTTCTTTGCTGGAAGGGCTGCCCAGCCCTGGCACTGCTGCCCGGGGCAGCGGTGAAGCCCCCATCCCTGGGGGGACTTGGATTGGGTAGATGTGGCCTTTAGGGACGGGGTTTTGGTGGCAAACTTGGCAGTGCTGGGGGAACGGTGGGACTCAATGGTGCTCAAGACCTTTCTGAACCTGGTTCTGTGAGTCTCTAAATCTGCAAAGATCCCTGGGATTTCAACACCTATAAAACCTGGGGGTTTTTGTTATTCACGCCTGACTAATTGCACATGTTCTGTGCTCAGAGCTGGGGGGTGTCTGAGGGCTGGAGGTGACGAGCACTCGGGCAGAGCCAGGAGAGATCCGCGGTGTAAACCCTGCACGCGCTGGAGCTGCCCCGGCACTGGGGGCTCTCCCTGACCCCTTTGGCAGCACATCCCAATAAAACTGGGGTAAGTGCAGGTGCTCAGGGGGAGATAATGAATTGAAATCACTCGACCTCCAAAGAAAGTGCTGCTTGAAACACGTGGCACTGAAGAAAGCCACGTTTCCCACTCCCTCCCGCATGCCGAGGATTTCCTAACACTCGAAGAAGAATAGAAGGGCTGTGGTACCTTTAGGACTCCCCTCGAGCTGAGCTGATTTGACAGCTTAGAGGCCCGAGTAGTTACATCAGCCTGAAAGGAAATCTGTATTCCTTCATGCCTCAGTTTCTCTGGGAATGAATATTTGATAGGGTGTTTTCCAGAGCTTCCTTTTCAACACTGGCATGGAACTTAATTTTCACTGTTTCCTGAAGGCTTTAGATTGTCTGGTAAAAGCTGGATTCGTTTGAAAGTGGTGCTCTAAAATATTTTGTACAAGTTACCAGGCCTTGTCATTCCTCTTTAACTTACTCTTCACTACCATTTACCATAACTGTAAAATTATTTATTTGTAATATATATTACATATGTTACTAGGAGAGTGCCTAGCGAAAAATCTGTCCTATTCTTTGATATTACTTGAAGTTCAAGTTCTCAGTTCTCATTTCCAGAAGAAAAGCCAGGTGATTAATTGACAGGATGGATGCTTCATTGGCGAAGTTGGTTTGCCCAAGAGGGCATAAATGACTCCTCTATTTTCATTTGTATTTAATATCCATGCTCTGGTTTGTATCTTGGCATTTTTGGTGTCTGTAGAAGTGGGCTCTGTTGTCTCCAGGTGCTGCGAGTGTGTTGTGTGGGCCTGGGGTCTGTTTCCAAGTCTGCTGCAGTTTTCCTGGCTGGGAAGTGCGGGATGTTGTGGTATTTGGGATACAAATGATAACCAAGCACTGCTTCTTACACAGCCTTGGACTGTCAAATTGATTACAAGCTGATTTTTTAAAATATTTTTTTCCCCTGACTCACTTCACAAGTCTCTTGAAAAAAAATGAATTTGGAAAACATAAAGGGAGTTTCTGTGCAGAATTCAGCTCTCACTTCTATGGGCAAATTTCATCATCTTGGAATTCAAGGGCTAATTCTGCTGGAGTTATATTCAATTCACATGGGCAGCCAGGAAATAAGGGAATGTTGTGCAATTAGGGCTGCAGCGTGTCAGGGTACAAACAACACAAGATGAGATATCTTTTCATGGATTAAACTCGTATTTATTTGGTAGCCTTTGAGCTGTGTTATCACCAACTAAAATCCTGTAGAGCATCAGCACTGTCTGACCCCAGGAGCAGCCCTGGCTCGGGTGGGTGCCAGGTGAGGAGCTGCAGGGGTGTGATGACTGCAGCTATCAGATGATCAGCAGAGAGAAACCAAGGTCCAGTTCTTTTAAGCAATTAATATTTGGGTTATATTTATTTATTGCAGGTGCCTCCGAGCTTCATATGGGTTACAATTTTATCCTGAATTGCTCTAACAGATTAGGGTTAAAAAACAGCAAAGCAATAAAGAAATGTTTAGATCAAATATTCAGAAGATAATTACTGAAACCATTTTGTGGTTTTTGGGGCTTTGTCTCTTCCATTTTTGAGTGCTCCATGTGCTGCTGGGCCATAGTTTGGGAAGATCTTTCTGAAGCAGAGCAGCAATGCTCACCAAAATATTCAGCTTATTCCAGCCAGGCTGGCTTTGGGAGAGGTCCCTGCCGTGGAACAAACCTGTTTCCTTCCCTGGGATGTGTCAGTTAGAAACACCAACTGCAAGGATTTCTTCTGTTCTCACGAAAAAAGAAGGAAACAGCTGGTAAATGTTTCACAGATGGTAAAGCTCTTGGCATCTCTCAGGAGAGGGCCACCCATACAGATGGCTCATTATTTTAACATTTGGATTTTCATCTTATTAAAACATCTTTTTTTTTTTTTTTTTCCTGGTTTTATTTAGCATCATAAATTCTCTTACACTTTAGTTAACAACTCGGTGATTTGGGGGAAGTGTGTGTGCTGTAAGGAACATCATTTGGCTAAAACACGGATCTGCATCATTATTCTCTGCTCTGATGTGTAACGAGTGGACTTGAACCTGATTAAAAACACCAAATGCAAGCAAATGCTTGGAAATATGACTTTATCAAGCAAAGGTCAGCTGAGCCTGTGTAGAAGCTGAATTATTCAGTAAATGAAGGAATGTAGTGAGGGAAGCAAGCAAACGTTTCTATCTTGGGCATTGCATCAATTAATGCTACACTGCTTTCTGCACACACCACACTTGCCTGTGCTCCCAGTGACTGCTCTGGGGTGAGAGCAGCCCTAAATACAGAATTCCACCTTTAAAATGCCTGGTGAACAACCCAGGGGAGTGGGGTTTTCAGAAATGCCTCTGAAATGCCGCTTGTGCCCGGGCAGCTCCCCCTTTGCGAGGGCACGTGCGGCCATAAACACGCAAATAGCTGGCGTGTTTGGCACGTGTTCTACACAAACCCCAGCTCCACATGCAGCTCAGGGAGTGACACTGGTCCCATTCGGGTTTAGGGCAGGGGGAGGGACGGAACCAGTGCCAGAAGGTGGTGGAACGTGCCCTAAGTGGTGGGGGAAGTTGGGGCACGCTGAAATTGAGCTGGATGTCCTGGGTTTGGTGCCTCCTCTCCCTTCCTCCCCTGGTCCTGGCTGGGCTCTCCAGCCCCTGGCACTCTGCACATGCAGGGTTTGAAGAAGCTGAGGCAGATGTTTGGCCCTTCCTGCAATAGAAAGAAAGAAATAGGTGGGAGATGATGTGGGGGACAGGGGGAAGGTGAAGAGAGCCCTGAATGTAACACCAAATCTTTGCTCTCTGTTTTTCAGATTTTTTTTTTTTATTTGAAGTTTTAGCAGGTCTCCCTATGAAATGACTAAAATATAGGCCTGTGGTATAAATATAGATCAGCAATAGCTCAGATTGCTGTATGGATCAACCTATAAAGATGAAAAGTAGCAATTGATGCGTGTCCTACAGCTGCCTTGTAAATCTCGTTGTGGTCTCAAACCAAGAAGCGCTGCCTGAAAAACTCTGGGTGCTCCATGGTGAGGCTTCTCCTCTGCAATTCTGTTTTAATTAAAAATTAAATAATCAGGAGTGGGAAGAAAGAAACCTGAGTCTTTTTTGCGTTTGTGTGAGCAACTCCCCATTGATTCCAGTAGGTTACATCAACAGTGAAGGCTTGACCCGAAAGCTGCCTACAAATATTCCATTAATAAATACAGGGACAGATTTGTGGCATGTAAATCACTGGAGCTCCACTGATGCCAGTGTAGTTGTGCTGATTTACATCAGCTGAAGAGTTGGCCTCTGGAATTCACATTCCTTCTGAGATCAAAGATGTGTCAGCAAATGGTGAACTTCATTTGTATTTTTTAGCCTTCTAATTTAAAAATAGCCCAATAGATTTATGATTAAATGGCAGGGCTCTTATGGCCAGACTTTGGAAGCCACGTTTCAGCCAGACACCACTCACAGGCAGGCTGTAAATCCTCCCCAAATGGGGGTTTAGCTGAAATGCTGAAAGCTCTGTAATGCTTGTGGGTACTGCTGTGTCATATTTACAGTGGATGGGCCAATCCAACCATGCCCAAAAAACGAACAGCACCAGGGCCTGGGTGGCTCAGGGGGCTGGCAGAGCTGCCAGCTTGAACTCAGTCACAGCCAGAAGTGACAAAGTTGTTACCATTTTTCTGGAAGCTAGCTCAGTCCATTTGTTGTCTTTTTCCTTGGAGAGGCTGAGAAATAAGGGAGGGGAAGGAACTGGGGCTTTGGGCTGCTGGGTGACATGGCACTGGTGGCACTGCCCCTGGTGCCTCCCCAAGTGCTGCAAAGGGACCTGGCTGGGCTGGGCTTGGGCCTGAGGATTGTTAAATGTTTCACCATGGGTGCTCCAGGTAGGGATTAACTCAATGTGCAGACCAAGACATGGAGGGTATTATTGTGTCCTTTTATTTGATTTCCCATGGGAACAAACCAAATGCAATAATACTGTCAGGGATAATAAATTTCATCAGATATCTGCAAAAATCTGTTAGTTCTGAAATTGAGGGAAATTGGGTAAAGACAGGTGGCCAAATGGAGGTGGGAAGAGCTCTCCTTGGGCATAAGGAAACTGGGGAATCCTTCAGGGATGCTCCAGAAGCACAGCTGGATCTTGCATCATCTTGGGTTTCAATTGACCGCAAGATCCCAATCCATACAAAGTGGGGTTTGTTAGTTCTTGCCATATAAAGTGCCACTGTCTCTTTTTTTCAATCTTTAATTGAGTATTTAGTGTGGATAACTAAGGAGCCCCAGTCTCCAGCTGAGACTGAGCAGCTTTGTACCATTAATGTGGTTCTGAGGTGTGGGGGCACCGTCCTCCCTGAAAAGGGCAGAGTGGAAATGAAGTGATACAGAAAGTGAAATGAGGAAGAGACTTACTTTGTCTCTCTTGAGAGCTTGTATTTGCAACAAATAAATAGCTCTGTTATTTTTGAGCTCTTCTCAAAGAGTTCCCAATGGTGCACGGCAGCAGATATCCCAGTGGGTATCTTGACCATAACACAAATATGTGGTGGATGGAAAAATACCTGAGGAACTGGACTTAGGGGTGCAAAGCACCACTGAAATGGGCTGGTAAAAGTCACATTATTTGCATGTACCTGAGTGAACCCAAACTGAGTTAGGTCTACACCAGTTTGAGCTGTGGCCCTGTCTGGTCAGGGATGAGTGGGGTGGAGAAGAGGCTTCCTCTGAGCATGGTGTGGTGCCTTGTGAAGGTGTCAGTGCTGCAAACAGCCAGCAGGAGTGGATGGACCAGCGGCCTTCTCATGAGACAACAGTTTGACCTGTTTTACCCTTCAGGAGTGCATCTCCTAATTTTGTGTAGGCTCAGATGCTATTAGCTTGCAAGGGAGTGTGGATTCCAACTCTGGAATCTAATGTGGGCATGGGGGCTCTCTTTTTGATCATTATAGGGTATGAGTGTTTTGTAATTCTTCTAGTGCAAAAGAAGCTGTTTGGTGACAGGCATCAAGTCAAATTCCTGCAAGAGGCTGGCAGCAGAATACATTTGTCTATTTAACTGCATGCAAAACACTTGTCAAGACAGATTCTGGTCCCCTTTCCTAAGCAGGGCCTCTCGCTACCTTGTGTTCCAGATAACCTGGCAGGGCTGGTGCAGCAGCACACGCGGAGCTGGGAGCAGGGCTCCCACCCGGCCTCAGCCAGAGGAACCTCGCTGGCACTTTGCTCTGGGGGAGAGGGACGGGCAGAAACACTCACATCTGGAGGCAGACTAAAACAGAGCAGCTAAAACCCTCCGGAGCAGTGACAGCTTGTCTCGTTCCTTCATGAATTTGCCACCGTGTCCACGGGGCAGGAGAACAAGGGAAAACGTTGCTGCAGATGATGGCAGAGGACACAGGGTGGGGGCCTGTAAGAAGCGTGGTGGTGGTGAGGCTGCTGAATGTGCATGGGTGGTAGGCAAAAGGGAACAAAAGCCTGGAAATGTAGCTCCAATTCCCTCTCTGGAGGAGGAAATTAGTTCTGCTTCTTTCCCCTCCCACTGTGCTTGGATGTAATATAAAAGTTTAGAAGTATAGGGCTGATGTTGCTACTCATTATGCTACTGTTCCAATTAGAGCTTTGTTGTCTTTGGGGTCCCCTCTGCCATTAAAATTGTGCTTATCTTCGTGCTGTGCCTCCCTGTTTCTACCTGGGCTCTGCATCTCCCCTGGATGTGTTCCCTTTTTTCCCATTCTCCTCACTTTTGCCTCCTGTTGTCTTGACTCCTCTGCTTCCCTCCTGTGTGTCTCTCTCTATGCCCCTTGGCCAATTCAAAAGTGTTATTCTATCATTTCAAGTGCTCGGAGCTACCTCTGGGGCTGTCTCCTCCTTTAGCAGGGGCTGACCTCTGCTGAAAGCCAGTCTCACCTCTGCAGCATGCAGCTTTGGAGGCTAAGGAGACAGGCAGGCTCTGGCACCTGATGGTCAGCTCTGACAGAAGAGTGTGTGTGTGTGTTTGGGAGGGGAGGAGGGAAAGACAGGACGGGCTTGAGGCAGCTGAGAATGATGAACCTGTCACAAACCTCGTCTCTGAAGACTGCAAAAATATTGACATGTCCTGGTGAGGAATGAGCCCCCACCCTGAAATTCCTACCTTTGTCCCACCTGTGGTTTCCCAGAACTCCTGCTTGCTGTGTTGTCATGGCACAGGTGCTTTGTGCTGCCTTCCTGCTCCTGTCTCAGCGTGGAGAAGTCTGTGCTATCTTAATTATTAACCTGTTATGCTTAAGTTTCGTTACCTATATATTTTTTAATGTCTTCTCTTGAGGTGACAAATGAAAGTGGTGGTTCTGCCACTGCTGCAGAGCTTTAACTCCAGGCTCTGCACTCACCGTGTGCCTGTAGTAATGACTCCCATAAAAGTCCTTTGATTGTTCTCTGATGCAAATTGGGCTCAGCAATAATGCACCGTTCTCCTCAGAACAATTGTGTACTGCTCAGCTTCCTTGGACACCTTACTGGAGCACAAGTCAGCATCAGGACGGGTTAATAAATACTGCGGCAGAAATTTAAACACTTGCAAAGACCTGCTTATTCTTTTACATGAATAACTTTGAGCATAACCCCTTTTTGGGGGGAATGGGGTGAAGTCCAAAGGGGCTGTGCTGGTGGAAGGGTAAAAAGGCCTCAACCCACAGCAGCCAGCTCCTGTTACAGTTTGTAATTCATCCCTGCTTGAGTCAGGGCTCCATCTCTGTGCCTGCATCTCTGCTGGCACTTGGAGTTTCCAGTTGAGCTATTCCAGTTTATTTGTGCATCCACCAGCTCCAGCAATGAAACTTCAGGGAAAATAAGGTTGCTAAAAATGTGCATCTCCCTTTCCAACTCTTACATATCTGATGAGGGAGAATCTTGGTAGAGATGGTGTGAGTGAGGATGTGAGGTTGGGTATAAGCTTGGGGTTTATGGCTGAGCTCTTGGCTGTTTCCTGAGCTACACCTTCATTGTTACAGCAGTGTTGAGAGGAGTGGGTCAGTAATGCTTGTAAAGTGCAAATGCAAAATAATAACCGTCCTCTTACAGCCCCTTGTTTGTACATCCACTTCCTGGTGAAAATGCCCTCAAACTGAGCAAACTTAGCCAGATGAGTGTTAAAATAAACCTGTCAGGAGCAGAGGCTCCCCAGCCCACCTCTTGCAGCCATCCTTTGTCGTGCTCCCCTTCACACGTTCAACAGCTGCCCAAGGCCATTTGCCTGTGCCCAGGCTGGGACAGGAGTGCCCGGCTCCTGTCTTTCTTTTTCCTTTGTTTGCAGAGCTCAGTAGAACTTAGCTATAGCCACAGCTTCTTGAAGCCCCCCCCCTATTTCATCCTTTTTATGAATGCTCTAAATACAACTATTGAAGCAAAACAATGCAGTCAGATAAACAAAGAAATGCGGGCGGTGTAAGCGAAGCCTCTCCAGCAGGTCTCGAGTCAGGCAGCCTCCCTTTCTTTTGTGTGTTTTAGCTAACAGCCCGTGGAACCAACAATGAGAAAAAAGGGAACAGCGATTTAATGCTGCTCTCACTGCTCTTTTAAAGGTATTAATACCAGGAGAAAAGGTGGGAGTTAAAGGAACTGAAACAAGCTGGGGCTCTGGTTTACCCGGGTGCTCCCTGAAGAGCAGCTGTGGAATGGGGAGCTCAGGGCCACTGGGTCACAGGCTGTGGCACGTCACAAAGGGATTCCACTGCCTTAAACAACTCCTGTACCTGTGCTGGAGTCCTGATATCCTGTCCCTGTGCTGCTGAGGAATAAATATTGTACACAGGTGAGGCCGAGGCCCCACTGAGACAGGAACAGAACACGGAAAGAAGGAAGAGCCTGTGACTTCCCCCACTTGCAGAGAGATGTTCTTGGTGGGAACCTGAACCGTGCAAGGCGGTGCCCTGCACAGAGATTGGCAAGGGGGATGTTGCTCCCTAAAATAGCTCGTGGTGACATTATCCACAGCAAAGGCCAGCTCTGTATTAATGCACAACAAATGCATTTGATTAACTGATTAACGTTTCTGTAACATTCAACTGCCATTCTAAATTATATTAGAAACCAAGGATTTAGGGGATTGATCTTTTAGGGTAGCTCTAAATATCCTTCTTCTTCTGCCTCCTTCTTAAATAAATAGGATCTTTCCTCCAAATCAATCTCTTTTTTCTTTCCTGTTCACTGAACAATGGAAATGATGGGCAAGGTCTGAGGCTGGGAACTGGGCTCCTTTGGAGCCGGGAGTTGTGCAGCAGGTCAAGGGCTACAAGAAAAACCTCTGGCAAATTGCTGGCATGGGAGAAGTCCTGGGGCTGCCCATCTGGCCATGGAGCCCACGATCCTGCACCTGCCAGAACAAGGGACATGCTGGGGCTGAGACAGGAGGAAGGGAAGGAAATGCAGTTGGCAAAGCATCCAACGCATCATGAAGAGCATCTCCCATGCTGTGTGTGCTGTGCGAGTGCTGGCACTGGGCTGGAAAGGACTCCAGGGCTTTGCCTCACCCCAAATGTGGCCCATTATTAATAGCCCCATCTCCCTTGCAGAAATGATCCCTTGCTTTTTATGCCATTCCTTATTTAGGATAAAGCCACCTGATGTGTCTGGGACGGGCCCATAATTAGTGCTGTTTCCTTGCTAAACCCTTGACCAGCTACATGAGAATGATTTAACTTCCTCTCCTCCCACCTGATTTATCCAACTCTCTCTGAATACAGAAAAGTCCCCTAATCCAAGCACTATCTTCATGTGAACCCAACGTAGAGTCCCATGTGCCAGGATTTTCCACTGATGTTACAGAATTCAATCTAAAGAATTCTTGGCTGATCATTAATTCAGCTGCTTGCAATTCATTCATCTTTATTTCATCATTTAGTTTATGAGGGAGCATCAAAATCTGAAGACTGATCATTTTTTTTAAGAGCAAGCATATGATGATATTTAATTAATTACAATGACAACAATAACCTTAATTTTCCAGGTATTCCCCAAAGAGAACTGTGTTTTAATTAGAGATGCCACAAGGACAAATTAAATCTGGTTTCGAGCTTTGGTTTAGGGCATTCACTTTACAGGAGTAAGGAGAAAAGGTGTCTTCACGTAAATATAATCTGAGTTTTTTGGAAGCTCCTCCAAATGGCAGGGATGAAGAGAAGATACATTTTGCTGATGATATTTGGTGTGACATTGGTAATTCTCAGAGGGACTGCACAGTGCAGTGTGCCAGTGTAGATGTTCTCTGCTTTTATGAAGGTGACAGACTTGACCTGTCGTGTACTAGTTACACCCTGGACAGACTAGAAATGTCACAAACTGCTAACAGTTACTACGCAGGATATAAAAGCTTCTCTTTGCAAAGCTGTGGCACTTAAAAAGGTGGGGAGCTGCTTTCCTGCTCTAATTTGTTGGGGTTTCTTAACTCTATCCTCCCAAAAGACAGTATAACAGAAATTACCGGGGGGAGAAAAAGGGATTTTACCAAGCTTAAAATTACTACATTAAAGAAACCAAATATGGGTTTAAAATGGCAGGATTTCCTCGCAAGATGGAAGTCATTTGTCTATAAAATATCTTATCAAGTTTCATGTCTGAGTAGCTTTTCTTTGTCCTTCCCTACCCGTTTTTTTGGGATTTTCTAAGACTAGTGGTGAAAATGAAATACGTGGCTTTTTGTAGGTGGGCCTGTCTTGAAAACTTTCAGTAAAAATGAGTATTTGGTTGGTGTGAATTCACCCTCAAGTTGAGCTTGAAGAAGACTTGAACAGTTTTGAGGTTGTCAGTGTTTGGATTTGCTTTTATTTTGTGTGGCTTTCACTTTGCCTCGGTTTCCAGAGGGAAATTCAGCTCCGGGCAAAGCAAACAGAGCTTGACTTGCCCACCCCAGCCCCACAATCGTGTCCGTATCAGATATCCTTCCGTGCTGCGGGTGATTAATGCCCGGCTCACGGGGTTTGTGGGTCGGTGAGCGGCGTGGAACACGACTGAGCTCAAACACGGAGGGAGCCGGACCTGAGCGCGGCGTTCCCGCTCCTCGGCTCGGAGCCGGTGCCTCCTCCTTTGTGGGATATTTGCCCACGATAACATTGTCCGGCAAAGAAAAGCCATTAGACTGGCTCTCGGAGCGTTTTAGCCAGATTGGTTTGATCTAAAAGTCAAATAGCCTCGGATCAGACCCTTCGGGGGCTGCCTCTGGCGCTGCTGGATTTATCACAGCGGAGCTGCGTTATTTAACGATATCACCTCCAGTCTTCAAAGTCAACAACTGCTGCTCCGGAGACCAGCACTGGTAATTGATGTTTGAAATATTAGCTGGCCACAGAGGTGTGTGTTTACTAAAATGCAGTTCAAGTTTGCCCTTGCTTGTTCATACTTCCAGGGAGCTTTTCACTTCCTTATCGCCTGACCCCATTTTTCTGCTGGGCTGTTGGAGCCCCAGCAATATACCAAATCCTGAGAAATATTAATCTAGTTTATCTCTCGGAGTAAAAGCTGCCACTTCAGAGTGGTGCCAGTCTGGAGCCTGCTCTGCTCCTCCCACTGTGGCATTCCATAGAGGCCTCTCTTCAGCTGTGTCCTGTTTTCCTCCACAGACCAAGTAGTTCTTGGGCAAGTCTTAGGTTGTGGCTGGTTTTGTGATTTTGGGGTGTTTTTTAATGAGTTCATAGTAATGGCAGCTGTTTCTGGCTGTAATTCTTAGGAAGAAGGAATGAAACCTCTTCTGTGGGGACAGAAATGCTTTAAGCAAGTAGTTAATGGGCATAGCACCGTAAAAAGGTTAAGGAAACTTAGAGCCTTGGAGAGAAGGGTTTTCGTGGGAACCTGCTTCCCCTGTCTCCTGCAATGCTGGTAGACCCTAGAGAAAAATGGGCTGTCCCTTGGTCAGGATGCAGGAATTGCCAGGAAGGAGTTTAGGGATTTGTCCAGCATCAGTTAAAACCTGGGGGTGCTGCTGTCTGTCTGCAGCTTGTGGAGGATATTGGAAACACCTGAAGATTGGGCCTCATCCAGCATTCGCTGACAACTCTGCCATTTGGAGAATATCCTTCTACTTGAAAGTGACACCAACTGGAATTGTTTCAAGTCATTTTTATTAACATGCCAACTAACCTTTACCTTCTCTCCCATATGCTGACTTGAGTGTGAAATAACCTGGGATCTGATTGCTCTGTCTCGCTCCTGATCCGATAGAGCTTCCACTGACATTGCTGAAGGCCCTCAGAGGCTGCTGTGAGAAGCAGGGCAGGGAGCCCTGGACACTTTCTGAAGAATGAGAATATTTCTGTAGGCTCCTCTTGGAGTCTTATACTTTAAATGAAGTGCCAAGGAAAAAATGTCCTGGGAAAATAAGTATGTAATGGCTTTTACAGCTGCCTGTGAGGTGTGCTGTAGGACCTTTATCACTTTTTATTGATAAAAATAGCATGTTAGGAGCAGAATAGCCATAAAGTACCCACTGGTAATGCCAGCCTGCTGCCTTATACCACACAGCAGGTTAGAACTGCAGCTAAGCCCTGCATAAGCTTGATTTCCAGTCTTTTTTTTTTTTTTTTTTTGTCTTGCTTTTTAAATAGAAACTCAAGGAAAGGAGTCCAGCATCCACTCAAAGGAAAGTCAGAGCAAGTCATTACCCCTGGCTCAGCTTTTAGCACTTTGGTGTGGAAGGTTCCTGTGGGTCCCCATTTTTTTGAGAAGCTGCTTCCATGCT
Source organism: Gymnorhina tibicen (assembly GCA_013399875.1). Lineage (NCBI taxonomy): Eukaryota > Metazoa > Chordata > Aves > Passeriformes > Artamidae > Gymnorhina > Gymnorhina tibicen. The sequence continues at coordinate 211,594 of VXAZ01002670.1, read as the reverse complement.
TCCATTCCCTGATTTACAGGAGGGATGAGATGTGCGCCCTGTTTTATGTTAGGTAGTGGCAAACCTGCAATTTAAGTCTTCAATCTTTGCTCTAAAAAAATTTTCCATGCAGGACAAAATGCCCTGTAAAGATTTTGGGATCATAGTCCAAATGTTGCTTCAAGAGCAGGTGAGCTGCTGCCTTATGGAGACCACATTTGAGGGGTAAATGCTGGAGTAACATGGAGATAATGAGCAGAGGAGGAATCCTCAGTTATTATGAACATGTCAAGGTTGCTTATTCCATTTTTCTTGCTGAATTCCACATGTGACAAGCAGCGTCCTGACATGTCAGGTCAGGCTGCATCAATCATGTCCTGCTGCATCACATCCCGTGTGCAGGATGGTGGAAACCACTTATGGGTCACTCAGGAGGCTGAGGAAGTGCTTTTGTGGAGCTTGAAGTGGGTGGGGAAAGAGGGCTGGGAAATGGAGGAAACTTTGGGAAAGCCCAGGATTTTCTCCCCTGAACAGATGGGCACCCTCAGGTGGAGTCAGGGCTGGGGGTACAACCTCATCCCATGGATTATTTCATAATGCTGTGAGAGCCTAAGATGCAAAAATGGGCAGCTTCAGGAGGGAAAGGCTTTCAATGGAGAGCCAGAAAACTTTTGACAAAATCCTCCAGTTTTTGTGAAAAATCTGATTCATACCTTTTCAGGATGTGCTGACTTGAAGGGGATAGAAGCAAAACCTTGGAGCCTGTAGAAATAAAAAAAAGCATGTGAAAGGGAGAGAATCCTCTCCAAACACTCTTCATTTTGTCCAAAGCTTTTTCTAATAGATACAATATTAAAAAGGAAAATACAGATGCTGACAGTTTTTTTATCTTGGTGACGTTTTTATCTTTGGATCTTTCAATATGTTTTTCTGGTAGAAACTATGGAAGTTGCCCATTTGTAAACAGGAATTTTCACCCTCTGTAGAGCTGTGTATTTAAAGACAAGCCCATCAGTGGGAACATCTTGGCTTCTGATGCTTTCTGAGAAAGTTTCTAATCCAGCAAATGGATGCTCTGGGGTCATTTGAGGCTCAGCTCTGCGATAGAAAGCCAAGTGTAACATACAGCAAACGTTTGTTATTTCCCTGCTGGTATCTGGGTCACAGAATCAAAACAGATTTCAGCAGATTTTGGCTTTATCTTTTTTTTTTTTTTCTTTCCCCGAAGATTTTGCTTCTGTTCTTGTCAGCAGCAGATCTGGCTGGATGTTTAGAACCATGGAAAACAAACTTCATCCCAACCTTGTTAGGCCCCAATTAGAGCTGACTGAGCCTTTCCAGGTTTTCTAAGCATTTTCATAGCAGCATCAAGGTGAAAGATCCCCATCCATGTTTTTCAGAAAGTAAAAGTTGATTTCTTAGCCAAATTATTCCATGTAGTCTTTACCCTTTTTATCCTTTTCACTTCAAACCTGAGTTTTAAACAAGGAAGTCCAAGTTGAGTGTTAAAGAAAACCACCTTAACCTGAACTGTTTTTATTGACAAGTTGTGGTAATTCCTGCTTTTCCCTCTGGAAAATAATTTAAAAGTATCAGTTGTGATCCTTTCTAAGACTTCTTGGCAATCCCAACAGCTGCTGCAGTTTGCAAGAGTATTTCTGTATTTTCATGCATCCTCCAAGACTTGGAGAATATTGGACTTCTTTGGATCCTTCCAGGCTCTTGTTTTACTCGCCAAATGTGGTGGAAAATAAACACCCAAAGAGGCAAAACCCCAACCAAAAAATCTACCTCTCATTCCCTTCCCAAGCTGCTGCAGCCTTGACTGGATTGGGCAGAGGAAGAACCGAAGAAGTCGTTGGCTCAGGGCTTTCAAAAAGCTTTATTTAATTCCACTATCGGAGCACTGAAACGGAGCCCAGCAAGTGCTGAGTGTGTCACTGGGTATGCAGCTCCTGAAATAAAGAACCCATTTGGTATCTGGGAGGTTGGTGTTGCCCAATGGCCTCGAGAAGGCACAGATGGGAAAGGGGAGCAGTTCAACCCCGTGGCTGTCAAGATCCTCCAGTGACAAGCACTTCATGCAAATGAGTTCAGGCAGAAAGCCTGGAAGATCCAGCAGGGCTCAATGTTGAGATTCTCGTTTCATATGTCTCTGCTTACAATCTGTAGTAAAAACGTGTGTACCTAAAGCTATGCAGTGCAGCTGAACCTGACAGATCTTGTCTAGACTCAGTTTGTCATAATAAATGCTACTTCCTCCAGTTAGGCTGAGTTGGCTCTGGAAAGAGAGAAATGCTCAGCTACTCCTTTATTTTCCTTTCTTCCCTTCCTGTTATTTGGTCTTTCTGCTCGTGTTGTTGTGGCAAGAGCTCACCTTGCAGCCTGCCTCAGCTCTTCAGCTTTGTTTTTCAAAGTAATAATTGTGTGCGGCTATTTTTTTTAATGGGCCGAGCTACTTAAATCTCAGCTCTGCCCTCTCTACCTCTGACCTTCCCTTCAAGGCTCTCCCATTCCCTCACTCCCTGGTGCTCTGACTGGATCAGAAGACAAAGGTGGAGCTGGGCTGTGCAGTGTCATCTGGCACAGATCTGACTCCTGAATCTTCCCTGGAATAAGATCTGTCCAAAAACAAAGTTCTGGGGAGATGAGATCATCCCTGACTTTCCCCAGCAGAAATGAGAGCTGACTCCAACTTTCAGCTCTGATTAGAGGTGAACTGCAGGAGAAAAGGTGGACAATGAGCTTGTTACGAGCCAGGCATTGCCAATCCCACTTGTAGCCTCATTTTCACTGTCTAGATAATATCTCTTGGAAGGTCAAGCAGCCCAAACCAGCACAGCCTTTTTTCTTTAGTTATAATTGATTCCTGATATGGAAAACTGCATCCAGCCATCTCTGTAAGGGAAGTTTTTCTTAATTTGCTTGTGAAGAGCACCCAGCCAAGGCAGGAGTGTCTGACAATGTGCTCGAATCCACCAGAGGATTGCAAATCTCCTTTAATGAGATGCTCTGAAAGCGCTGTCCAGAGCCTCATTGGTCATGTTATGAAAATGATTATCTGAGACCTGAGACAGGATGGAATCAGTGGGGTAACTGGGAGGTGGTTTGGAATTATCTGCTCCCAGCCATGAAGATGTGGCTGCACAGGCATGTTCTGAGTTACCTTGAGGTTCTGAAAGCAGTTGTAGGATTCATTTATTCTCACTTATTCCCATCCTCTTGGCATTAAACTTGCTTTGGCTCTTAAGCTCTAAGCGAATAAAAGCGGTGTATTTTTGTCTAGTTTTTGTTTGGGCTTTAGTTTTGTTTAAGGTTTTTTGGTAGCTTCCCCCTCCCCCCTTTTTCAGAAAGTATTAGCATTGCAGACAAGTTTAGAGGATGTTAAATCTTGGCTTGCTAACAGGAGGCTCAAAGATACTGCAATCTGGTCCCAGTATAATGAGCCCCTTTGTTATATTTAAATACTATCATACTATCCTATACACAGCCCAGCACTGGGATGTTTTATATTAACAATGCACCAGCACTAAAACCTCAGACAACTCTAAAAAGGCACTAATTATTATTATTAGTGTTTTACACTAACAATAAATGTCAAATGGAACCCTGCAAACAAATAACTACCTGTCACCAAGTGAATGAAAAGCAATCTTAGGAAAGTGAATTAAAACCCAAACAACAGAAAACTCAACGGGCTCAGGGGCTGGGCTGGGGGTTGATGCAGCTCCTGTGCAAGAGCAGCAGCACATTCCTGGCTGGGAGAGTTGTGTCCCCTTCATGGGTGTGTAGGAACACATGGGGTGGTGGGAGGGATGAGCTCAGATCAGCTGTGGGAGATACTTACTCATGGCAAATGGAAATTGGATATTAATGAGGATTCAGTGGGTTTGTTTATTACATGGGTTGCTGTGCTTTATCAGTGGAAATAATGAAGTTGGGCAGTGGATTGTGTTTATTTTGGGGACACATTTCTCTTAGGTTTTTTAAGTGTGTCTCCCAAAGACTCATTTTTATAAATGGTACATTTTATTTTTCAATCTTCATATATCTTTGATATCTGATTGACATTTTGAGGACGCTCTAATCCTTTCTACTGAAGGAAGCTCTCACAGTGGCAGCTCTTGCAATCAGCTTCCCAGAGCTCTCCTCGCTCTGTTTTTGTGATGGGACGAGGTCTGGGGCTGGAGAGCTGAAAGGAATTGAGATCTGGTGAGTGGCAGGACAGGTTTCATGGGCAGAGCTTTTTCTCACTTGGACCTGTTCATAAAATCCAGATTAGTGGCCCTGAGTCTGCCTCACACCAGTGTGAGTGTAACACTCCACCAGACTCAGCTCAGCTGCAGCAAGAGAAAGAGGGAACAAATAAAAATATGAGAATTGGCCCCAGAGTCTTGATTCAGCTTGGAATGCCAGGCAGCAGAGGAAGCTGGCACACAGTTAATCCAGGTGACCTAAGCAGGGAGAAAATGAGGAAGATTCCAAGGACAATGGCTTTCAGAAGGAGGGATTTTGAAGAATTTCAAGCCCCTGCTCTGGTGGGCCGACAAGTTAAAATGCCTTCAATTAGGAATTAATTTTCTGAATTAAAACCAGTAGTTCTCCATAGATTGTCTGGCATTGAGGGTGACAGCCCAGATCAGTTCAGCTCTGTTTTAGTGAGTGTTTTACCTCAGCCTTTCCCTCTTGTCTCAAAAAGTAAACAAACCCAAAATACCCCAGTTTGCAGGTGTCCCCACGTGATATTCAGTGATAATAAACTGATTTCTCTGAGCACTCCCTGACCAGCCCACCTGAATTACAGGACCCAGCACAGGGGAGCTCCTGAATTCTTTCCAGGTTCATTCCCTTCTTCTCTTAATCTTTGCATGCTGGAAACAAGTCTATTAAAAAAAAAAAATAGCTAATTTCATTCACAATGGGCTCCTGACACAGAGATGTGCCGTGATTCATCTTCAGTCCTTGCCAAATCATTCTTGGTAGGCTTGGCTCCTCTGCCTGTGAGTAATGGACACATTTCCAGTTCCTCCAAGAATGAAAGGACGGATTGCAGTAATCAGATTTAAAGGAGAAGCTCTGCAAAAATTCTTATTTGCTTTCCCCATTTAGTGATCACATGGAATGGACAGTGATTTTCAGTGTTTGGGGGTCCAGTGAGGAAATATTGTCATGCACGTGGGTGGGGCCTTTCCAGCCATTCTGGTTTTATTTTCACCTGACCTTAGCAGAACACTGCATGGCTCAGAACAATCAGGTAGGATCCATTTTGGACAGTATTCACATCCTATTGTAATATTTGTTGAAGTTTGAGACCATGATGAGGAAGAAATTAAGTTTATATTGATGGATTAATTAGAAAAATTCATGTAAATTCAGACTAACCCCTGTAAAGATTTTCTAAAACTTAAAATTCCCCTGTTGCAGAACTGGAGCTGCTGGGATCTGAATTTCCTCATGAATGCTGGTGAAGGATTTGTAACTGCAGTCAGAGCACACAATGACTTCTTTCAGTAGCTCTGGATAACCACTTTGAGATAACTCACAGTTTTAGATGCTGCCTTGGAGGTTTCAGCAAAGACCAAACTTCTGCCTTGAAATCAGCAAATGCAAATCCAGTGCTGGGTTATTTTAAGCTGAGCAAAGCTCAGGTCCCTGCTCTGTTACAGAGCACAGATGAGACAGTTCTGTGGGCGTCCCCCCATTGATGCAGACTGAAATCTGGAGGAGGCTGGTGTGTGAGGCTCCAGCTGATCCCCACCTGAGGGCAAAGACGAAGCAAGGGGGGAATACAGGTGGCAACAAGAAATGTAGAGATAATGGGAAATTTATGCGAACAAACCTGGTGATACCAGAAGGCCGAGTGGCGAGAGCTCTCCAATGTCATGTGGGGATAAAATTCCTTTTACTGGGTATGCCCCTGGATAAGGGACTCCAGTCACGAGGGGAAAGCGGAGTTTGGTTTCTGCAGGAGGCCGGGGAGCCTCTGCAGGGCGGGGGCGAAGGTGCTGCCTGTCCAAAGGCTCCGTAAAAAGGAGCAGGACCGTGGAGCGCAGCTGTGCTGGGAGCTGAGGGGCAGGGGCTGGTGGGGGGCTCCAGCCCAGAAACGCTGAGAGCAGAACAGCTCCAGCCCTCGGCGTCGCACCTGCGGCTCGAGGAGCGGCCGGGCGCAGTAACCCCAAGGTGCTGCTGTGGGACACGGAGCAGGGTGGGTGCAAACCCCTGCAGAGCAAATCCCTGACTTCACTGCCCTGGAAGGGGTTTGAGTTCCCCCGGAACAGCCCGACCCACCCCTCGGGAGGCTCTTGCCCTGCAGCCCGGGAGCGGAGCCCGGAGATGCTCCTGCGCAGGATTGCTTCCTGCCACACAACTCTTTCAAAATTTCCCACCAGGCGTCAGCAGCTCTTTAAGGCGTGCTGTCTATTTTGAGTTTTATTTAGATTAACAAATTCCACACCCTCGCATACAAAAGCAGAATAGAGTGAAAACACAAGCTGCCCTAACAGAGCAATATCCAACAAACATTATGCTACTCAGAAATATTTGCTGTACAATCCTCCCCACAAAAGGGACTTGTTCAGCCAAAAGATGTCAGATAGCATCTTGCTAAAAGCAATGGTGCCAGTGGAGCTTGCTTCCAAGTTCATGCAGCTGATTTTTTTTTTTCCCTCTGTTTGCTTCATGCTGAGAAAATCAGCCATTTATTTCTCTGGATGTCTGAACTGGGAGAAAGGAGGTGGATGGACATTGCACAGGACTGGGCGTGCTGGGAAAAGGGGCTCTGATGGGAACAGGAGCGTGCAGCAGAACCTGCTGCTCTGTTCACGAGCTATTTTCTATTGCACAGGTTGGTTTGTAACCACATGTTGCTGCACTTGCTTGTTTTTACCCTTCAGACCTCCAGGAGATAATAGAATTTTTAAAAATAGACCCTGTGGCAGCGGTTTATTTCTGTGAAATCTGAGAAATTTATGTACTGAAGTCCCAACTCTTTTTGTGTGGCCTGTGAGGAGATGCTCAATATGTTCCAAGACACTTTTCTCTGTTTCAATAGTAGGTCTGTTTTGCAGAAGCTGTTTTGTATAGTCAGAAATGAGATTCGGGTGGATTGATCTTCTTTCACATTAAAATTTGGGGATGAGGAGAGAAAAGGAAGAAAGGAGCTGTGTGCTTTCTGGCTGCCTTTAGATGGATCAATTTCTCTTCTAATGTTTAGCTTTTACTAATGGGGGGAAAGTAACCCCTCCGTGAACTACCTGTACGAGAAGTCAGTGCTATTTCTTTGATTTACAGAGAAATGCTGGTGCAAGAAGCTGCCTTGGAGCTTTTTGGAGTGGGCAGGACACAGAGGCTAATGTAAAGCTGAGCATTTAAATCCATTTATCCAAATACTCATCGTTCCCATCTGGAGACAGATGAAATAATAACTATTGAACCAAGAAACATCCTCACCATTTTATTAAAGGAAAGATTTTTTTTTTTTTAAGTGCTAATCTTTCAGCTCTTGCCAACCTGTTTAATAATTAAAGCATAGGCCCATGTGTCTGCTGACCCTGGCAGGCTTCTGCAAAGGTGTTTATTGATAAGGAATGTGATTTGGAATGGTATTCTTGTGTCTTAGGCCTTAGATTCTCAAGCAATGTGTAGCAGAAATTGCATTGAAGTTCCTTCTTTGCAAGGATATTTGGGTTAAGGGGTGATTTAAGGAGCGTTGTCCTTTGAGGACCAAAACCTCTGCGGAACTGCAGCACCTCTGGTTTACCTGGTGCTGAAATGGTGGGGAAAGCAGTCAAATAAATTCCTATGGTCTGTTATGTGAGAGAGGATCTCATTCTAACCTCAAACTTGATCTTCGTGGATGTCTGTAGGGTGAAGGATCCCTTCCCAAGCCCCGATCTGATCTGTGAATTTGGAGGGGCAGGGGGAGATGCAGCACGAGTGACGCGAGCTTTGCAGGGAATCTCAGCGCGTCCCCTCCCACGCAAACAGGGAGAAGCAGCAGAGGCTCACGTTTCCAGCCGGGTGCAGCCCCTCCGTGCGCAGGGCAGCCCCACGAGGAGCTCCCATCCCCGGGCAGGGACGGTGTGTGGGTGTCAGCCCGGGGAGCTCTCCCTGCGGGAGCTGGGGATGGAGCCCCAGCTGGAGCCTGCGCTGCTGTCTCCCGGTAGCCAGGCTGCGGTGGCTGTGTGGTGGAGCTGGTGGGGGATATTAATCTGGTGTAAATTCTCTCAAGTTCAGAAATAACCGCGTTCTCGAGAAGCTGCAGCTCCAGCCTAGCAACACTTTGCTCCTCCAGTGGGGCTTCTGCAGCAAGGGCCCAGCTCCATCCCTGCGAGAACACCGACAGTTCACGCTTTCTTGTTGGAAGTGCTGCAGCTTTTCTGGGAATCGCTGAATGGTTTGGGTTGGGAGGGCCCTTAAATATAATCCATTCCCACCCCTGCCATGGCAGGGACACCTCCCACTGTCCCAGGCTGCTCCAAGCCCCAGTGTCCAGCCTGGCCTGGGACACTGCCAGGGATCCAGGGGCAGCCCCAGCTTCTCTGGGCACCCTGTGCCAGGGCCTGCCCACCCTCCCAGGGAAGGATTTCTGGGTGTCTCTGATGAGCATTTTCATCTGGGCTCTGAGCTTTTGTCACCACAGGTTTCCAGTGAGTGTAAGATCTGTTCTTCTGTCCCTTCCTCTTCCCAGCTTCCATCAGCAGCATCACGCCTTGGATTAAGCTGGTTCTGGTTGGAGCAAAGGTGCCTTTTCCCCTGCTGTAAACCCTCTGCTGCAGGGGAATCTGTTAGCAGAGCTGTCGATGTGGATTTGTCCTCCTAGAGCGTTGTGTCAGTAGCCAGAGGGGCTGGTACAGGAATTTCCAGGAGCTTTCATTGGTTCTGCTGCTGGAGGATTCCTTCAAATTAACTCCAGGCTCCTCAAAGTACAGTGTAATGTTATTTCCCACTTGTAAACAGAATGGTGACTGATTCCTGCGATCAGCAGAGCTGGGGGTTTGCTTGTTCTGGAGGCTGGGCAGAGCTGTGACCCCACACATGGCTGAGTGCTCCAAGCCACCTTCTCCTCACTGCTCTGAGGCCAAACCCTCCACGGGCGGGTTGGAGAGGAGCACGGAACGGGTTTGGCTGCCTGTGTGCGCCGTCTTGTCCTCGAAAATAAAGCTGTTTAATGCTGCCTGGGTTAAAAAAAGTCCATGGGACAGTTCCTGGAGGGTGGCTGCTGCCATGAAACTTGGAGTCATAATGAGACAAGCAACTCCAAAGTTAATTAGTGCTTCAATCGAAAGATTTATTGTAGCTCATTATAGATACTCAAGCTGTTTGTGAGATGCAGGGAGCAGATTTGGTTGGAATATAGCATTCCTTTCCTTGGCATTTTTGAAGCCATGAAGGATTTGGGGTTTTTAAATATCAATGAGTATTTCTAGAAGGTTATGAAGTACTTGCAACTTGAGAATTTTAATATCACTTTTTATGGGACTCACTCTCAAAATATTTTGATTTTAATAAAGATTTTTTTTTTTAAGGGTGGGGAAGAATTCTTGATAGAGGGATGTTAGAAGGCCTTTGGGGTTTTGCATTTTTCTGCCCTATGAGGACACCTCATGCAGGAGGGTTGGCAGTGGTGCACAGCAGGTGTACAAATTTCATTGGAACTGTACAAATTTCATTGGAACAGCAGCCCTTGCCTCAATTGATACAAAGAGGATATCAACTGCCAAAGGCAGAGGGAAGCTGGAGAAAAAAGATCCAAGGGAAAGGCTCCAGAGAGCAGAAGGAACCTGATTAATCTTGTGCCATCTCAAACCCTCATACTAGTAGTTTCTCTTATCAAACATATTTATAATCCATACCCGGTGTATTTCAGTTGCAGGAAACTTGTACTTTCTAAATGCCACCTCCACGCAGGCTCCCTTGCTGATGTCCCTTTAAAACCCACTCACCCTGACACTGTAATTTACCCCACTGTTTGTCACTGTTTAATTTCCTCTGACACCCCCATTAGTTATACCTGCTCACATCTGTTCTGAATTTATCCCTTTCAATTTAGTTTATTATTACTTCCAATGCATAAAAATCCCAACCAGTAACTGCTCAGGTAATAACTCCCATCCTCTGGCGTGGCTGCAGCCAAGGATTTGTTGATGTTCCCATTACATATTCTGGGAGGCAGGTGTAGGGAGAAAGGACTTTAATACCCTGACAGCCTAAAGAATCCGTGCAAGGAAGGTTAAGGCCAGGATGAGGTGGGTTTCTGGAGAGACTGGATGATTTCCTTAAGGGAATGGCAATAATTAATCCATTGAGCTCGTGCAAACTGAAAAGGCCTTCAGGAAAAAAACAGGATTACAGAGCCCTAAAGAGTGAGTCAGTGCTCCATAAGTGACTGGGAGGCAGCTGGGGAGTCCATAGAGTTGGGAAACTCTTATGGAAGGCACGTTTTGGTGGGCAGGGAAGGAGAAAGCAGCAGGAGAACAATTGGGATGTGGCCCAGGAAGAAAAGGAATGTGTTGGGTTTCCCACAAGGTGACAGAAATCTGGAGGGGAATTTTGCAAAGGTGAGAGGGCAAAGAGCTGAAGGAACAAAAGCCTTGTGGGTGTTAATGTCCCACCAGCGTGGGACAGGGACACTGGGTTGCTCTGGATCCTTGCTCACGAACTTTCACAGTCCCAGCTTGTGATGGGACCTGATCTGCCCTGCAGGGCAACGAGAACGTGGGGACTTCGTGTCAGCTTTGCTGCCTCCCCTGCACGATACCTGACATCTGCTGTGTCTCAGATCCCTCCAGTCACCCAAATTTAGGGTTGTGTCTGGGGCTGTGTGGGGCAGAGAACCTGAGCACAGCACATGGAAGGTCCCTGGCTTGCTCAGGGCTTTCTGGAGCAGCAGGTTCGACCTTAAATGCCAGAATGTGAGAGGAAAACCTGGGTCTCGCTGGCAGAGGAAGGGCCTCAAGGTCTGCACGTCCTCGTGACGGGAGGAGATGGGATCCCAGTGCAGGAAGGACCTGCTGGGAGGCAGGGAAGGGTGCGGGGGTCGTGTGTGGCACCCTGGGTGAGTGGGGCTGGGAGATACAAGGTCAGTGCTGGTGAAACACCTGGGGTTCTGCTCCCCCAGAGCACTCTGGATTATTCATTCTGTGGGAAGGGGAAAGTCTCTGCTTTTGAAACTGTGCCTTAGTGAATAATCTGGAACGTTATGAAAACACTGAATTCATCTGTTCATGAATAGTGTGGATATTTTTGCTTTTGTGCCATTCCCATCCACAGCAATATTTTTTGTATTAAATACTATGAATCCACTTCACCTGTCAGCACTATTCAAAACACAAAATGCTGCATGAATAGGAAGGATGTTCTGGGATCTCTCAGATGATTACTGTTGCTAGGAAAACCACTTCCTGATATCTTTGTGCTCAGTGTCTGTGTCTCTCTTTGTGTACAGCCTTCGGTGACAGGCAAATTCGTATCAAGGCACAGGGAAGGAATAGGAAAAGTTTAGAAATGTTTAAAGAACAGTGCTTAAGAGTGAAAAGGAGGATGTCATTGCAAATAATAGCTAAGAGTTGTGATTTGTTTCCTGTGTGGGATTATTGGTGTGAAATTGGAGGGGATTGCAGTGCTGGTTGTGCTGTGCCTGGGAATCCGACGCAGCTTGGGCCGCGTTGGAGCTGGGAAGGGCTGGGAGCTCCAAAATGCCTTTAATGGGGTTGGTATTGTAGCAGCAAAGAGGCTTGTCCAGAGGGTCACTAATGCTGCTCCTCAGCCCTGTTTGTCTCACTGGGGGTTATTTTGGTTCCATTCCTAAAGCAGATCTCAGAGTTAAATGTTCATATTTGCTACAGGCCTCCAAGTGTGTATTTTTTTGGTGTGCACTGGAATGGGAGTATTTTATCTGCTGTGACGTCACGTGTCAAATGCTAACAGAGATAATATGAAGAACTAAATTCTGGAAGTTGTGGTGTGACCAGAACCCCAGATTTAAATTATTGAAGGCGCTGAGACTCGTAGGCCCTTTTCTCAGGGCAGTGATGCTTCGGGTCTTTGAGGCCCACCCTCTAAATTGTGCTCTTATTATGGATCAAGGGGCTGGTACTACTCTCATTAAAGAGTAAAAACGGAGCACAAAAATCTACTGTCATTGGAGGAGAACAGTCCTCCGAGACAGAACTCCGAGCCTCTGCTCTCACCAGTCTCTTTCATGTTGCTGGTGCTGCCTGGCTGGATCCCCACACTGGCGAGGGCGTGTGCGGTGCTCCCTGCTGCTGGACTGTGGGACTTAGCGGGGTAAAAATGAATGTTCTGAGTTAGAACATCAGAAGTTAGGCCAGTTTTGAAGGAGTTTGGGATAGTTGTAGTTAAGAGGGTCTGTAACTGGCTGTGAAAACATGCAGCATTTTTATTCAGATTTTATTTTCTTTTGCTTAATACTTGGTACCCCCATGCTGTCAGTTGGTTCTTAATGGGCACAAGTCTCATGGAAAGGAGCCTTGCAGAGGGATGGAATGGCAGAGCTGTGTAGGTGCAGGTTCACAGGATCATTGAGGTTGGAAAAGCCCTCCAGGATCATCGAGTCCAAGCTGTGCCTGATGCCCACCTTGTCCCAGCCCAGAGCACTGAGTGCCACCTCCAGGGATGGAGACTCCAAACTGGCCATTGCTGAGGAGGTGTGAGCTTTCCCAATCCCAGCTGGGGATTTGGAGGTTTTTATGCCAGCTTCTCCAGTTTTCTGTCCGTGGGAGCCCCCTGTGCCCGGAGCTGCTGTGCTGAGCCCCCCAGCACCCACCACGAGCCCTGCCCAGGCGCTGGAGCTGGTTCCTCTCTCTCGGTGGCGACTTTGCTGCTGAGCTGGGCTGGGTTCCCCAGCCCCGCAGCACAAAGAGGAGGTGCAGCTGTGCAGGGAGGTTCGGCTCCTGATGGAGAGATGAGTTTTTATCTCCTGCTCTTGGCTGGGCTCCTCTGCCTGTGCCATTCCCTCCCCACTCCTGCGCCTGCCCTAAGGAGAACAATGGCTCCCACTGGATGCTTTGTCCTATTTTTTCCACTCTCTAGCTGCAACATCCTTTTAATAAAGCAGCTCCCAGCCAAGTACAGTCTTTCCCCAACACATTCTAATTCTTTAAAATAGCAGAAAATGTATTCTGTCCTCCTGGGTCTTTAAGTCCACGTTTTAAAATTCGAAGGGAGTAAGCAGAGGATCCTCTGCTGTGGCACAGCCAAAAAGGGAGACACTGTGTTTTCTAAAAGAAGCTGGCTTAAGAGTTTTAATTACAGTTAAAAACATTAAAAAATAATAATGCAAAAAAGAACCCCACCAAACCAGCAGTTATCAAGGGGAGAAGTTTGTGGGCAATGACTCTGGGTAAAATAAAGATTTCCTGACTTCCCACATCAGTGTTTCACTTTCCTTCTCCTTTTCTTTTATCATTATTTATATTTATTTGTTTTACAGTCTAGTGGACTCAGAGGATAAATTCCTTTATGTGCTCGGTGCTACGGAAGAAACATGTTAAGGCATAACTCCTGATTTATTTGTGGTGCAGGGAAGACAAACAAGCAGGAAACAGCAGCGTTGGCATTCCGGGGTGGCTAAATGAGGAGCAGTGGCAATAACCACCAGGCCCAGGCTTGGACCAGCAGTTGGTGTCAGGGGCTGGAATTAGACCTTGGGTTTTTATGCCATAGCTCAGTTGGTCTGTGGGGTTTTTGCCTTTTCTGAGACTTCTCTGCCTTCCTTTCCCCGCCGCTTCCTTTGTTCATCTTTTGTTCAATTTGTCCATTCTTCTTTGTCTTCTTCGGGGTGCCAGAAAAGAGCTGAAACCCCATCAAATAATATAACTGCTTTCCCTGGGATGGCCTAATGAATATGTGATGAAATAATTTAAGTAGACATTTAGTCTCCTAGAATTTCACAGTCTGAATGACTAAATTCCTTCCCTTTTTTTTCCCCCTGTGTGCAGGAGTCCAAAACTTTTAAATCATTATGTGGTAAATTTACCCCCACCTACCTATTGCTTTTGCTCCCACTTTTCCTTTTTTTCTGCTAATGAGTCACGATATGTAATTACCTTCTGTCTTTGCTGCATTTCGGGAGCATGCCAGTGCAGAAGGATGGAAGAAAATAAAAAAAGGCTTTAAAAAAAGATGAGGAAACAAGCAAGCATCCAGGCCTGCTTTGGCTCCCACTCACCATTCCTGCTCTTGCCAAGTGTAATGAATATTGCTTTTTCTCTGTGGCACTCTGCAGCAGGATTAAGTAAACTTAATCTATATTATTACATTTTAATGAATGTTTGCGTGTTAGAGTGGCTCTTTTAGGGGGGTGTCAAGCTTTCCTGGACACTTAGGAAGGCGGTGAAATTCAAATTATTTCAAACACTTTGTCTTCAAAGCCATTATTCAGCCTTGCAGTGTTTTGCTGTGCAAAATATCCTCTGTGGAGTGATGTGGGAAGGGCAGGACGTGGGATGCTTTTGTCATGGTCCCTCTGCAAGCGCTGATTTCTCTCCTGGAAAAAAACTTGTCTTGGACCCCCTAAACCTCATCCCAAGCTGGGGAAGTTCCCATCAAAGCCAAGGCACCTTGGAAGTGCCCTGTTTGCCAGATCCCTCCGTTTTTAAAGTGCTTTTGCAGTGGCAGCGTGTCCTGGAGAGAGACGTTCGGGGCTGCTGATTGAGAGTGGGAGCCAGAAGTTTGTTGTCACTTTAGGAATTTGTTTTTAAGGATTGTCTCTCCTCACTGATGTGGGGAGGAACATGAAAAGCCAGCTCTCTCAGCCACTAAATAATAAATGACTGAATAGCAGAAATTCAATAGGGCTTTTTCTGTGAATAAGATGGCAAAGAAAATAACCATTTCTTTGGGATGGCTCATCCATTCATGGAGAGCTGCTTTTGGAAAATAAATATCTTGCCACCTGCAACTCTGCTCCTAAAGCTGTTGTGTAATTTCCAGTATTTTCTGATGCCTTCTGAAATGAGGTTTAAGACGACTGCTCTTTAAAGTCAACAAAAGGAAAGAAAAGAAAAAGAACTCACATCAAAGATATCAGCATTTCTCCTCTCTCTGCATGCTTCCCCTGAATATGGAGTTGGCAAACTCTCAAATCACTTTATCATGTTTGAACTTGGAAAAATGTATGATAATACCAGCTGAGCTAATATTTAAAGAGCTCTTCACTTCAGAATTTTATTGTCTCTCTCTCGGTTCTTCCAAAGTCTCCCGACAGGCGTGGTGGAGAGGCTGTGAGGGGCTGGGGCAGCTGGGGAGGGAGGCACGAAGGGTTTGCCCCTGGGGCTGGAACAGCCACCTCAGGGTTTTCTTGGGGATAAATTTGCTGCCAAAACTCAAGTTCTGCTCGGCAGGCAGGTCCCAAGCACGGTGCCAGGTCCTCTGGCTCCCCTGCCAGCTCCCCAGCTCTGCTGGATCCTCTGGAGCCTGCAGGAATCTGGTGGAGCCTCCAGAGCCCTGGCAGCTGTGCTTGGGCACCGATGGGCACAGCCACCCCTGGTCAGGATGGAAAGATCCCTTTGCACAGGTAGAATTACGCACTGAGGGTTTTATTTGTGGGGCTTCCCAGTGTTCCCCACAGCCCAGAGGTCTGGGGGTTTTCCGTGTGTATCCTGGGGGTGATTTCATCCAGCTGCAGGCTCCTGGCAGGCTCGTGGGAAGTGGCACTCTGGATGTGCAGCAGAGAGGGGTTATGGCACAACAGTGACATTTTAGGCTGTTATTTATGGCTTCCTCGGTGGCCTTTATGTGAGTTGAATTGAGAGCAGGAAGAAAGGGTGGGAAAGAATAATTCTGAGGATCTTGGAGGTCCTTGGGGGGGGCCTTAGACATTTAGGGCTTGCTTTGAAATGCTCTGAGGCTCGTGATGTGTGGGCACCAAGGGTTGTCCTGTGGCTTTGTTGGACTTTTCCCTGTTTTTCCCCTCTTTGCCACCACCCCAGACAATCAAATCAGGCTCTGGCAGGAGATCCCAGGGGCATTTCTCCAAAATGCTTAAAGGTTAATATATCCTCCAAATCAAGTGGGCTGCAGAGATAAGGAGGCTTTGGCTCCCCTTCATCCCGTGACCCTGGGAAGGGCTGGGATTGCCCCCCTCAGCACCCCACGTACGGAGCGTTTTCCATGGGTTGGGGATCCCAGATCCTTGCTGGATCTGAGCTGTAGGATTGATATTCCTGGGTGTGTTTAGGGTCAGCTCAGCTGTCTGTAGGTGAGGCTCTCCTTGCAACCCCTGCGCCTTAATCCCAACTCGGGGGAGTGAAGCTGTGGCAACCTTAAGTGTATAATTTCCTTCCCATGCCATTACTCCTGGCAGCCCAGGAGGTACCCAGTGTTTGTCACTTAGGAGTGTCATCTCATTACATTGCATATTGCAGTGTAATGATGTGAAATGATTAAATGACAAAATGCCAGCTCACTGCCAAAAACCTTAAGTAGCGCACTTTTATTTGCGGGTGGGAAGGCTATTATTAATTTCTGTATGGTCTTTGCCAGATGAAATAACATAAGCGGGCTGAGGAGGGAGGTGGGTTTAATCCTTTTTCTAATTTGCAATGAGTCGTGGGAGTGCTGTCCACCTCGAGCCCTCGCTTCGGAGCATATGTCCAGTGCCAGCGGTGGATTGCCATCCCTCGGCCTCTCTGCTGTCAGGCAGTGACAGATCCCAAAAGCAGAACGAGCTGGCACGTTCTGAGGAGGAATTAGTCAGCTTTAAGGAAGGCTATGTTAAGCAGCGTAAGCTGTTTTGTTCAAAATTGTTTCTTAGTATTAGCATTCAAAAATGCTCCATGCTAGATTGGAGATAATCTAAGCGTGGCACCAAAATTAAACCAGTCTGCCTCTGCTCCGAGAAAGGCTGATGGGGCCTAAGGCTGTGGTTGAGTGGAGCAGGTGTCTGGATCATGAAATTGGTGCATCCAAGGTGAAAACAAGGTTTGGTGGAGAGTAAGTGCATGAAAGTTTATGCAGTGGCCGCCCTGTCACACCCTTCCTGCCCCTGAGCCTCTGTTCGTGAGGATGGGAGACTGAAGTTCCTGCCTTTGGTTAATGTGACTGATCAGCCAAAGGGTCAGAGTTAAAATGGTTTGGGGGATTTGTGTGTTTGGGGTTTAGTTTGTTGGTTTTTTTTTTTAAATGGAAAAAGAGGAATTCTTGTAAGGACAGGCTTGTTCCAGTATTACCTGGGTAAATCTCTGGAGAAAAACAGTAGCTATGGTTGGGTGTGATGGAGCACTTGAAATAAAAAAGGTGGGACTACAGCTGTTGGGTCTTGCATTTTTTATTTTTTTTTAATTCCTGGCAGATCTCAAGAGCCCATCAAGGTTGTTTTTTAATGCAAAGATAAGTAAATCTGAAATATCCACATGTCTGGCTCGAAGCTTTGTGGGGAACCCTTCGGTTATCTCTGGATAAATTATGCTGATATCCCTCCAGGTTTAGCTCCCAGCTGAAATCAGGGGATGAGCAGCAAGAAATCCTGAGTGGAGGGTCACTGGTGGAGGAATGCACCGGGAATACAGCAGGAATTCCCTGCCTGTGTCACAGAGGGAGGCCAGGCTCTGCTCTCCCTGTGGCCTGAGGGGAGATCCCGGGCCAAGCCCAGCCCCAGCTGACACATGGCACTGTCGGGATGTGTGAGCCACACGTTTGTGCTTTGCTGGGCTGGGCTGCAGCCAGCACGGCCTGGATGCTGCTTTCCTTAAGGTGATGCAGGCTCTCCTAAATGAAAACTTAATAAACACAAAGCGTTTCTGGCTGGTTCTACACTCAAATCTTGATTGTCGGAGTTATTTTGCTTTGTTAATGCAATTTGTGCTCGAAGTAAAAGGGGAAAAAACACAGGCAAATGGTTTTTATTTATATTTTATTAGATTTCCTTGACACGTTGGAAGTCACTTGTCTGTTATTAAAAGCAAGATAACAGAAACAACCCCCAAACAATAATAACTGTGAGGGTTTATAAACAATAGTAGCACGTTTGCCAAGGTGGCCAGGAACTGTTTGGACCTGTCTTTTTACCCTTTTTTTTTTCCCCTAAGAAGGAAAAACACAAGAGACAAGTCTGTACCTCTAACACTTTGGCAGAAATACAGAAAGCCCATTCTGAATGTGGTGGGACTCACAAATGGACAGCTCTGCAACCCACAAACCTGTCAGGAGCTCCCGTTGTGCACAGGGCCAAGAGGTTGGGTGGGGTTGGAAAGGCACCACCATGGCAAACACAGGGCTTTATGTATGGAGTGACTTCCCTTGAATTTATTTCCCTAACAGATGGATCACAGCCCGTGATGGACTGGATTTCTCCTAGCTCTTCTTTAGTTTTGTGCACAAGAACACAAGGAAATCCATTAATGTTGTGGGTTGGTTTAAAAAACAGTGTTGGTGTTGAGTCTCGTCTCCCATGGCTCTTCAGTGTACAAAAGATCCTCTGAAGCCACGTTCAGTCCTAGATCCTGATCTTGCCCAAATGATTTCAAGCCACTCAATCTCCAAAACTCAATTATTCCCATCCATAGATTTGTATTACAAAGTACCTGAAGGGATCCTACGAGAAAGGTGGAGAGAGTCTGGCTGCAAGGGCCTGGCGGGACAGGACAGGGGGGAATGGCTTCCCACGGAGAAGGGTTGGATGGGACATTGGGCAGGAATTGCTCCCTGGGAGGGTGGTGAGGGGCTGGGATGGAATTCCCAGAGCAGCTGTGGCTGCCCCTGGATCCCTGGCAGTGTCCCAGGCCAGGCTGGACAGGGCTTGGAGCAGCCTGGGACAGTGGGAGGTGTCCCTGCCCGTGGAATGGGATGAGCTTTAGGGTCCTGTCCACCCCAGGCACTCTGTGCCATCAGTGGTGGGCCTGGCACAGCCCCGTGTCCCCGGTGGATCCGAGGGCTGCAGGGGTGACATCCACGCCCTGACCCCTCCTGCTTCCCAGAATTGTCCCCTGGGCTCCTGCAGCTGCTCCTCACTCTCAGCCCAGGCTGTCACAGAGGCAGAAATGCCCTTACATCCTCGGTAGGAAGGAGCTGCTGATTTCAGTGGAGTGATCCAGCACGGAGCTGGGAACGTGTTCCCTTGTCTGTTCGGGATTTTTCTGATCAGTGCTGCCTCTCTCGGTTCCCTTTCAATCACACAGGAATAGAAAGTGTTCAATAACTTAAAGAATCAAAGTGTGAAGGATGAGAGAGAACCATTAATATTTTTCTTTTTTGCCTCTTTTTTGGTAGAAACGAATGGCACTGACTTGAGGAAAATGGGCTGAGCCTGTCCCTGCTGTAGCTCTGCCCGTGCTGGTGGCTCTGCAGCACCAGGAAAAGCAGCTCCCCTGCGTTAGGACTAAGAAATAAATGGCTTTTCCAGAGTTAGCCTTGCTTTCCTTCCCGGCCTGGAAGGTCAGGGTGACACATCCTAGGGGCTGTGGCACCGTAAAACCCATAAGGGCAAAGACCAGCCTGTTCCTAAATCCCCTGTGTGTGGTGACCATGCCATGGTGAGAATTAAAAAAGCAAAGTGATAGAACACAGATCTCTGTCCCAAACAGCCCCAGAAAATGGTGTTTAATTCTATACATCCTGCCCTTATCCAGCAAGGTGCTCTTGCAATCCTTGTCATTTATAGTTGAATTAAATCATTGCCACACAGCTGATTTCTCAAAGCAAAAATGATTGTTTTCTGCTGCAATACTCTTGATTCTTGTTTGCTTGGGGTTGTAATTTTCCTACTGTTTTTGGTTTGTTTGGGTTTTTTGTGAGAATCTTTAAAGGAAAAAAGTGTTTAAAAAGAGGATTTGGTAGCAGCCTGGTTAATTAACTGCATTAGCCATGCTTTGGGGAAGAGTGGCTGATGTAATGCTGCTTTGCATACTCGATTTTGTCTGTAAAATAACTGCAAAACTCATTTTACCTGGAGCTTTTGGGCAATCCCTCACTTGCTGAGGACATAGACAACCTTCACCTGGGTGTTTTGCTGCTACTTAATGACATTAATAGGGAAAAATGAGTTTTCGGGGGATTTTCTGGCCCTGATTTCTCCAGGTACAGTAGGGAAATATCTTGGAAAGAGGCTTTCCAGAGGGGTGATGTTCCTGCTTCGCTTCTGTGTGAATCTGGAGTTACAATTCAGTTATTTCTCGCTAAGATCTGTGCTCAGGAGTAACTTTGAGCTGAAGTTTGGGTCAGTTTGGGCTGGTGAGAGCCTCTGTCTCCTGGTTCCTTTCAGTATTTCTTAATTATTAGTGTATCTTAGGAAAAACTAACAAATTGGAGGATGTTCTTCAGAGAAGTGCTAAAAAATCTGAAGTTTATTTATAGCAATACCTTTGTGTGTATATACAGCATTACCAGGGTGATCCATTTTTTAAAAATACCCATTTTTAGGGGGGTCTGAGTGCTTGCATCCCTAAAATCAATGCTCAACTGGAAGCAAGGCGTTCTGTTGGAACACTGTGTTTGACAATGCATTTCATGCCTCATTTCCTGCCAGTTGTGGGCTGCAGTAAACACAAAGAGCAAATTCCCTTTTTTTTTTTTCCTGTGGAAAAAGCCCTATAGTTTGTTCCCTCTAGGATATCAGTAGTTAAATAGATTTCTGTAAGGACATATTCTGTTCACACTATAATCTGTTGTGACACTAAATCTTAATCCTTCTTCAAATTTCCATTGTTTTTGTACGAAAAGATTATTTCTAAAATATTTTATATCTCACATTCATTTTCTTGGCTAAGAATTAATTGCATAAGCAGTGGGTATCTGACCACTATTAAGTCTTCTATCGTAACCCAAAATTAAGAATTTAATGTGGATTATTCATAACATCTATCCAGTTAATTCAAAGTAATTTTTCTTTGCACTGGGCAGAATTTACACTTTGTTGAAATGAGCTTTACCTCCTCAGGAGATGTTGGAAAGTCAACCTGGGCTGTCCTGCAGGCTCTGGAGCACCTGTGTCACTGCTGGGCTGAAGGTTTTGGGTATCCTGGGTTATCCACAGGATTGATCCTGCCCTTTGCACGCAGGGGAAAAGGGGAAAACGAGTCACAGAGCTGTTTGGCCCCACGAATGGCGAGTGGCTGGGTGTTAGAGAGTTCTGTTCTTCCAGCTTTTCCTGCAAACTTGTCCTGCGAGGAGGAGCTGGGGAGGTCTGCGGGAGGGGAGAACAAACCCCGTGTTTCAGGGCCCTGTGGTGTTGTTTTAAACGAGCACAGCAGGGCTCTGCTGGGGTTTGCTGCAGCTGTGATGGGCTCTGGGGAGAGCCTGGGTGCTGGAAGAGCTGGGAGGGTCCTGACTGCTGCTCCCTGTCACGGGCACCTGGGCACCTGGGCACGGCATCTCCAGCTGCCTCTCAGAGCGGGGCAGCACGGAGTGCTCAGGGCATCTCACCCGGGCTGGAGCAGCCGTGGCCCCCCTGGACAGCCGTGTCGGGGCTCAGTCATCCTCAGAGAGGAGAAGGTGTCCTGGTACAAATTCCCAAACTCCTCTGTCCGTGTCTCTCATCCCGTCTGTGCCCCTGGGCCCAGCCTCCTGCAGCTCTGTGGGAGCTGAGGGCTGATTTTTGGGGATGGATCCGTCCCAGCCCAGGGCAGGAGGAGAGGAATCCACCTGGCAGCTCCAGGGAACGTGTGCGGGGGAACGGTGGGAGAGCAGGGATCGGGGAATCATCACAGAATGTCCTCAGCTGGAAAGGAAGAGGGATCAGAGGATCCTGGGCAGAGCCAGGACTGGTTGTACCCTGAGGCTGGAACTAAAGTCTGTCCTGGAGGAGTCGTGGGCTACTGAGAAACCCTGGCCAAGAGTGGATTTTATTTCCCCTTCTCACTCAAATGATTTCCTGTGCACGCAGCCCCAAACTGAGTAAGAATTAAGTTAACTGGCAAGGCAGGATTGGTTTCAGTGTTGCACCGCCAATATTTTGAAAGCAAACCTTCAGACTGTCATTCCACGGGACTCGGGGAATCTCTAACAAATCAGTTTGAAGTGGGCTGTAAAGAATGGCAGAACTCCCTTTGCAGAGCAGGAATAAATACTCAGGACACAGAAATCTTTGCTTGAAGAACATTGCTGATTTTTTTTCCTTTTCTTTCTTTCTTTTTTTTTTTTTTATTTTGTTTAAGCATAAATGCAAGCTGGGATAAAGCACCTAGCTAAGCAGAAAAGGACCTCTCGGAGTCAGATATTTGTGAATAAAGTGTCGGCTCTGGCGAGGTAATACAAATGATATACAGTCACTTTGTAGTCGTTGGCTCTTTAATTGAGCAGACTGATGTGCTGGGAGCATAATGGATCTTGGGAGCAGCCTGGGAATGAGGTGCTGTTATTTTGTTTCTCAAAGCCACACATTTGAAGTGCAGGTGAATGCAAACCATTTAAGAAATAATTGGTCTGACCCAGCGCTGGAGTAGCCATTTTGGCAGCAGTAAAAGAGGTGTTACTCTGGTGACAGAAGACAATGAGACACGGATATATAACACAATATTTGCTCTGAAAAAGAGTCAGCCTAATGCAGAGGGGAAGGGAAAAAAAACCTACAAAAGGAGTGCTGTCCTTTTTGGTTCTGCTCCTGCAGCCTCTGCAGGTCCTTCTGCTTCATTAGCCGAATTTCAGTACCTTTCCATCTTTCCTGATTGTTCTTTAAAAACAACGGTTCCATTTATCATTTCCAGCCCTGTCCGTGACCCAGGCAGCTCCAGCCTGGATCACTGCAGCTTCCCAGCTTTCCTTGCTGCAGTTCCCTTCTCTTCAAGTCCATTTACAGGCACACAACTCGTTTAATTCCATGTTTTGGCTCTTCTGTGCCACACCTCCCTTCAACAAAACTGCCCGTGTTTACTTTAAATGCCATAAAACTATTTTTCCACTTAAAAAAAATGATATTGTGAGTTTCCCAAGGTGGGGAAAAAAGAGATTTTGAAGAGCAGACAGTCGCTGTTGATGTTTTAAAACCCAATGGTCAGATCCAAGTGAATAAATGCGGTCAGCACAACTGCGGTGTGGCAAAAATCCGCTGCTCCAAAATGTGTGCACAGGGAAATCCTTCTCGTTCCTCTTCTCCTGAGGAGCTGCACCTGCCACAGGAGCATCAGTTATTCCCATTTACTCTGCTCCTGATCCTGTTGGAGGCTGCTTTGAATAGAGAGCTGTCATTATTCGGGTTCTTTCAGTGTTTTGTATTAATCTAAAAGCAGCACCAAGATGTGGGATTTAAAATCCTTTCACTCACATTTTTAGGATGCTGTAATAAAGAGTTGCTTCATAACATGTTCAAGGTCTATTAAATAAATGCACTGAAGAATTCCTGTTCCCTCTGAAATGGGCTTGTCAAGCTAATCTAATTTCAGTGTCTGCACATGGAAGGTGTGCTATTTTCTCCTTTCAGTGATTTCAAAAATTAATAATTAAAGTTTTCTATTTTTTACTTAATAATCAGTGCAAATTACTGCACTTTTCTCCCTTTGTGTTTTATAATATTATGGTAATTATTGCTGTGTGTACCTGTGTGCACAACAGGCTGGAAACATTTTTATCAAATCATTGGAGGAAATTGCTGAGCCAGTGCAACTCCAGGCTGGAGAACTCCAAGGGCCCTATTTCCTGACAAACCCTGCTTGTTGCAGGGGTGCCAGCCTGTCACGGCTCCATCGCGGACAATAATCCAGATCTCTCTTCACTGTACTCTGGAAAATGATTGATTATGGCTGCAGGGAGTCTGGGCTTCCTAATTTCCAAAATTTGCTTCCTTCTTGCGTTTTTTTTAAATGAAGTGGGGTTTGTTTTTAACAGCCTGCTCCTGCCAGGGCTGAGCTGGTCCACGAGGGCACTCAGCACCTCTAAGCAGTCTCAGCAAATCCCAGATTTGTGCCTCCTAAAGGTGTGATAATCACATTTGTCTGAGGCAGGAAGCTTGCACTGCGTATTTTGATTTTTTTCCTCACTTACCTCTGAGGAAGTAGAACATCAAAGCTGCTTTTCCCCTCTCGTGAGAGAATTCTCATGGATGGATGCTTTGCCTTCCCTCTTCTCAAGTTTGGGGGTGGTGATACGTGTACCTTTTCAAAACAAATAAATCCTGCCTCCTTAGAACATCTCAGGGTTCATTTCCCCGACTCCTGGGGAAGGTGGAACAGTTACACGAGGCCGGGGAGCGCTCGCTGGGAGGGTTTGCACTCCTGGTTTCGGTGGAGAGGAGTGGTCAGCGGGAAAGGATTTACCAATAACAACATGTTCTCTTCCTGTGAAAACCTGGTGGGATCTGTGCTCCTCTGCTCCAGCCTTTGCCTTGGGATGCAGAGCCGCCCTCGGCACAAGTGAGCAACGCCCAGCACTCAGGATCATTTAAATTTAGTGTAGTGTGCCAATAGCAATGACTAATGACAGCCTTCCAGTCCACTCCAGATTCCTTTTTTCCCCAAAAAAAGTTTGTAAATCTTCAAAAATTTACTGTGATTGTAGTCAGGCTATAAAATCCCAAAGCTGCCCACGGACATGAAGCATTATATGGAGTTAAACATGGTGATGTTTTTATCCTAACGAGATATTTATGATGATTATATACTGATATTAAATATTATTTGCCCTTTCTTTACTTAAAATTGACCGGTGCAGTTGGGGAGACCTCTGAAAAAAGAAATGTATCAGCTCACATTGGTCAATTTGTGGTTATTGAGTGACTGTGTGCGATCACTGCCTATGAACCATTACCAAAACCCCCAGGAAAACCAGGTGTAAAGGGAGAAGTGGGAGGGGAACGGGCTGAACATGCAAACTTTGTGCCAAGGTGAGCGACATTTATTAAAATCAGCCCCAGTGATGGGATCAGGAACGCTGCAGCTGCCCTTTAAAAAACTTCCCATGGAAATTGGGCCTGATTTGAATTGCTGGAGATGAACAGTGAGGACTTAGAGAGGATTTAGCTCACGCTGACTGTGTTTCACAGTTTGAAATTAATTTTTTTGTTTATTTTCGGCCTCCTGATGCCTTGACCGATTTGGTGCTTTGGTGCAGAGTTTTTCCTGAAAGAAAAATTTAATTATCAGGGAAGATGGGCAGTGGGTGAAACAAATCAGCCTCTGCCAAGATGCTCCAGTTCATTACGGAGAAACAGTCACCCTGAGTGTGTGCCTTTGCAGAGTGCTGCCCCACAGAGCTGATCAAAATATTTACGGGGTTTGCTGGAGTGAAACTGGGCCTGGAAATTTAGGGGGATTTATTGGAGAAAACTCTGGGAACGTCACGAGCAAACTTAGCTAAACCCACAGTGTTCCTTGTGTCTTCTTCCACGGCAGCTGTGAACTGGTGAAAATCGAACTGCAACCAACTTTTTGTACGAAAAACATTTTTCCTGTTAAAAAAACCCCATTTTTCCAATGGAAAAAAAAAATCTCCCTTGTTTAGGGGCTGCTGTTCTCTTTGTGGTGTTTCTCAGTCTTTTTGATTTGATGTGAAGGTGCCCAGTGAGTTTTCCTAGGAACACTGAGCTCAGCACAAACGAAATCTGTGACTGGGTGGATTAAAACCCCTTGGGAAAAGGGCAGAAATTTCCAAGGCGGTGTTGTAGCAAATGTTGGGGCAAAAATGTTTCTGTTCCAATGGTTTAGGAAGAGTCTCAGCACAGCTGCTCCACAAACACCTTTTTTTAGGAAGTTTGAGTGCTCTGCTTCCCCCTTTTCTGAGGAAAATGAGGATTGGGTGGGAGTGGGAGAGGGGATTGTTGTGCCTCCTGAAATCCCTGGAGACCCTCAGCTGCAGAGCTCCTGAGTGTCGATGTACAAAGATTAGAATAGAAGTTTCCTTCTTTCCTTTTCGAATCTGACTCCTCACTCACTTTAGAATCCCCAAAGTAGCAGCTGCCTGGAATTAGAGGGAAAAAAAATGAGTATGGAAATAATCTCTAGGTAAAGCTACCAAGGTGTAGTCAGGGTTTAAGTCTGTTCCCATAAAATTGGGAATCAACTCTTGCGAGTAGCCCCAACGGTGTGAGTTAAACATGAAAAACATTCTTAAAAAAATAAAATACTGGGGCCAACATACCACAATTTTGGTGAAACTGTTATTTTTAAAGGAAAACTGTTTGTGGAGCAGCAGGCTGGGCCTGCTTTGTGTGCAGTGTTCTGCTGCAAAGGTGTTTTTCTCACACACGGGTCGGTTTGGGAGGCCTGTTTTGCAGGTGTTTCAGAAGTTCCGAGTTTAAAGTTTATTTCTGTGCGTGTGCAGTTATTGGCCGTCTGGCATTCACACGCAGACAGAAAGGAAACAAATATTTTCGCAGAAAACCAAATTCCTCTCTGCCTGCTCTGTGAATAAGCCCTTAAAATAGACACAGAAAACATCCCGGTGTCAGACATCCCCTCCGAAACACCCAGCCTTTAGCACAAACATCTGATTTGCAAATCAGATGCAAGAGGGGCTCTTATTAACTAGTTAAATATCAAGGTTTGAATTTTCATAAAAGGGCAATTTCAAAGCTCATTTGTGTGTGTAATTATTGTGCTTGTGAGAGCAACCCTGCTAAACGTGCCCATAAATGTCACGTCAGGTTCCTCACGGGTCGCGGACTCGCTCCCTTCCCACCGCAGGGGCTGCGGTCTCTGCGCAGGCAGAGCTGGGGGAATGTGTGAAACAGGTCAAAAAAAAGCTGGCAGAAAGCGGCTTTTTTTCCTTGAAGAAAAGAGCAGCAAAGCTTTGTGTACGCACGGGCACGTTCTCAATATGGAGCTGGGCTCTAAACAAACTGGATCAGTTTTTAGAACACCAGCACCAACTAAACTTTGAAAATTCAATGCATCCTTTCCCAAGCCTATTTCCATTGGCAGATGTACTCTGGTACGGCTGTTGGCACTTCCACTTCCAAGAAGGTTTAGAGATGCTTCTCATTCCTTCTTTTCATGCTGGGATTTTTTTTTTTAATCATGCAAAAGCTGTGAAATACTTGAAATCTGAGGCTGCCGTTATCAGATAACACATATTAAGAGTCTACATTGAAGAATCTCCCACATGCTCCGTCTCAAACTTGAGATGAACATCACTAACACAGCCTTGGGTCACACTGGATGGGGTTTTGGAGATTGATCTGAAAGTATTTATTCTGTGCTGTGAAAAACTGGAGGAAGTACAGCCCAGAATTCACTGGAGGAATGTGTTGCCAGAATGCAGCTGAGGTCAGAAGCAGCATGATTTAAGCAGGATTTTTGGTGTTGGGTGTAAATCATCAGTTCTGAAGAGTTAATGCAGTTGGTTCTCGTGCACAGAACGCGGTGGGGAGGAGGGAGGGAAGTTAATATTTAAGGGTAAATGTACCTTTGTTAAAATTCAGGGTGACATCTTGTGGGCAGAGAGGCTGAAATTCTGCGTGAGTTTTGGAAGGTTTTAACCTGGCTTTGGTGGCAGGCAGGGCAGGAATTTGGGGCTGCACTGCCCGTGGGTCAGAGGAGCGTGCAGTGCCTCTAAACACGCTGGGACTGTGATTTATCGCAGTGCCTCCAAAGGACAGGGTTTGGCAATGGTGCTGTCGTGGAGAAGGAAAGGAGCGGCTCCCGTGGTGGCAGCGTGGGTGGAGGGACAGCAGGAGCCCCTGTGCCGCAGGAAGGGAGGATCTCAGCCTGCCCAGGGCAGCAGCAGGAGGAGGACACAGAACCTGCTGCCAGGCTCGGGGCCGGGGCTGGAGCAGCTCAGGAGAAGCAGGCGGGAGGCCAGGCAATGAATAAAAATTAGCACGCCCCATACTGCTCTCCATATTGTTCCCTGCCTCTCACGGCTCCCCCTCTGCCGTATCTTGTGCAGCAGTGGTCCAAGCGAATAATGATATTATGTTTGGGAGGGAGGCCCCTGGAAGCCACTGCGAGCCCGGAGTCCAGCAAGGCGTAATCTCGGCTTGATTCTTTGTTTAGTGGGGGATTCAAATCCCAACTTAATTTAATCTTTTGATTTATCCTGCAGGTACTGCCTGATTATATTCCAGGGCCACCAGTAATAGAAATGCAGGGATTTATTTATTAATTTGGTTTTGCTCTTAGCGAGGAAAGGTTTGGCAGAAGCCGTTGTTGCTGCTGTTCTCTGCGACGCGCCGTGGGTGAACGACTGCGTCCGCGAGCGCGCGGTGCCCACTGGTTCACGTTAATTAATAACGAGGGGTATGCTAATTTGGGCTCTGCGCTTCAGCTGAAGCGTGGGGAGCAGGACAGGACTGGAAACGGAGTGGTCAGCCTGGCACAAGTGCTGCAGGATGGCCAGGGTTTCTCTGGGAAGGGTCAGGGCTGCCAGGGGCAAGGAGGAGGCTGATGGAGCACAGAGGACTCGGCTCCTTCCCGGGGTCCTGTGAAATCACGGATGAATCACTTAAAGCTGCATTTTTGAGGGGGTTTATGTGTGTTTAAAATGACTCTTGGTGTCACTAAGAGGCAGGACACTCCTCAAAAGGTCCATGTTGGAAAGGCAAAGTAAATGTGCTGCCATTTCTGGGCTCCCCTTCACTGGAATATTTGGGCACCTCACGTGGTGAGGTGAATGGAATTCACTCCCGTACCTTGAGCAACCTGGTTTCTCTGTCCTGAAATCCTTGCAGGATGAGCCCAGTAAAGCCAGAGCACCACGAGACCCCAGTTGCTGTTGCTGTAGCAGGAGCCAGCAGCGTTCCAAACACCCTGTGTTTTCTCACCTTTGTGTTCCAAGGCTGCAGGTGATTTTCTCATTTGCCTTGTGCTTCCCTACCTGGACCTTTAAAGTATTAAACACTTTTATTTAATTTTTCCTTTTGCTTTCCCAAACAAGATGCNCAACACCAAAAAAAAAATTTTACCAAAAAAAAAAAATCAAAAAAAAAACTCAAAAAAAAAAAAAAAAAAAAAACAACTAAAATTAAATTTTTCAAAAATCATATTAAATCTTTAATATTCTCCTATGGATGACAATGCAGCCAAGTAGACAAGGACAGCATGCAAATCTCGTGGCATGCCTGACAAACATAATGCATTTATATTAAATCTATTGTATAGTGAGAATTTGAGGACTGCAGTGATCAGAGGAAACCATGCAATTGGATTAACAGATAATTTAGGCTGTAATCCAACAAAGCAGTTAAGCATGTGCTTACTTTTAAGCGTGCACAGCATTACTTGATGTTAGCTGAGGCAAAACAAGCTTAAAACTGAGCACATGGCTCAGTGTGTTTGGCTGGCTGAGCCAGTGGTCTGGACAAGGGAGGTTTTGCAGCTGGAAATCCATGAAGGGAGTGAAGAGTGTCCATTTTCCCTGTAATCCCTAAAACACCCCAGCTCGAGTTTCAAAGCAGGACATTTTTATAGGGGGTTAAAAAACAACGCTGGCCAAGTGCAGTGGTAACCAGTTCCCAAATTATCTCCCTTACCTGCATTCCTGGTTAAACTGAGTTCGGGATAATCAGATAACCCTGTCAAACCTGTGATGTGCTGCTAATGCCACATAAAGATTGTCTCCTGCAGTACCTAATAAATGGAGTTATCTTTTAGCAAAGGCTCTAAGGGGATTCGTGTGCTGGACAGAAAACGCACTCTGCAGCAGGGTTAAGAGATGTTGGCTCCAGACCTGAGAGAAGAAAGCAACCTGAACTTGCTGGATGACCTTAGATTGTCACCCAGACTCCTCTGCACCAGCCCCACCAGTTCCCTCGCTCCTGACGCTTCCCAGTATTTGTGGCCTTAATTGAGGGACATAACCAAACAAATTTATCATCGCAGCCCATAAAAACGACAGAATTCATATGGTAGCATTCTTCATTCTCTCCAATTTGTTTCCCTGAAATCCCTGCAGCAATTTATTTGCTGAATACGCGAGTTTTCCTCCTTATGAAAATTACAAATTGTTGTCAAGGTTAACGAGTTAATATTCTCATTCAATATTTATTTTATGGGGGGGAGGGGGGAAGGAAGAAGAGCGACTGTTCTTACACTTTCTTCCACGGCAAAGTCTGGTTTCTTAATCAATATGACAAGGACACTGTCCTTTGGATAATACCCTGAATCATCGGGACTAAAAAATGAGCTTTATTAATCAACAGCCCCTGATTAATTATTATAAAGTGATGCTCATACATTTCTGTACATTTTAATAATTCCTGCAGAAGGCTAACAATGTCCCCAGTGATTTGAAGGCTTTGGGGTTTGAATTTTTCTAAGCAATGTCACAATAAATAGTCCAAGGGTACTACTGCTCGCTCACTAATCCAGTCTGTTTCAATCCAGCAAATGAGTAAAACCTTCTTTTTCCTATTTCCCATCTATAATTTATCATTTGCATACAAAGTAAGAAGCAGGAATCGGCAGTCTCATCAGTTTTCAAAATATCAAGGGACAACTGGGGTGATTTATAGCAGGCTGTATTATCTAGATCATATAACCAGAATATTCCTGTAAAAACAGACCCATGTAATCTCTCAATAAGTGTCTGGCTGGCAGATAAATGTGATGAAGGTCACTGGGCTGGAGAGCTCAGTGCAGACCTGAGTAGCCATTAGGCTTTTCCTTGCAAAGAAATATCCCATCCTGAAACATCTGATAAGAATCATCTCCAATAACAATTTCTGGTGCTGAGGATCCCCTTTTAAGGCTCTCTCAGCCATCAAAGAACATGGGCTGTGCGTTTGCTACCACGGAGATGAAAAATATGCCACCTGTTCCTTCTGTTTTCAGGGCACTTTTGAAGACATAACCTTGCTGAAAGGAACAGATGCATTCTCTTGTGAAGTGATCCAGCCCCAAATAGTGTCTAACGAGGTGGCCACAGCTGGGGAGCGTTTGTGTTTCAGCTCTAAAGGGCAGCGTGTTCCCCAGCCACAGGGCAAGTGCTTACACGGATGTGTGGCAGATCTAATGACAAATTAGTGTTAGTTTATTGAAATAGTGTAAGGTTTAGAATGGCCAGGCTTAAAGCCCTACCCAGCACTCGTTCTGAGCCGTTCACTCTTTGCACCAGGCATGTCCCAGCCTGGCTTTCTCTTCCTATAAAATGTGCCCAGCTCTGACTGCTCAGAGGATGCTCTAAAAGCACCGTGTCTGTGATAAATGACATCCAAGGCAGGAGCCCCTTGTTTGTGTTTTAAAATAACATTGTTTGCATTGTAAAAAAAACTCAGTGGCCTTTTCCCAACCTTCCTGCAATGAACGTTTTAATGACCCATCAGAGCACTGGTCCCTCCAAAGCCCGGGAATTTTTCACAGGGAGATGTTACAATCCGTGCACCAGCAACCCACGCGTTATTGGGGTTTAGCTTCTCGATTTCTGCTTTCATTGCAGGATGTCAATAACGAGTTCTCTCTTCATTTTATTAATTTGAACCGCTGGACAAAATGTCACTGCTGTAGGATGCTCTGCAGCGAGCAGCCCTCCTGCATTTTGCCCTCCAGAAATGCGGGTTCTGATCACAGATAACGAAAATGAGATTAGGATGTTAGCTTTCTCAAGAGATAACAGCAGTCTAGGTCATAAAACTACCATATGGCAGATTTGGCAGTCTTTCCAGAGGTCCATGGTTTAATTATCACAAAGACAGATTCAGTTCCCCACTTGCAAATGCCTGGGTCCTCCTGTGGCAGGGGCTGGCGATGCAATTAAGGGGAGAGCGGTGTTTGCTTGGCTGCAGCAGAAATGACCTTACTGTGGCCAGCGCTGTCACTTCCTAACATTTCACTCATGATTAAGTTTATCATTTCAAACAAACAACATCAAATGTCAGGTCTCTGGTCTGTTTAACATGCGGGAGCGGGGGTAGGGAGGGTAGGGAAGCATAAACCAGCACTGAGCCGAGCTGGAGAGCTTTTGCTCTGAAAAGAGATTCAGACAAAGTTGACAACTACATCAGAGAAGAGGGATATCTCTGCAGCAGAGTTCGCTGTTCTGGGCAAGTTTTTTGGTTTCTTGCATTCAATGGTTTGGTGTTCCCTGTGTTTGCAGCCCCTTTTTTACCTGTCTTCGTTCCCATCCCTAATTTCACACACAGCCCCTGGTGTGTTCTGGTTTTCTGTTGTCCCTAGTGCTTCCCTGTGAGCACTGTTACATAGCCACCGTGCAGAGGAAGAGCTAATTGCAGGAAAAAGCAGCATTTCATCCGATTTAGATGGCTTTGGGTGGATTTCTGTGAGGCTGCTCCACGCAATGCCCTGGTCAGCACAGGTGAGCAGTGTGAGGCTGGTGCAGATGATGTCCACCAGCCTGGAACTGAACTGGGGCTTTAAATTGGCATTTCCCAGAGGAGCTCCTCCCTTTGCTGTGGGTGTGCAGTGGGATAGCAGCGAGATGACAATTGTCCTCAGCAAACTGAGAGCAACTTCTTGAAAGTGGGTCCTCATACGGATCAACACTTCACTTACAGCAAATTCATTGCTGTTCCGGGAAACGCTGCTGGTACTGCAAGACTGAAGTCACAAGTTAATTTAATTCCCTGGAAACTAAGGAAATACTTTCTGCAGTTGTTTTGTGTGCAGTTTTGACAATGAGAATTCCGTTTGGAACATCAACAGGTTGTGGGTTGATCTCCAGGGTTTTTGAGAGGCTGACGTCACCGAGAGGGAAGGATGCACATGCCCCAAAATGTCAGGAGGATGAAAGTATTTCTGAAGCCAACCAGTGTTTAATAAGATCAGAAAATATTAAATTGTAGGAAGTGATAGTGGTTAAATGGTGAACTTGTGAGTGTAGGGGAAGATTCTTTGAGAACTGAGTTAAAATATCACCCTCCCAAACCTGCTGCTGGCTGTTTTAGTCTGGGTGTTGGATGAGCACCTCCATGGCTGTTGTTATTTTTACCTTCTGCAGGATCTGAGAGTCCTGAGCTGTGGTGACAACTCCACTTTCCCCACGTTTTGGCTAATTTTATGCAAACCCTTGGAGACCGAGTTCAGTTCATAGGCATGTTCATGTCCAATTAAAAAGTAATAGATCTGAAGCACATATAACAAATCAAAAGAATGGAATACTGTCAAAGCCAAGAATTAAAATCCAGCCACACAGGCCACCAGGCTTCGTGAGACTATAAAAAATCATTTTTAATATATATTTAATTTCTGAATCTTTACAATGAACTAAACACATTTAAACCCACCCTCCCTCTAGCTAAGGCTATATAAAAATATCACTTTTCATTATTAGGGGGTTTTTTTAATATTCAGGGGCTTCCTAAAGCTGGGATTTTAACAAATACAACAAATTGCATGAGACACCTGATTAGAAGGAGAGTGAGCATCAAACAATGTGAGGTGCCACTAAATTGTGTCTCACCTGTTCTCTCAATCCCTGCTGGAGGAGAGAGAGTTTTAGGGGCCGGAGAAGGGAGCTGCTGAGTGTTCCTGGCTGTTCCTTTTCAGGGATGAAATATGTACCATCAGATGGCCAGAAACTCTGTGGAATTTTAATTACGAGCTCTGCTCTCAGTTATTTGTATTTTTAATGCACCGAGTTTTAAGAGATGTGTTCAGGCCGAGATGAATTAGGTGGGGCACGAGGATAAAATAAAAAGGTGGTTCCTATCGAAACCAAGCCTTCTTTTTCTTTTTGCTTTCACCAAAGCACCTGTATAACCAAAGCAAGGGTGCAGGTGCAGCTCCTACAGCTGGAAAGCTTCTCTCACCCCTATTTATAATGTCCCCAATTCTCTATTTCCTTATGAAGTCAGCAAAGGCCAAAAAATTCATAAAAAATTTAGTGCCCAGAGAGATAGCATTACTGCTTTTAAGTAAAGTCTATGAAAGGAGCATGAGATCAGCATAAAAATAAATCAGGCTAAATTTAAATCTTTGGACACTGAAAACTAAAACTATGGGAGAGTGGAGAGAAGATTTATTGACATGGAGAGCTGCATGGAGATACCCATCAGCATGGACCCAGCTTCCAAGTGGGAGAAGCAGAGGTGTAGTAGGGAAAGAGTGTTCTGTGTGAGGGCTGGAGTGGAAACCCCGCTGAGTTCTTCAGTGGATAATCCAGGATTTTCTGGTAAATGCAAGGATAACCTTATTTTTGCCTCAGAGCTCATGAATTGTTGAGTGTGGCCCCTCAGTTTATTCCAGTGGGGGGAGACAGCAGTGCTTTACTGAATAAATAAGATCAAGGAGATAATGGAAAGAGTTCTGCCTCTGTAAGAGCTGTGAGACCTGCCAGGTGTGGCCACCGGCAAGGACTTTTTTAAACAAATAAACGTAATTTTTTATCACTTGCCCATTGAACCATGTGCTCAAACCACTCCCAGCCCCACTCCCGGTGCCTTGCCTTGACTCTGGGAGCCTGAAAAGTTCCCATTTTTGCCATGCTGCCCTCTGTGTGCTCTTGATGGGACACTTTTCTCCCTCATTAGAGTTGCTAATTGGCTCCAGCCTCTGTCTCTCACCTCTGAAGGACCCAGTTGTTGCAGATGCTGGTGTAGGTGGTGCCGTGCCCTGAGCAGATTGGCCAAAGGAGTGCAAACTCCCTGGAAGAGCCATTAATTGGGATGGAAGGGAGGGGGTGGGAGAGAATCACACTCAGCTCGGAAAGGTTTTCAATTCTTATGTGTCAGAATATCCTAATTCAAATCCAAATGGGAATCCACCATTCTGGGGGATTCACACAGCTCCAGGTAAACAACTAATGAGCAGCCTGCCAGTTTCATTTTTATCAAGAGCCCTCAGAGATTCAACTGTGCCATTTCATAAAATATGCAGATGATAGTGGAGGGAGAATAGCAAAGGCTTTGAAAATGATTCACACAACCTAAAAATGATGTTGAAAAGGGAGGAATTAAATATTCACAAAGTGTGAGAAATTAAGGCATATTAACTGTTAGAATGTGGAAATGAAGTGACTAACATGCACGGAGCTGATGAGAACTAGATGATTACAGATCTGTCAAAAGTTTCTAATTCTGACACAGTGTGATGTCGAGGTGCTACTTGGCTGGTAAGGGCAAAAAATTAGGTATGGGACAAGTAATGCAAACCTGACAGATCAGAGTCAGAGGCGGGCAGACACCGCCGTGATTAACATCAGGCTCGGTCCTGTAGCAAGGGTGAACTTTAAGCTTGCAAAATGAATACTAATTATGGTTACAAACAGAACACAAGGGGCTCAATTCATCAGCTCTAGAAGGGATGGTGTAATGAGTTAGCTGAGGGAAAGAAAGTCACCTAGGGCCAAATTTGTCTCACTGCTGAGTTCTGGCTTACACCAGGGATGGATTTGACCCTTGGGATATGAGAGTTGGAAGTTTCGCTCTTCTGTAATTAATCAGGGGTTTATCTTGTGTTGCAATTTTGATAGACTGGAGGAAAGGTTGCTGGCAGATGGATTCATGCAGAGGTGGTACAAGAGAATAAAGAATCATAATTTTGAAAGAAGCTTAGAGTGTCCACAGAGGGTGAAGTTATTCATGTCGTTCCGGCAGGGCAGAGTCACAGTTCCACCTTCCTCGAGGGCAATCCCACACCTGGGAGCAGTGCTGGACCAGGGGGTGCACAGAACTGGGGCACTCTCCTTGAACTCACCCTCTGGAAGCACCTCTTGTGTCCCAGGGGCAGAGCTCTGGAGGCTGGGACCTCTCCAGCGTTGTGCCAGCACCACCTCCTCACCCCAGCTGTGCTTGGAGTGTGTTTGAAGCCCTTTTTGGCTTTCTGAGGAGCACTGGATTGTCCTGTCCGTGTGGAAATGGATCAGCTCCCAGTGAGGAGTTGGGTGTGATGGCTTCTCCTGGGGTTGCCCAAAGGAGAAGGAATTTGGGAGCTCGTTCAGCCACTGCTGTAGAGGCTTTGTGCCCTCCTGGCTCTCGAGTGCTGTGTCACAGTAGTGAAACCTGTGCTCAGGTCTGTGCAGGAATCTCTCATGGCTGATCGATATTTTCCCTTTTTTCACGGAAAGAAGTCCCTGCAAAGGGTCTCAGCCTGAGCTGAGGTGTGTCCCTTCCAGAGCGAGGGTTAGGGAAATGCCATGGGAGTCACGCCCTGCAGCCTCCTGAGAGTAACCCCTCCCTGGAGCGCCGCGCGCTGCACCGGGTGCGCCGAGAACACTCCACACATAAACATTATTTTCATGACAACAGTATCAATAGCATCTCGATAGCTTCCAGAGACAGAAAGAACACTTGAGATACCCAACAAAAAAAAAAAAAAAAAAAAAAAAAAAGAAGTGATAGTCGTGCGTGCCAAAGAGAGGTGGCACCGTGGACGTGCTCTGCATCCCTAATTTCACGGAGAGCCTGTCCTGCGCTCGTAATCAAGAGACAAACATAAACTCAAAGGTCACGGGAAGACTGAGCCTGGTGAGGTGGATGTTCTGAATATATTAGGTATGTAAAGCAATATTGTGGCCCATCCAAACTAGAATTAGTGGTAATTATTATATAATATGTAATGATGGGATTTAAATGGCTAACACATTTTCTCTGCTGAGATCATTTAGACATGATTCATATAAATGATTAAATTAATAGATCTTCCTCTTTTAAGACTGCTAGGCAGCTTAAACTAAATTTCTCAACAGAGACTGATCCTGGTGAAATAATATTAATAGAAAATGGAGGAAGAATTTCTGAGAAGCGGGTAAATATATGATGGAGTTTGAGGAGATTTCTATAGACATCTTTGCCGACTGAAATACTTCCCAGATTTAAATATTCTCTAGAAATAACCCATCAAGGACTCTGGAAGGTGAAAGAACAACAATCCTAACTTTCCTTGAAAGAAAAGAATGGCAAAATGTGCTGGAAGACAGGGACTTAAAGGATCACTGTCTACTTAGTTTAGGCTTAAACATTAGGCTTTTCATAACACTAAATGGTTTTACAAAACCTAACATGAATAGAAACGTTTTTCTTGTTCCTTTTTTGACTCAAATTTCAATAAAAGTCCCCTTGCCCCCCACACTTCCTCAGCAGAACCCTCTGCACTGCTGTGAAGCCACACACAGGAGCCCTGTGCTCATTAGTGAGAACAAGGACAGGAAAATGACTGTGGATGGGATTTTTGATCAAGCCTGGGGGAGTTGATTGCCCAAAACCCATGAGTTAAGTGTTCAAATCTGAGAGACTTCTGGAAATTCTAGCTTGAAAGTACAAACACCCAGTGTGGCTGGCTAGAGCTCTGAGCAGTCTGGGATGGAGTCAGGTGTCCCTGGAATGGGGTGAGGTTTAAGGTCCCTCCCAACCCAAACTATTCCAGGATCCTGTGAATGTCAGTCCTGAACAATCATGGGGAGTTTTGCCACCAGCTTGGTGCCCCTTCACCCCCTCCCGTCTTGTCCCTGCTCCACTGCTTCAGGCTGTGAGGCAGACCCTTTTCTTCTCAGGCTTTTTGTGGGGGTTTGGGTGCTCCAGTCACACCCTGGCTTCCCCAGAGGCCCCAGGATAGAGGGGATACACAATTTCATGGAGATGGATTGGTTTTCTCGCTGCTTGGCCATCGACACTGAGTAGACGTGGTGAGGATCAGCTGGAGCCATCGGCTCTCTCCTGCAGGTGCTTGTCCTGCCCAGCACGTGCACGGGAGCAGGGGGAGATGAGACCTCCCAGTCTCAGGTTTAGCCGCAGGCTCTCTCCACAGCTGCTCACTTTGTTAGTCACGAGCAGTAGCGAGGGCCGGAGCTGTTTGCTGCGTACCCAGCGCCCTGCTGGGACAGCCCTGTCAGCTCTCAGCTCTCTCCTTGCTCAGGCTGAGGATTTGATAGGTTGGCAGTGCCCTGGAGTACTCCAAGGAAGGCATCGTATTTATTTTAGCGCGGCTCTGTAGCAGTGCTAGCGCGCCAGAAAGAATTTCATAAAGCACAGTTTGTCTTTGGGTTGTTTTCTTGATATTGCTTGGGAAAGTGTGTGCGGTAATTTGGATAGTTCTGTCCCAGAGGGTTACCCAGGTGCTGCACACCGACTGGTCTTGCTATTTTTGTTGTTAAATTCATCTTCCTTTCTCATCCTAAATATTCCCTTTTTCTGCTTAGAAGGTTAAAAATACCTGGAGCTGCGAGTCTGGCCTATTTACTACAGAATCCATGAGTCATGCACTACACGGGAATCTGAAATATCACAGGGTATTATTCACTGAGAGCTCAGCAAAAGAACGGCCAAACCTGCCCTTCAGGAGCCGAGATTCCAGATCCAAGTGCTCTGGGGAGCTGGTCGCCCAGCTTTCCCCTCCGGAGATAAACGCAAAATGCACGAGGAAACTGCCTCTGATGAGTTTAGCAACCTTTCTCTCGCTCCCAGCTGGAGAGGGCCCTTCCCAAGGAAATGGTGTGTGGCTGCTGTTAACAGCAGAGTCCAGCTCGGGCTCAGTCCTGGTGCTGCACTGACGTGAACTGATGGTTTCTCCAGACCCCAGAGCCCCCTGTTGCCTTTCCCCAGCCCCGGGTGACATAAAACACCGATGGAATGTCTCGAATCTCCTCAGTGCCTCTGGTGCTCAGGATGGGATCTCGCTGCGGAAGGCAGGGATGGGATAAGCACACCTGGGCTCGAGGACGTCGCTGTTGTGATGGTTCAGCCCTGAATTTGCACTGGGATGTGGCAAATGCGGTTTGGAACAGGAATTCTCTGTAACTGGGCTCTCAGCTGGGCATTTGCAGATGAATCAGTCGAGATTCCCTGTGGCTGAGGCTCTGTGTGATGGATTAAGCTCTGTTCCGTATCTTATTATCCTTTATTTATCTCCGTAGCCAACCCAGACTATTGGGACTTTCTGGAAATCGTTGGCTGTCGCTGCACATCTCTAAAGCAGAGCACAGAGAAACTTTGGGAAGTGTTTTAGCTGCACCTCCAACAGCCCAGAAGGGCTCCAATGGTCTGTGAGAAACAATGAACGAGCCCTAACCTGAAGGAGCTCCCACAAACACTGGATGCTCTGGGATTTAGCAGCTCCGTTGATTACGACCCCAAGCTTAAGAAAACTTTCTAGTTTTCCTTCCTAGTTGGTCACCTCCTAATGCGTGTGCCATGGAAGAAAATATCTGAGAATCTCTCCTTTCAGGGAGGTAAAAATCAGCTTTCTTTGAATAGCTACACTCTGGGTGTAGATAGTTGAGCTCCCTGAAAAATAATTCTATAGGCGCGCGGTGAAACATAAGAAAAATGGTTAAGTATAACTTTTTCATAATATTCACCTGCGTAAAATATTTATCCAATTTTTTTTTTTTTAAAGTACAAATTTTAACATTTCATGCAGCTCTTCTTACTAATATTTAGTTCAGGATGAAAGAGCTCTGCAGATGGGATGCTTCCCCTTCTGTAAGTAAAAGGGGTAGCTCTCAGTTTTCGGAGGGTTTTTGGCAGCTCTTTGTTCAATGACCTGGAATTCCCAGCTCCTGGTGGATGGGGTGGGGCACAGCAGGCACAGTGAGCAAACTGGTTTCTATTCTGGGGTTTGCCACCTCCTCGCTGACCTGGGCTGATTCAGACAAGTTCCCTGTGCCCTTTTATCCTCCTCTGGAAAATGAGGATATTGACATTTACATTTCTTTATAAAGTGCTTGTAGATGCATGGATGAAAAGTGCTAAGTAAACCAAAAGTCTCAATTAAATTAATTGGAGAGAAGGAGCTGGGTCAGTGTTACAGCAGGGTTCATTTATACACCTCTTAATTTCTTTGGTCTCGTGTCTCAAACCCTATTTATAGTTGGAGTTGCTGCTCTCTCCTTTCACCTGGAGTGATCTCCTTAGGATGGATTTTATCCCTTTTCCTGCACAGATACAGGAGTTGGACTAAGGGCACCCAGTCCTGAGTTTTCTTGGTACAAAGCTCTTGTACAAAACTGTGTCATCCTTAAAAAAATATTTTAAAAATCCAGGGAAGGACCTCTGGCATTGCAGCAGATTTCACACTCAGAGAATAAACTATAAAGTTCACAGAGAGAGCAGGGAATGTTTGAGCTGTGCTGGTGGGGAAGGAAACAGTGAATATTATTCTCTTCCCGACCTTTCAAGGTCATAAGTAGATTATCGCGATGCAAAGGCAGCTCCTACCTTGGTTCACAGAATCATTTGGGATGGAAAACACCTCCAGGGTCCCCGAGTCCCAGCTGTGCCCCATCCCCACCTTGTCCCCAGCCCAGAGCACTGAGTGCCACCTCCAGGCCTTCCTTGGGCACCTCCAGGGACTCCAAACCTCCCTGGGCAGCCCCTCCCAGTGCCTGGCCACCCTTTCCATGAAAAAGTTCTTCTCCAACTGCAGAATGAACTGCTGCATCTGCAAAAAAGTCCATATTTTAAGCTTGTTCCCGGCCCATATGGCTCCTCTGGTAATTCTCCACTAAAGGCCACCATTTGTGCGCCTGTGTTCCTGCAGGGAAACAGGGATTGGAAAAATCCTGTGATTCTCATCTTGTCAGTGGTTATTTTAATCACCTGAAGGTTGTTGTGTTCTTCTAGGAGATTTCTTTTATTCTATATTATTTTTGCATGTCTCAGTCCA
Source organism: Gymnorhina tibicen (assembly GCA_013399875.1). NCBI lineage: Eukaryota > Metazoa > Chordata > Aves > Passeriformes > Artamidae > Gymnorhina > Gymnorhina tibicen. The sequence continues at coordinate 171,236 of VXAZ01002670.1, read as the reverse complement.
TAACAGCAAGAAAACAGATTATGCAGAGAAGCTGGTTTTGTTTTGAAAATTTTGGGAACAGATGCAATCCGGGAGCTGTGATCCCTGCACAGCTCAGAGATCAGAAGTAATAAGAGGCCTCTGAATTATCTCTCTTCTGTTCACAAAGCTTGAACTTAATCTGCCAGGCTGCCTTAGAGCTGGAACTGTGGAGAACAAACCCCAAATATCAGATCTGTGTGCACAGGGGAGCTGGTACTTGGAGAATGAGGAAAGTGGGGCAGGTACCCTTCAACCACAGTTGGGCAGGTGCTCTTCAAAGTGTCTCAGTAGAGAGACATTTTGGCTATATATTTAAATATTTAACTAGAATAAAAATATTTGAAATCAAAATATCGAAATGAAAATATTTAGCTTAAATATATAGATTTAAGCTATAAATTTAGGCTATCAAAAGGGTGTTTGCTCTTTGCCCAGTATTCTCCTCGTCATTTATGATTTCCTGTGTGGGTGGGATAAGTGAAGACCAATCTTAGATATTTGGTGTTTTAGTTAAGGAATGTCCAAATATAGGGTAACGCCCTGAAAAAGATGATTAGTGCTGGCCTGACTATTTTTGCCTGCTTTGAGTCCTCCAGAGTTTTTAGGACAAACAGGAAACAGACTGGGGTATCACCAGTTTTATTTGTGTGTTAAGTTTTGATTGATAGGAAAGTAATTAACGTTCACACCATTTTAATTTATGTGTTTCCATTTAACCCCAGGTGCTTTTAGCACCACTGTCTCCCAGCTGTGCTGGCAGGGGTGGGAGGGGGATGTCAGACAAACAGGGATCAGGGTTTGGGGCACGACCACGAAGAGTGAGACAACAGCCTTTGTGTTGCTGCAGACAATTAGGGCCGCGGGAAGAAAAAAAATTAGCGCAGAAAAATGATTTTATTTTAATTGTTTGATGTAAAATTAATTGGTCTTTTGGGCTCGCAAGTTGTGCTGTATGGTTTCTTCTAAATGTCCTCTGTTGTCCGTCTGCCTTGCAAGCGGGTCAGCTGGACAATGGAAAGCTCAGCTGGGGGAGGCTGTCCCAAGAGGAGATTTTTAGGTGAATAAGCCAAGATGGACCAGTAAAAGAAATTAAAAAAAAAAGGAAAATGGGAAATCGGAGAGAAAAATGAGTATGGAAACCACAGCTCCCACCTGGTGCTTTGGAGGCTCTTGTGTTATGGTGCTGCATTTGTGACTCCCTCAGCTGGATGCTGAGGTGCAGAGTGGGGCACTGGCAGCGTAAATCTGGGGACATTCCTCTCACTGAGGAGCCACTCTGGGCTTGGGCTGAGGGAAGCTGTCATTGGCTCCAGGGCAGACATTCCAGGGCAGTGGGGATCCCTCCAGAAAGGCCCTCAGATCATTCTCCAAGTGAAAATGCTGCTGAAAAGGTGTGACAAGCTGACTAGAAGCCAGAATAACTCAGCATCTGCCCAGTTCTCCATAAAGCAGCATTCAGCCTCTGCCAGGGCCTCAACACCCTCACAGGCAAGAATATTTTCCTAATGCCTAACTGAACCTACTCTCTGTCAGTGAGAAGCCACTGCCTCTTTTTCTGTCACTCCAGGCTCTTGTAAATTGTCTCTCCCCATGTTCCTTGTGGGCTCCTTTCAGGTACCACGGAAGGAAAACCCTTTGTAGAGGTAGAGCATCGCCTGGAGATGCAGCTCCAGAGCTCCTCAGTGGCAGAGGATGGGGAAGCCCCCACTGTTGAGGATCCTTCACTGCCTTTTGGACAAATTCGTGCCTCTTATTTGCGGTGATGATTCGTGGTGATGATGTTTGACTCGAGCCTTCCAGCTCTGAGCTTGTTCCTGCAGCTTGATGGGTCAGAAACTTCCTCTGTTCCTTTTGCTGTGTGACCCCCCTGGAAGCGCTGGTTCTGTCATCCCTGAACATTTATTCCATCCATCTCAGCTGGCAGACAGGATCCATCTCAAAGAAAAACTTCAGATGTTTAATTTTGCCTGGAAGAAGTCTCGTGTTGTTCTGTCAGCGCAGCATATGCCGAGATTGTCTTTAGAAAGAAAGAACCGCTCAGGATTCTGTTACTTCTCTGTGGTAAAACACACACCAGCAATTTCTTTACAATTGAGCTGCTGCGAGGATTTCTGCTTGGGAAACAGAGTATTAATTATCTCCCAGCTCTCAGGAGGGGCGTGAATCTTTTAGATACACCCTCTGTAGAAATTCATGTGGCTTCTGATGCCCTCAGCAGGATTCTCACACAGATTCCAGCAGTGGCAGGAGAAAAGGAGAAAAGCTTTGCCTTTCAGTGCAGGCTGAGCTTTACCTGGGTGTCAGAGATGTGTCCTGCTCCCTGGAGTGAGCAGTTCTAACCCCGAGCAGTAAAGGCTGTAGTAACTGGGAATGCAGGAGGATTTTGTGGCTGAGAGGAGCTTTGGGGACGGCAGAGGCGTGGGGGCTGAGCAAGGAAGGCTGAGAAGTGCATGAGACGTTCCTCAGCAGAGTTAGACTCCTAAGGGCCTCCAACCTATTTAAAAAGGATCATCATTCATCAGCACCATCATCATTATCTGCTGGATCGGGAGGAGGAGGGGAGGGATAATCAGCAGGAGATGATCAGCGTCTTATCACCCAGCTCCTTCATTCTGGTGCTTAAACTGCAGGATTCTTTCGGGAGAGATAATTCATATTTTATCATTAAAAGTGCTGATCATAACCTCGTTAATAGATGGATATTGCTAACACACACAAAAAAGCTAACGTGATAAAACGTAAGGCTTCTATTAAATTACTTAAACTAGTTTACCTCACCTCGCCATCCCTCCCCTCCCCGCCGCTCCGTGCCATCACAGACACTGCTTGTACATGGCACACAAAATCTATAAACTCTTTCCAGGAATACAAAAGCATTCTCTATGATGTTGATAAGAAACAGGACAGTCACTCTCCCCTGACATATTTGTTCTTTAAAAACAAATCAATGGTGCAGGGATTTGGCACCTGAATGCAGAACAACGGCTTGATGAGGCAAAGATTGTCTTCATTAAGGACATTAATATTCATAGAGAGTAGAAAATCTGACACAAGAGAGGACTCACTAACCTTTTCTCATATTAGATTTTTACTTCTTAACACAATTACAGTCCGGCAATGACTTAATTAATGCTGCTTTTTGTCAGACTGCTTTAAAGAGCTGTCAATTTGGTCCTGCAGAGGCTGTCAGTGAAAGAGAAAGACAGTCATCTAGGCTAAAAAGACACAGGAAGAAATTCAAACACTTAATAACATTCAAAGTGCTATGCAAAGTCACATATCAACCTGGATTAAGGAGAGTTTTTGTCTTTCCTCTCCTCGTACTTATGCTAATATTTCTCAGGTGAAATGGGGGCTGCTGCCACCTCTGATTCTGAGGTACACGGTGGAGAGTGAAGGAGGGGTCAGCAAACCCAGGGTATTTTAGTGTCAGAGTATCAGGGCCATCTCCAGTCCTCTGTGGGGAGCAGAGGCACTGAGAGCCACTCGGGGAATCCTTGTGAAGCACCTGCCAGCAAAGGTTCCTGCTGCAGGAAGGTTTGAGCTGCTCCATCTCATGCTTCTCCCTCAACCTCCAGCAGCCAGGGAAGCATTTGGAAAATCACCCTGGCACTCCCCCTGTAAGGATGGAGGGTTCTGAACCACTGTGGGGTTTTTGAGGCTTGAAAGTTGGTTCAAGCCACCTTCCCAACGCTGGTGGGCTCAGCAGGTGAGTGGGAACCATTAAGGTACAGGAACTCCCCTGCTTGCAGTCACCAGGCCTTATCCTGAACAGCTCTATAGGAAATATTCCATAAGGTTTTGGCCTGTGTGAAAATGAACGTGTTAGTTCTCTAACCAACATGCTCTGCTTAGATTTGAATTATTTATTAATCTAATAAATACGTTTTGTTAAAATATTAAAAATACTCTTTAAAAATCTACACAGATTAGAAAAAGCTCACAATCTGCCTTTTGCAGCTGTTTGGAATCACAGAATATCTCAAATTGGATCATTGAGTCCAGTTCCCTGCTCCTCATAGGGCCACCTAAAACTAAGCTGTGACCAAGGGTGGCATCCAGAATTTGTTGCACACCTGGGTTGGATTGTGATGCTCAAATAGAAAGTTAAATCCGGCTTTACATCACGCGTGCCATTTAATTCTGGGGGGTTTGTTGGCTCCTTCGAGTTTATTTTAGTAAGTGCTTCAAGGGAGTAACGTAGAAAAAGTAAGAATGTTCCTTATATTACCAGCACAATCAAAAAAAAAATAGCAGGTAAAGCACACGACAACTTTGTATGTCATGTTCTAGAAGCTTAATTATCTAGAAATGTAATTATAACAAGCACCTGATTTAATCAGCACAGTTTGATCCCTGTCAGGGGTACAGAGGACCATAGGAGGGATGGATCAAAAGCCATTGCAGAAAGTCTGGAGATATTTTTTATGTTGAGTTTCAAATGCTAAATGCTGCTTTCCGCGGTGGGAAATGTTGTAAAGTGAGTTTTGAGTCAAGCGGGAGCTGAAATGTCTGCCCCTGCCGGGGGCCTGGCTGGGCCCTGGACCTCGAGCAGGATTCGCTGTGCCAGGAACCCCCAAGCACAGCTGGGAACTCCCTCACGTGGGCCCCCCAGCAGAAGCACAGTTACGAAACTTCTTCAAAAATGTTCATGTTTTAATTCATGCAAAACTTTTCTGATTAGCTCAGCTCTTCATTTCATAATGCAACATGGGAAGGGAGAGGCCAGCTTTTGTAAAGATATAAATGTGAGTCAACTTCTGAACTATTTACCTTATAAGCTACTTATGAGGCACAGGCTTTGCTCTGAAAGCCTCGTGTAAAAAAACCTTGTATTATTTCAGAGAACACAGACCATTGCCCTGAAGTTTCACTCTTTGGAGTATTTCACTGTGTGTGCATGGAGGGGGTCTTGGCTTTCTGGAATGGGGCCACACCTACAAGGAATCTGTCTCCATTCCAAAAGAAATCAGGCAAACGTGGAGAGAACCTGGGAACTGGATGCTATGAGGCTGTGTTTTCCTCCCTGGGGAAATGTTATTTGCTTTGCAGAGTGGAGTCCTGGAAGATTTGGACAGAACTGAGTTATGCAGTCTTAATATGATTGAAGAACTATCTTGTTGACAAGTGCAGAATTATAGATTGGAATCCATTAGCTAAAAGGGCCCACAAACATTTGAATAATGGCACTCACATTTTTTCCATTGGTCTATCAAACAAAGAATCCAATAAAAAAAAACCTCTTAGAATCTCGTAGTTGCAATTTAAAGAGGCTGAATTAAATTTCCTTGCACTATGGATAAGAAAGCTTTTTTTTTTTTTACCTCCTATTAGAAGAGGGAGTTTTGGTCTGTGCTGCCACACTTAGAGCTGCGTATTTTTGGCAGCTGAAAAAAGTATTCGTGTTTTGTCACAAACGTAAATGCCTTCTGCTTAAACCCGAGAGGAGAGCCGTCGAGTTAATTTGTTCTCGGAGGCAGAGCGGGGAGGAACGGGCCTTCCAGGGAGCAGGGCTGAGGCCCTGCGGGAAGGGGCAGGTGCTGGGCTGGTGGAACTCGGCGTCCCTTGGCCGTGGCGCTGGGCTCCTGCCCAGGCTCGGGAGGCTTCCCCTGCTCTCCCCGTGCACCGGCCGCGTCCCAAAGCTGCTTCATCCCAAAAGTGTCCCGGAGCTGGATGAGGGTGCTGGGGCTGGCTCACGTTGGAGCGGGGCTTCAGAGGGGAACTTGGGCAGAGGTAACGAGTGGGTAATTATCATCTGCCCCTGAAGGAGGGGTTTTATTGAGTTAGAAACACCCTGAGCTGGAAGGGATCCGCAGGGATCATCCAGCACCACAGGCACCCCAAGAACCCCACCCTGGGCATCCCTGGCAGCGGTGCCCAAAGGCTCCTGGAGCTCTGGCAGCCTCGGGGCCGTGCCCATTCCCTGGGGAGCCTGGGCAGTGCCCAGCACCCTCTGGGGGAAGAGCCTTTCCCTAAATCCAACCTGACCCTGCCCTGGCACAGCTCCAGCCTTCCCCTGGGTCACCAGAGCAGAGATTGGAGCTGCCCCTCGCGAGGAAGCTGCAGACAGGGATGGGTCTCTCCTCAGTCTCTTAAACTGCTTCAGGAAATTACAATCTCCTCCTCTAGATGCCATGTCAATATTTCTAAAATTAAAAAAAAAAAGTTTGGGAATGTGAGGTTAGTTTAGAAAGCTCCGATCCGTCCCTTTTCCCATGGATGGGGAGCTGCTGTTGCACCAAGCAGAGCTGAAGGCAGCGGGGAGGAAGAAATCTTGTTGATTTTTTTGAGTCTCTTTCCCCATCTTTTGAGTTCTTCTCCTCATCTTGCAGATCTTTTGTGGGTGAGCCAAATGTAATCAGGTTTGGCTCACTTGGAGGAATTAGGATGACTGCAAAGTATGCCAGATTTCAAAACAATTTCTAACAGTTTCTGTGATACTGTGTAAGCAACTGAAAATTGACATGTTGTGTTGTGCCCAAGTCAGCCAACTGCTGTCACTGAATAATTAGATTCTCTAGGAGAAGAGAAAGGGTTTTTTTTTTTTTCTGAACAGAATTATTAGAAAATAATGTAGCAGCTATTTTATATAGGGATAGACTCAAATTCCTCTGCTCTTACAAACAAATCTTTAAAAATAGTTTGCATCTGGGCCCCAAAAGTGTCTTTCATGTATTTTTATGTATAAAAGTATAAATAAGTTGTTTGGGCATTTTTATGCCAATATGTGTGGTGCTTGTACGTGGAGAAGTCATCGCTGCAGATGGTTTAATATTGTTTTTCCTAATAGGAATTAATTATTCTCTTTAATTCTTTTTATTTCATATGGCACATCAATTATACAAATTGAGTTCTAATATCAGACATAGGTCATGATCTAATTATAGCTGGCTCTGTCAGGGAGTTATGGTATTTGTGGGATAGATTTAGTGCCCGATTCCCCAGGAACTTCTGCTTCTGCCAAGTTCTGCTCTTCCCCTCCGAGCTGGGGAGAGCTGAGCTGCTCTGCTCGCTGGCCTTTGTCCCTCGCACCCCCGTGGCAGAGAGGGGCAGATTCCCTCTGGAATAACCAGGCAGTGCCACGGCCAGGAGGCACAGGGCAGGAACCCTGGCCTGGACACCCACCCCCAGTCACATTCCCGACCCTCTGGAAGCGCTGATCCTGTCTGGAGGGAAGAGCTGGGGCAGATCCTGGGGGGACTCAGAAGCTTTGCATCAGCTGGGGGTGGGGATGGGGGCTGCAGAGGCTCAGTTAAATGCTGATATTACAGCAGCTGCAGTGAAATCGGAATAATTGAAAATTCGGGGATTTTTTTTTTTTTTTTATTGCTCATGTTTTCCAAGCTGTCTTATTCCTTGTTTTGGTGATTCCAGTAAAAAGCTGGACAACTTTAAAAGTGTTATTTTACTTTTATCTTAGTCCAAGCCTTATCTGGAAGCACCTTCTCATTGAATGGCCCCTTCCAATTTACTGTTTGAGCTTTCTCCTCATAAGGGCCCAGAGTAATTCTTATTAAATTCTTAAATTTAAGAATTCTTAGGTAATTCTTAAAGCTATAGAAACTCTAGTTTTACCAATGTTTTAAACAGCAATAAAGTCCAGTGCAAAAACTTACATGACAGCGATTAATGGGAAATACTTTTATTCTGGAAGTGGTTTTTCTGTTGGTCTAACTCTTGCCAGAGACTCCTCAGACTGTAAATATTTCAGAAGGTGATGGTAGGGATAAATATCATGTATTTTTGAAATTTGTACTCCTTTTTCTCCCATTAAATGCAGCTGCAAAATTCAGTTAACAGTACTGGAGAGGCTGGAGATGGGACTCTTCTTTCTGCCCTGAAAATCCTCCCCTTTATTTCTTTAGATCCAGCTGTAAAATTCCTCATACTTTGCTGGCACTGTTACAAATGAGAGATAAATAATAAACAGTTTCTCCCAGGGCATCCAAAGCTCCCTATATAAATCTATATTAAATCCAAGGTTAATGATTGCTTTCCTGCTTTATTGGCGGTGGGGAGCACTTCTTGAAGGAAATCCTAAGTGGTAAAGTCTCTTTTCAGAGGTTCTCAAGCAAAATGAGACTTTTAAGTTTTGACCATCTTATTCTGCCACGCGTAAAAGAGAGAAAAAAGTCATAATTTGTTCTATTTGTCAGCTGGGGAAAGAAATATTTTTTATTTCCCCCAAATTATTTTATATCTGTGACATCCCTAATTTGATTTGGTCTTGCAGAGAGAAGGGCTGCTGTTCTCATTAGTACTTTGCAGCTCTCCCTTCCCCGGCTGAGGTGGAAGCAGCTTTAAATCATGTGGGAGAGCGGGGAAGGGAAAAGAGAGAAAACAAGCTTTTTGAACCCTGTAATGTAAATTTGCAGACAATTATTCATTATTAACTGCCTGAAGCATCACACCTCTCTCACCTTTGCTGGAATGTCTGAACATTAGGGTAAACAACACGCTGCTGTCTTATCATAATGCGGTTTGCTTCACTGCAGCAAGAACTTGTCAGAAACAGATTGTGATGTTGACTTCTCAATAGGGGAAAAAAAGGGCCTAAATTAGACTTCTATAAAAAGAATATTGCATATTTATTTCCACAATAACACCAAGGAAAAACGTTAGTCAAGAAGCAAGCAATTGGGTGAATAAATAAGCTTGTCTTTGTTCTCATCAATTAAGTTATTACATCAGTTGGAAAACCAGTGAATTATAATACAGATGTTTAATGAAACACTGCTGTGCCTATAAGTCAAACTCCTATTTTGTGGTGTGATTTTGGCTGCATAGTTTTGTGTGTGTTAAACCGTATTTATTAGCTGATACCCATTATTATTTTGAGCAAGGTATAATTCAGTTGTCAGGCTCCAGCTCTGGGAAGGAGATTTAATCAGTGAGAGCCCGCTTTGCTGCTGAGCATAAAACAATGCGGGTTTCATGAAGCAATCACACCAGTGTGAAAAAATGGGATTAATTAGTATTGTACAAGAACAGGCAGCATGCTCATTAAAACCTTGTGAGCTGCCTCTTGATAAACTGCCACTTGATAGGGCCGCATTAATGTGACAAGGCAAAGACTTTATTTCCAAATCCTTTCTGATTATATCTCACTTTTAAGTTACCTGAATTGACTCTCTAAGGCTTTTGGAATACAAAGATCAAAATTGCAGCGAGAGATCCCCAAGACACCTGGACAAAGGAGCCGTGCTCAGATAGCGAGGCTTCAAAAGACAACTTTTTTTTTTTTGAACTCCCATTCGAGCATAAATCAATAGCTGTACAATGAGGCAGCTCCAAAGGTGGTAAATTTGCATTTACACTCAGCAGGTTGGGCTGGAACTTATTCGCCGATTAGCAGCCACCTAATGAATCCCCCATCATCCCGTGCCTATCTGCTCGCCGAGGCCTTCAGCTGTTTGTCAGTGCACAAACGCTGATGGATATTCCTACGGCTCCTCCAGGCTCGGAGGGAAGGGGAGAACAAGGTGGGCACTCCCGGCTGAACATCTGTTTCTGATCGTTCGGCTTGGCCGCTGAAGAACTCCCGGTCGTATTTCTTTTTTTTATCCTTTCTGTTAGGAAACGCTCCCAAACTAAAGATGTAGATCCCTACTAGTGGATTTGTTTCTACATGACAAAACATAATAGGAGACATGCCTGAATAACAACAGCAAATGTTGGAGAGGATGTATTTTTGATCTCGTGCGTTTTCCTTTAGGCAGAATGTTTTATTCCTTCCTGAATTTGTAGTGGTTCTGATGATTTACTTGCACATAATCTTGGCTTTTTTTTTTTTATTTTTTGCCTTTCCTGTTTGAGAATTAGTGGCTCTAATGAAATTACAGCTGAACTTGTAATAGTTAACCAGATCTCTCAGCTGTTTCATGATGCAGAGGTGCTCCAAGATGCTGACTTTCCATGTAGCTTTAGCTGACATTGTATGTAAGGCAATTGTAATGCAATAGAGTTACCTGTCAGCATATATTTGTAGGTGTGGAAAATGCCACTCAGAGAACACAGATCTCATATTCCCTGAAGCTTTTTCCCAACTATTTTATTTTTTAAGCAAAAAACATCTTGTTAAACCTCAACACCCTATTAAAGCAACGCCATCCAGCACCAAGTCGGAGGATTCAGTCACCAATTATGGATTGTTTGCATCTGTACAGGTGCAATCCCACCCAGAGCTGCCAGGGAAAGCAGGGACTGGAGGGCAAAGCACCTGAGCTGGCTGGAGAGGGACGAGCAGGACGCTTTACAAAGTGATGTGTTGCAATATTATTAATTTAAGCCCTTAGATTTCATTGTTGTGATCTGGGTTACATGATGCAATGCAAGATGACAGCCATTGAATTAATAGAAAATGGGATTCATCTCTTGAAATTTCACACAAAATAGAAGTAGGAGACAGACAAAATAAAGGGAGATGGATAGACAGACTGATAATGCCACTAATACTTTTAAATTTAAACCAAATGGGTGAGATGATTTTAAACATTAATGGTATTTATCAACAGTGTGATAGCAGGGAGGGGGGATCACACTCCCTTCTTCTCTCTCCCTCTTTCTCCCTTTCGTTGATTGCTTTGTTGAGCAAGTCAGTGAATATTTTACACTTTGTTTCTTTTATTTTAGCAAATGAACTGCCTCGAGCTAATGTAGTGTAAGTGGAAATTTCAAGCACCAATGTCTACTGCATGATCCAATAATAGGAACTTTCCTTCCCTCCCAGCTCTGTAACGCAGTGCAACAGCAAACTCCCAGTGCCTCCAGGTAGTCACATGCCTGATTTATGGTTATAAACTATAGCTCTGGAAGAGGTTAGCTAGGTAGTTTAAATCATTGCTTTCTCTCTAATGAACTGGGGTCACAGAGAAAATACTCCATGCAACAGCCTCAGCTGGGTGTTGCTTATGCCCTACGCCCTCCTCCTCCTCCATGTTTTTGGCTGGGATCGTGTTTTTCCAGGATTTTAATTGTGAATGCCAGTTTAGGAAGTGGTGCTCCCGAACATTAAAGTGAGATGAGCTTTCCTGCTGTTGTTTGTCGTTTGTCTCGGTGTAATTTGGAGGCAGGTGCCTGTTCCAAATGTGGTGTGGACAGCAGCAAAATGGGTAAAAAAGACAAGGTCAAGGCAGACACCACCCCCAGAGAGCACAAGGAGTTTCCTTGCCCAGTAATAACGAGCTGTGGTGATGAACTCGTCTTATCTGAAATCTCTGTCGGACCATTGTACCGGTATCTAAACAGAATTGTAACTGTTAAAGATGCCTGAGAGATGCAAATATAGGAACATTCAAGATATTGTTGCAGATGGAAACTGATTCCAGACTGCTGTCACTGATCTTGGAATTCAGGGGAGGTTGGGATTGTTGTGTGAACTCCAGGTACCCGTGGTGCAGATCAGCCTTGTGCAAAGAGGTTTCTCACAGCAGATCCCTGAAAGCCTTGCTGACCTTGACAGCAGTGCTATGGTCATATTTTCACATAAATAAGCCCTTTTCAGGGAGTTTTCCCCAGTGGATTCAGCAGGGATGGACTTTTCCTGGCACATGGCCTGTTAACCAGTTGCTACTCTGACTGAAGCCCATTGTTTGTAACCCTCTCACAGACACCACAACCCAACTTTGTCTTTCTGTGCCCCTCTCTGGCTTGGTGGGGCATCAGATACATCGTACACGTTCACACAGCTCTTGTCATTCAAGTGCATCAAAGCAACTGATCCTGTCCCCCTCTTCCTGAAGTAACCCACATCTGGGAATTAGGGAGGTAAAATCCTCCCTGTCAGAAATTCAAACCAAGGCTTGGGGAGCAGAGGTGTCTCTCCAGTGGCATTTACATTTGAATGTCTGTATTTAGGAGGAGTTTGAAGCAGAAATGGAGGATTATTTTAGTAATTTAGTAGGATCTGCATGTGGCTTTCTTCTGTCAGCCAGAGCTTGAGGGGACATCAGTACCTGGGGCTGGTTCTTGGCTGTTCTTCCACATCTGAGGTCCAGCTTTGATGGAAGCCATACAGGACTGAATAGTCCCTGAGTTCTTTCATACAGAATTGTTACTTCCTTGGTTATTCCCCGTTGGACGTTGCTGCCTCCACGAAATTTGATGCGCCTGCCCCTTTTGAACAGCTTCCTGTTTTTCATGCCACTTCTCTGCCTTGTCACGATCATTTTGGATTCTGATCTTGTCCCCCAGCTCCCTCCCAAGCTGATGCTGTCTGCAGATGTCATCAGCATAATCTATGCTGTCAATGAGGTCACTAATGAAAATACTGAATAGCTCCGACCCCAGCCCCTGCGGAGCCTCCCTTTCTACAGCCCCATCCTGCCCATCAACCTTTGATAAACGCTCTGAGCACAGTTTGGAAACTGATTTTGTACCCACACCAGCATTGGTTTAGCTGAACCACATTTCCTTAAGTACGAGATATCCTCCAGCCATCAGGAATTTCTCTGAAAGTTCCTGGTGTCTCTTGCTTTTGGTCCACACAACCTCTCCTTCCCTGTAGCAGTAAATTCAGTGAGCAAAATGTCAAACTCTTCTGCTTGTTATCTTTGCAGAATACAGAGAATTTGTTCCCGTTTTCCCATAAATTTAAAAAAAGGAAATTTCTTTATAATTTCTCAGTAAGTTCTTTTCCTTATTCCCTTGACTTCTATGTTTTGTCATTTTACCCATTCTTCAGCATTTCTCAGGAATGACTATCAGTACCTCTGAGCTTTCATTGTTTAAATAGTGGAGGGTGAGGGAGAAAGAACGACAAAGCAGGCAGATTCTTTTAAAATAGCTAAATTGCCCAAATATTTTCTAAGCTTTCTTATCAAATACTGGAGCTTGGTGGTGACACTCAACTCACTCCCAAAAAGAATTAAACACACAGGCCACACTGAGGCCATCTGCTAGGGCTTTCTCCACCTTTTTGAGTTGAAGCAAGTTGAAAAGCTTCTGCAAACCAATTTCACTTGGACTTCTCTATAAATTAGTCATAGAGGCAGCTTTTTTGGCTTCTGCTATTTATATCTAAGTTTGTATCTTGAATTTCCTTACTCTGTACCTTGGACCTTGCCTGAAGAGCCAGAATCTCCCACGAGCTTTGCAGGCTGAGCGGCCCATTTCTTCACAAAGTTTTGTGCACCTGATCTTTTTGTTTTGGTAACTCAGGGAGGTTCATTCCACCAGGGACAGGTAAACACTGACCCACCTGCTCCCTTTGGAATAGCCCACGACACTCTCTCCTGTGGGTTCAGGATCTTTGCTCACAGTCTGCTGTTTCCTCAGCATTTCCCCTGAGCTTCTGGCATAAATATTGAAGATCGGTACTAGGCTTGGAATTGGATTCGGAAGTGCTCGTGCCAATCTGCAGGAAAAGGGCAAAATCAGAATTGTTCCTTCTCCCACCTCAGCTGCTGTCAGGTGGTGGATTGACACAGTGCAGTCCTTCAGAACTGCAGCTGTTCCATCCAAGATTCAATTTGGGCCCTCTGTGTAGCAGGGAGAAATATTTCTCTGCTGTAAATCACTTAGTTCAGACAGAATCCTCAAGTTGTTTTCATGCAGAATCATACAGGGACCTAATTTTCTGTGATGGCTGCTTCAGTTATTGCATCACAAAAATTCCTCACTACGGAGCAGGAGGTTTCATTCATTCCATCACCACCTATAAATAAGGGTTGTGACTGGAATAGGTCATGAGTGTTCCTCCTGGGAAAACCACACATCGCATTATCTGCGAGGAAAATGTGTTTTAAATTGCATTCCTCTAACTCCATCCTGCCTGCTGCAGAGTTCATCTCTGAGCATGCTAAATGGCATCCTTAACACCCGTGCTACGGCACGGAAAAGCGTGTTCCCAACTGCTCATGGAATAATTCAGGTTGGAAGGGACTCCTGGAGGTCACCTGGTTCACTTGGAGGAGGGATCAGTTGGCACCTCAGAACTGTAGCGTGCCCCAGAGATTAAACAGGGAATTTAATTTAATTCCCGTTAAAACGGGAATCTGCTTAAGTGCCAGGACTCTTTGGGCATGGCATGGAAATCAGTGGGAGTTTGCAGTGCAAACTCATGGGTGCTTCAGCTCACTCTGGGGGAAAGGAAAGTCTGTTTAGAGGCTTTTCACACCGAAATTCCCAAATTATTCACTATTTTTCACAATTTTGGAAATCTGCTTGCATGCACTGAGGAATGACCCTGGAAATGTTTCAGCTGAGTCTTGACCTCGGCTGTCTGTGAGGGAAGATGTTGCTGGCTACAGTTAAGGGTGGACAAAGCAAAGGAAAACCTGAATTAAATGTGTTTTCTTTCTCTGACTTATCGTGTGGGTTTGGAGCTTGACTTTTGAGCTTTGACTTCTGTGCATTGCAGTCCCACCTGACCAGGGAAAAGTGGGATCAGCGTTGGAGGGACCTTTTTCCAGCTTTTCCAAGGCTGTTCTGAGAGCACAGGGCTGGCAGAGGAATTAACTTCTTGTGAGCTCTGAGCAACAAAATCCCTTCTTCCCGCAGGTTCTCCGTGCAAACCAAAGAGCCAACGCTTTGGGGAGCCTGGAAAAGGGAGCTGCGCCTCTACGGACCCATGGGTGCCACAGACACCGGCCCTGTCTGCGTGTGCAGCTGCTCTCAGGTAGGACACCTCGTGATGGAATATTTGGGAAATCAATGAAAAGCACTCAGAAAAATGGAGTTACACAGAGGGAAAGGTGTTTGTCACCCTTGACTTCAGCTGCACCGCAACTCTGGTTATTGTTGTTTTAAATTGCGTGTCTCTATGTAAGGGTCAGCCCAGGAGAAAAAAATGACACCTTACCTTATATTAAACAATCTCATTGACAGGTCTTGGTTATCCCTTATCGTTACCCTTATGTTTATAATATAAAATACAAGTTGGTGGTCTCAAGTTCCATCTCTGAGGACCTGTCTGTCTTCTTTCTGCTGCTCTGAGAAAACCGTCAGCAGTTGTCCTGAAATAATCCCGTGTGTTAATCTGCTGTTTCCACCTGGAAAAGGGCAAAATGATTCCCTGAAGGAGAAATCCTTATGATTGGAAAGCAGCTAAAGGAGACCATCCAGAATTTTAACCACTCTTGAGTTTGCAAGGTGGAGAATGGAGTTGGCTCTCATTGTTGTATTGTGCAGCTGATGCTACCCCATTAAGGTTAAGCAAATTTAAAAAGCGAAGTTGTAATCTGTATTTTAATACTGATGTAGTCCCTGCCATTTTGACTTTGCCAATCAGCCAGAGTGTTTCAGCAGCTGTCAGAAGGATAATTCTCACATGGGTTGGTCACAGAATTAAACATGTTAGAGGGCTATTTACTCACTTCTGGAATATCAGGACTTGGATGTGTCAGGAAAGCGTGTAGTCTTAAATCAGAATTACTCACCTGGTACAGCAGAGTTGATGCTTCTGGATTTTACGGAAAATACATTTTAAAAAGAATAATTATGAAAATATTCCACACATTGTATTACCCTGCTGAGGATGCTGGAAGAACTCAGATTCAGACAGGAGCATTCAAATGTCAGGTTAAGTTTGGGATAACATTTGTGTGAGCACTCAAAATAATCAGCAGGTGATGAACTTCTCTAACAGCAAAATTCCATTGAGGATCTCCTGGACTCTGAGGGGGCTCACTCTGATCGTGTTTTAGTAATAAAGGGGTTGGTGCTGTAAGATGAACTCTGGGACACTTTGTGCACGTGTTATGGGAACGCCCGCCATGTCAGAGTTATGGGAAGTGCACCAGCCCCAGGCTGGAGCTCGTACAGAATATCTCTGTGCCAAGGGATCCCTTTATCTGTGTTCTAGATGGGCTGGCAATGACTCCCCAAATGCCTGCAGCGGGTTTAGAGAGGGTCCTAAGAGCACTTTAATAGCCCAGGTCGTTACGGGGAAAGTGGAAATCAATGCTGTGCCCATTCCGAGGAGGAGGAGCGGGTCTGAATGGGCTCGGTCTTATGGGAAGAGGATTTTAGACAAATTCTCTGTGTGTGGAGGCAGATCCTAAAAGTGTGGTGCCATTCTGCAGTGGGGTCTGCCACCCTCTCTTTTCCTGCAGGAAAAGGTGAATTTACTTCACCCTGGTTAGGTTTGCTCTGAGCCTGAGCTGGGCTGTGTGCACAAGGCAAGAGGAGGGACGGGGAGGTGATGCTGCACCCCTCATTCCACCCCTCTCTGGTGCTGCAGCAGCCCCCACCAGCTCCCCCTTCCACCCTTCCCCTCAGCCCATCTCTTCATCATCTTAGCAGGGACGGATGGATGGATCCACCAGGCGCTTCTGGTGCGCTGGATGCCAGCAGACCCCAAAAATACGAGTTGAGGTCGTGGGCTGTGCCTACCTCTGGGGCAGAGTTTTCTCACCCCTGATTTATACACAGCAATCTTGTGACAGCCACTTTAGTCCGAGGGGATGTAAATCTTTGGATTTCTGCTCATCCGGAGAAGTTTCTGCACTCTGAATACCATGGATTTTTAGGGATTACTGGTGGGGCCTCAGTTCTGGATGTGATCCTCTATCTTCACCCGTCTCCAGTTATCCAGAGATAATCAGATATTAGAGAAGGTTGGAAATTTGTCTCCTA
The DNA here is from genome assembly GCA_013399875.1 of Gymnorhina tibicen. NCBI lineage: Eukaryota > Metazoa > Chordata > Aves > Passeriformes > Artamidae > Gymnorhina > Gymnorhina tibicen. Next base: position 154,640 of record VXAZ01002670.1, on the reverse strand, counting down.
TTAATAATTTAAAAAAAAAAGTGATAAAAGACTCTGATCTTGCCAGTGTCATAAGTAATGTCACTTAGTAAAGTGACTGGCACTAGCTGTAGGCTCAGATATGCCAATTATAATTAAAGCCATTATTTTCAAATACAGTTCAGTTTATTCCCGGGGAAAAGTAAAGAGAATTTTAGAGTGACAAATCTCTCTGGAAAATGCAAACTTGACAAAAAGGCCGTGCTTTTAGACTACCTGCAATAATTTGGTTTCAGGTTGGAAATGAATATTATGTTAAAACATATTCTTTAAAATGAGCATTGACCAGCCTCACATTCTGTACAGCATCCAAATATGTTGTGTCTGTCAGAATCATCTGGAGGAAGCTTCTGATGACTTACAAAGCAGAAATGACATTTAGTTCTTACATCAACAGCTCTCAAACATCTCCAGTGTGGTTTTCAGACAGGTTCTGAACCACCACCCGTTACGAATCCGATGCCCATTCACAGGTTGAAAGATAACCAAATTGCCAGTTATTTTTGAGAGTTAAAACCAAAGACTTGGTGCTCTTTTCCAGCTAATTATGGTGTGTTAATGGCGAATTATTGATAAGACTGGGGTTTGATTCTTTCCTTCCCTGTGCACAGGGAGCGTTGTGTTTCGTAAAGCCGCGTAACCCCCGAGGCGCCACTGACCCATGGGGGGTTTTGTGCCCGAACCAAAGGGGATCCTCAGGGGTGACCACAGGAGGTACAAACCCCACCACAGCTCCCTGAGCAGCCACCCGTTCCCTGGAAAGGACGGACCCACGAGGAGAGGAAAGGAAGGGACGTCGGGGATGTCCCAAATGCCCCAAACCCAAGCCAGGGCGCGTCCCGGAGCACGCGGCGGGAGGGCTGGGGGCAGGTGACGAACAGACGCGCTGTCACTGACCTTTGCCTGCGCCAGTCCTGCTCTGATCCGTGGGCATTCCTCTCCTGCTGGCCTCGCTGTGGCTCCGTGGGCGCAGGGTGGGATGTGAGCCCCAGCAGTGGCTCCCCTGCCCTGGTGCTGCTGCTGCCCAGGGATTGCCCCGATCCCGACTGCAGCGCGCTGAGCTGGGGGCTGGGGTGGACACCAGGCACCGATAAAATTCCTGCTTGCACTGCAGGTGACTGGGATCTAGGCAAGAAAAGTTGCTGTAGCTGAATTTTTTTCATTCTTGCCTACTGCAGTGGGCAGCTATTTTGTTATTATTGGCAGAGTTAAAACCTTGGCTTTGTTTTCTGCCCTGTAATCTCGTGGTGCTGTCCCTCCTGTTCCCAAACCCTCTGCTCTAAAGTGTTTCCATTTGATATGATTAATAGCTCGTGGGAGTGATCTCTATTAAGGACTCAAAGCTCAATTTCAAATATTTTTGTGGCGCTTCTGGTGGGCCTTGCTGGGATAAATTAAGCCTATTTTTCCCCTGATTGCTTCGTTGGATCTCTTTGTAACTTCACCTTGTATTCCTTTCTGTTCAATACTTTTCAAAGTACTGAGAGTTTAAAGAGGTACAATAAATCCCAGATCAGTTTTTAATGACCATGGTAAGCCTGCTTGTAATATGTCAGTAAGCTGAGCCTAAAAGCCAATGGGGAATAGGCCATTTCTGCCTTAGTAATTGCCTCCACAGAAAGATTTATAATGTCATTATCTGAATCTACAAGAAATAACTCATAGAGCTGAAATACCCTAAAAAAATATTACAATTCTCTTAAAATCTAGTCATTCATAAATGCTAAATCATAAAACTTTTTTCAAGATGGTTTATGTTAAAAATAAAACACGGTCAAAATATAAATGTACTTTTTTTTTCCCTAATCAGATCCCTGGTTCTTTATGGATCTGTTTTCCGAGCTGGAGTTTGGGCAGGGGAATGGTGCAGAGCTCAGCCCTGCTGCAAACAGGCGAGTGCTGAGGAGCCACAGAGAGGACGAGCCTCCCCAGTCATTTTTCTTTATTTGTGTGCGATTCCAGGGGGGAAGAGGGTTAGTTAGCGCCGCAGTAAAATTAATTTTAGCAATAAAAATCAGTCCCCCCTTCTCCTGCCACCATTTTCCCGTGGAAAGCCCCGCTAAATGTCCTGATGGATGTACTGCAGTGCTGGTGGAGCCATTGCAGGCAGCTTCCCTTGCCCTCAGCATTCCCCAATCAGAAGATATCATTCATTTCTTTCAAAAAGCAGGAAATGTACTCTTCAATTTGTCTGGTGTTTAATAAAGTGCTAGAATTACCATAGCTACCCTCATCTGCTGCTGCTTTAATACACTGGGAGATTTATACTAATTTCAAGCAGACTATATTCCTCAGTGCAGCAAGCTTGTACACTTAAAAGGGCACTGGCAGGGGGCTTTTTTCTTTTTTTAATCATGAGCTCCTATAAGTACGGATCTGACTTCTATCTCCCTGAAGATTTTGGATTGGTTTACTTCTTTTTTTCTGTGCTGTTTGTCCATAGTGTCTGTTTTTTGCCAAGGCTTTTTGGTTGTTGTTGTTGTTTTCAATTATCTTACCCATTGTTTAGATAAATATTATTCCCTGACATCTCTGGAGAGGGGTTGCAATGCAGTTGCTTCAACTCAGTTGAGTGGTTCCTAAAATCAGTTTCTAGTCTGATGCAGTCTGATTCTTCCCTGAAGTTCAAATTAAACTTTTCCAGGGCCCAATATCTGCTCTAAGACTGTAAATTATAGAGGCTAACACCCTTTTAAAGCGTGGCAGTTCTGTTATTAACTTGAATAGGCCCAGGATTTCATTCCATGTCCCATATACTTCAGAGCACAGACATATCCATAAGTAATAAATTATTACTCATTTCTGGTGAGCATTATAAACTTTCAGGTTCTTTGCCTCAAAGAAATGAGCTTCCTGAAACAGAAATTATTTCCCAGGCAGAGCTCTCTCATCTTCATAAAGTCTCCTGAATCTGGGGTCTGGGAAAACAATACTGATCAATTTATTTCCTGAGTTTAAAAGTTATTTATCAGCAAACAAATGTGTGCTTCTGCCTCTGGGTGTGTGCATCCAATTCTTATTGATATCAGGGGGAATATTCCTTTGCACAGAGATCAAAATTCCTGGTAATGCACCCGTCATTTGTGAGCCTCTACTGAGCACCTTTTTTGCCTTGCTTTTAAATGTTTCTCTGATTTCTGGGGCAGTGTGGTGGCTGCTTTTCAGCTCTGAGCTCCCTGAAAATCCATGGAAAACTAAATGAAACTGGAATTTTGTGTGCTCCATGTTATGTTGACGTGTTTAGGAAAGGAAAAAACCAAAATCAGGTTTTCTCCGAAAGCCTCTTTTCCTTACGAAATGCTGCACGCTGAGTACAGGCAGATTTCTGATTTGAAGTAAACTTGATTCATTGCTGATCATTAGCTTTTAAAGCTAACCTGGATTGAGATCGGGGTATAGCAACTAAAATAAAAATCCTTGCGCTGGATCCAAAAGCCCGTGGATAAACCTGCAAGGTGACAGCCCGGGCTGAGCTGTCTGGGGCCACGTCCTGAGACCGGGGGGCTGCAAATTCACTTCCATCAGGACTGCTGGTAACAGGATTGTAGCAGGGGGAACCTCACCACAATGAAGGATGAAAGAATATAAAAATATCCCTTTGCCCCTTGTGTTAGCAGCTCCTGCTATAAGAACCAGGGTGCAGTAAGGACTGGAGCTGGGTTGGGATTAGGCTCTGGTTATTCCCTTGGTGCCGTGCTTCCTCACTAATGTATGGAGCAAATGTTTCCTGACAGGCTAACTAGGGATGAGGGGAGGATAAAGGGCTCTGGTGACATGCTGAACGCTGCAATTGTCACTGCCAGCCTGGGGATGGGGTTTGCCTTTGGCTGTGTCAGAGGTGACCATTCCCAGAGCCCCGCGAGGAGGAAGAGGAGCTGCTGGGGTCTGGGTGCTCCTGGGGCTGCTCTGCCCCCGTGAATTCCCAGGGAAGTTGATAAAAGTGTGGAAATGCAACACGTGGGGGCTTTTCCCTGTGCAGCAGTGGTGGGGGGGAGCAGTTTTGGTGCTTATGCCCCCTCCTGTCACGGAAATCTTTCCTCAGCTCTCTCACTCGTGCTTTCCGTGAGGCATGTTGTTCCCCGGGATCTTTCGGGAACGATTAGCAGCTGTCACAGTGACGATGTTTGCAGCTGTACAGCTGAAGTCTCCTGGGGTCTGATCCATCAGCCAGCCTGGATCCAAAGCATCTCCTGGAGCCAGGCTGCTGGCTCCGAGCAGGGTGCCGGGGAAGCAGGGCTCCAAAGTTTCAGGAGCTGCTGGGTGCCAGCTCCTTCCTCCCGCAGCAGCAGCGGGGTCTGGGCACCCGCAGGAGGCAGCTCCCTGGAATCCAACTGCTTCTCCTCCTTCCCATGCAATGCTCGGGGTGGCTCCCACCGAGCACAGGGGCACGGGACAGGGTCTGTCCCACGTAACACTCAGAGTTCTCTGTCCTCACATCCCCTCCTGATCCCAGGCAGGGAGAGCGGCAGCCCCAGGCCTGGATCACAAGGCTCTGATGGTGAAGGCTGTTCCTTGCCTTGGCAACCTGTTCCTCACCGCCAAGGAAAAAGCTGTGACTCCCTCGGGAAGTGCCCTGTTGGTGTTTTTTCCCCTCTGCTTCAAAGGGAATGAGGAGTTCACGGAGCCTCAGCACTCGGAGTGCCCGTGCAAGAAGGCAGTGCACAGTTCAGAACTGAGGGATGCTTCCAGAGCGTTTCAGGAAACCTTTTGTTTTTGGAAAAATGAATTTAAAAGGTGTTGAATGAAGAAAATTGCATCACTGTTAGTGCTGGGAAGGAATGCCTTGGTCTGTACAAGTGGAGTAATTAGTTATGGGTGAGAAATCTCATCATGAGACATGAAAAAAGGACCCAAATAACTCATAAACACACAGCCAATTCATTTTGTGCTTCCCTGAAGAGGACAGTTCTGGGAGGAAGGTAAATGGGGAAAATTAAGCTGCTTGTTGGAAACGTTTAAAGCAGGAGAGACAGCCCAGGAAGGGCAGGCAAAGTGCATGACTCAGAATTCCTGTGCTCTGATGGCTCCCACACAGTTAACAGAGTTTTGTTCTGCTTTCCTTTTGCTGTATCATACAAATAGAAAAGGTGCAAAAATTTTAGGTGAGTAGGGTAAGGTTAAATCACCTTTGAATTTTTTTTTAGAAACCACAACCGTGTTCTGGGCAGTTTAAGATCCTTATTTCTGTCTGGCTTCCTGCAGCTTTCTTCTCTCAAAACCAACTGCACCAAGAGTTTGGATGAGTTACTCTGATACTGGCCCATGTGTAATGTATTCTAATGAAATATAAGTGTACAGGTCAAGTGAGAAATATTTAATGGGGGTGTTTACCAGTCGGTGATGGGAATGGAGAGCTCAGAATGCACCAAGACACAGCAGTTAGTGAATCTGTCACAGGCATAAATCAGCCACACTCCCTCTGCATTTCTAATTGTCTCCCTAAAAAGGTTTTAGTCAACCCCTTAAAATGATGATCACACAAATGCATTTTTATATCGCCTGTTTGCTTTTAGTTATGCAAATTTGCTCAAGAGAAACGATGTACTCAAAATGCTCTGAAATTTTTAAACTCTACAGATGTCTGTAGTGTGAGAGAACGCGAAGAAGAAATTAATGCTCTTTATCCAGACATGGGAATGCTCTGATTTGGGGCTTAAAGATTTGGGCCCAAGTAAAACAGGGCAGGAACAGGGGTTGGGGAGAGTATTATTGTGTGGGTTTGTGGTATTCTTCAGGCATCCCGTTTCAACAGTAGCTTGCTACAGTACTGGAGACAGCTAGAGATGAAAGCAGCCTCCCGTCAGATGTTTTCCTGTACCACTATTAAATTAATTTATTAAATATGGTAATTGAAATGAACTTTCCAGAGTGCACAGGCCACTTTTTAAAAAGCCAATTAACCCTCTAAAGAACCTGGGTTTAGCAACAGTGGCCGGAGCAGCTTTGGAAAATCCAGACCTTGGTTCTGGGGTTAAACGCTGTGCTTGAGCGTTTGGGTATTCCCACCCTGGGGTGGTGACCCTGGTGTGGCCTCAGCCCACGGAACATCCCTGTGCTGGAAAAGACGAGGCTGGCGAGTGTCTGTCACCACCAGGACACATCTCTGTGAGGAGATCTTGTTAGGCTTGGAGCCTCTGAGCTCAGGCACGAAGCTTTCAGTCAGGAGCTTGTGTGTTTGACCTCCGCACTTGTCTCTCAGAGCTGTCACCGCCGCAGAGCCGCGGGAATTAAACAGAGCGCGGCTCCTGCTGTACCTGCTGCAGGTGGGGCAGGACACGTCCCTGGGCCACCTCCCTGGGCCACCTCCCTGGCCACCAGCAGCATGGGCACGTGTTTTCTGCAGCAGTCTGAGCTTGTCAGGCCCCTCTGCCTGGTTGTGTTTGCACTAAAAGCTGAGTTTAGCAGCGTTTCTGTGCTCCTTTGGCTGGGCCGAGCCCATGCTCTGGCTCGGAAAGGGCCTCAGCATCCCTGGCACCTTCCATGGGCACTGAGTTAGCGCTCAAACACTGGTGGAGGATGTAAAAGTCAGAACCCTGCGTAGGACACCGTGATTTTACAGAGTTCTGCCCGGCCCTAAATGCCCCCAGAGCTGCTGCTGGTGCCGGTGGGCACCGCTCAGCCCCTGCCAGGCCTTTGGAACTCAGAGCAGGAGCGCTCAGCCTTTGGAAAACAGCCTGCACCGGCTGATTTACAGCACTGGAGAGCTGATTAAAAAGTCACTCGTTAAGAAGGTATCTTTTATTGTAATTGCTAAATATTTTTTGGTGTGGTTAGTGGGATTCACCTCTGAAGTGATGGATGTGAGCTGGCTCTCCTCCCGAGCTGCCGAGCCCTTGGCTCTGAGATTTGCACCCCAGTGGCAGAGGCTTCGCAGTGCTTTGCGTTTCCATGTGCTCTCTCTCCTCGAGCAGAGGAATATCAGCACATTCTTCTGGATGGGGTAGGATTTGGGACCCTGGCTTTGGGACCCAAGGACCAGTTTCCTCTGGAATCTGAGAGAAGTGATTTAACTCCTCCCCTTCCCTTTCACAACGTTTGCAATCGAACCTCTCTGCCCTTAAATATTCCAGGGGTCCTGTATGAAAAGCATTACCTCCAGCCGGCTGGGGGTTTTAGGATTGCCAAACACAAGAGAAACGTGGGTGTGGCAGCGGTGTTTGCTGGGGCAGGGCAGGAGGGGAACGGGGGCAATTAAAATAAACTGATTGAGGGAGGGGGGGAATGGTTTTCAGCATGGTCCCTGCAGGGCTGTGCTGGTTGTGCTGCACGGGGTGGAGATGGGGGAGGATGGGAGAGGCAGCAGGGATCAGAAGGCGGCTGAGCCAGGGCAGCACGGAGAGCAGCTCCTGAGCTGTCACAGAGGTGCCGGAGGGAACCTCGCGGCTCTGCTGGGCAAGGCAGCGCCGAGCTCCGGGGCCAGTCCCAAGGAGAAGGAGCCCAGCCTGGCTGACAGGATGTCCATGTCCTAAAGAAGCCACTTCCCAGCCCAGCTGGCATTTTAAACTCATCTCAACTCTGGGCTCTGCAGTCAGCCCTCCGACATCACCCTCGGAATGGGATCCTGCTTTTCTAGCAGAACAAAAGAACCATTAATGACACCAATTAACCAGTGTAATTCTCATTTACACCTCTTTATTACCTTCCACACACAGTATGTGATACATTATACATCCCATTAATTGTTAACATACACGCAAGTCAAGATCTTTTATTATCCTGGGTCATCTATCATTGATACAGAGATATAGATATTTTATAGCTGAGCCAACTAACACTGGTGTAGAGCAGAATCTATAACCATTCCCACAGCAAATCTGATTGTGTTATTAAGCCCTTTAGAAGTGCTTAATATGTGACTTGGCCTCCTCCCAGACGGCATTTTAGAGAGGGGAACAAAAAAGCGGGATTTGGGGTAAATTGTAATAATTTTGTAGGATTTTTTTCTAAAAAACTGAAATTATTTGTACCGTTTTAAAGGCAGAGGTGTTGAACTGTAAATTCCACTGATTTAACAAGTGTAATTGTTTCCTTTTAATTACCTGAAAACAGAACAATTAGTGAAGGGGCAGCATTGAAGGGGAACCTAGGTGGGAATTATTTTTTAAAGTGCCGACAATTCCTGCGTTTTCAAAGGACAGAAAAACCCGAATGATAATGCAATAGGTGAAGCACCCTTTGCTTATTCCCTGCGCCACTCCAGGTAGAAATGGGCTGCATGCTGCCCACAAGCATAGATGTACAAAACTGTGAAGCCTGCTTTAGATACCCAGTTCAAATATCTATTCCAGCATATTCTGATCTGAAATTCCAACTGCATCTTCCTCTCTTCCTGCCCTGTGAGAGACCTCCTCATCCCCTAGAACATTTATTTCCCCTCTAGAGGGAACAAGACAAGCACAGGTTCTTTTTCTTTTTCCAGCTCTCACCCGGGATTGGATTCCTGGTTTCTCTTAACCCTTCCAGCCTTGCCTCCAGCATTCCCTGTCCCGGGGCTCGAAGCCCTGGTAGCCACAGCCTGGCAGGGCTGGCCAGGATTCCCAGCCAGGGCTGGCTGCTCCCACCCTCCCAGGGCGTGCAGCACAGGGACGCTCACGCAGGATGGGCTTTGGGAGCAGCTCCCAGCAGTGCCACCCCTCAGCTGAGCTGGACATCAGCAGGGCGAGGGATTTTCTCCTGCTTTGGTGCTGGGAGCATCAATTCCCAGCACCCTGCCCAGACAGGAGAGGGCCAAGGCAGCCAGCAGAACAAATTTCTAGGTCTGAGGTTGTGTCTGCAACCAAAGCAGCGTTGCCACTTACCCCAAAACCAGGAGTGTTCCAGCAGCGTGAGGAAGGGTTTAAATGTGAGCGAGCTCAGCCAAGGGAGGGCACAGGCAGTGCTGGAGCTGTGGGGAGCAGGAGCCAGAACCTCGTGGTGGACATGGGTCCCTGTGTGTGATCTCCCAGGGGTCAAAGGGACTCAAGGGTCTCGCCTGGAGCCCCAGGAGGGTGGAGCAGCTGGGAAGAGGTCTCAGCACCAAGCCTGACAGCTCCAGGAGTGCTTGGACGATGCTCTCAGGCCCAGGGTGTGATTTTGGGGATGGTGATGATGAGGAGCCATGGGGTGGCAGGCAGGAGAGCAGATCTCCATCTCCTCTCTAGGCAGCTCCAGCCCCTGGGCAAAGCTCCTCAGCTCCCAGCAGAGCTGTAAAATCTCTCTGCCTGCTCCACTCTTTGCTTGTTCACTCTTACACAAGTTTACTGCATAATAATATATAAAGAAAATCATCTGTGCATCTGCTCTGCTGACTCGTACTTCCAGTACCGAATTTCTGCTCTAGGCATAATTCACAGGATCTGAGGGGCCTGAGAAACGCTGCAGTCCACGGGGCTGCTGGAAATCTCTTCCCGTCCCTCCCCCTGTCCTGGGGAGCAGCCCCGTGCCCACCTCGGGTGGGATCTGAGCCTGCTGGGCCCCAGGAATCTGCTCCACCCCATTCTAAATCCAGCTTCCATTAGCTAATATTCCTTAATTAGAGCAAATGAATACTAATTATTCATGGCTAGCGTTTTATCAAAATGAATGGCAGCAGCAGTTGGAGACTTTGCCCATTAGACTTTTATCTGTTACTCACAAAGTGTTGATTTATTCACTTGGTGTGGGCTCTTCTGGAGTGCATTTAGGGTGGGAGCGACCTGAGGCTGATGCAGTGTCAGTAAACAATGAAACCCCAGTGCCTGGCCCCAAACAGGAGCACAGGGGTGGAGGGAGGAGGTTTGTGTGAGCAGAGCCCCTACAATAAATATGTGCTAAACCATATTTAGGCTCGCAGAGGGTTGCTATGTGAATAACTGCCCAAAATTTGACAGTTTTCATTGTCTTCAGTTTCTATGACTGGTTTTCTTTGTTAGTCAACACTTAAAATGTAACTAATCGGCAAAAAAAAAAAAAGAGATATTTTCTAGAATGATATGGGTTCTAAAAGACTTTCCTCAAAAAATGTTGATGCTTTTTCTAATTGTATCTCATACCACATCTGTGCTTTTTAGGTGACTCTTCAGATCAGTATTGGTAAATTCTTGATAATTTTGTAATCTCCAGTTAAAGGAAGAAAAAACTAAGCTGTACATGAGTTTTTCCAGTAATCCTCATCCTGTACAAGGAAACGTGAGAGCCTTGGAGTGGTTTGTGTGAGTCAACACTGAAGAGCCGAGCTCTCCTGTTGCAATCACAGCTGAATATTCCGTGCCCACAGGGCAGCCTGCCCTGCTGAAAACTGAAAATCCCTTTCAGTTCTTTTAAGGAAACGTTTAGCACTTTACAAAAATTAAATTTCCTTTGTTGTGGTGTTGTTTTTAGAAGGGATGTTAAGGTTCTAAGACAGAAGAATATTCCTAGGGAGATTTTCAGTAATGCCTAAATTGGTAAGGGGATTAACCATCAGATTTTTAGCAGGCTAATGATTTAATTTTTTTTAAAAAAAGGCAAAAAATCCCAAAAGAAAACAGCAACCTGACTGCACGTAAATTTAGATTTCATTCCCATTTGCTGAAAGGTTGTTCAGACTTCCTTAAAGTGGTTTCTGTACAGCTGGTGGGCTCTGCTTTTATTTCTCTTTGTGCAGCCCATCCTGGTGTGTTTTCTTTACTGAATTATCCCATCAGGTTTGGTCTAACTTGCTTAAATTTAGCTCCCTTCTATGGTTAACCATATCCTAACTTTTCGTTATTTCACATCTCACTCTTTTTTTCCCTAATTTAAAATTCAGGGCATTTATTGTCGTGAATGAAAAGAGAACGAGACCAAACCGTAGTTTACTGATAAATGTAGCATAAATAAAAAGCTTGAACTCCCAGATTAAATTATTCATTCCGGTTTCTTGCTTGGCTCCATCTCCAGCAAGTTCAGGCACAGCAGCAGCTCCGAGAGGCTGTTCCCAGAAGGAATGACTGCAGGAGTGAGGCAGTTCCCAGAAGGACTGGGCACAGCAGGAACATCCTTCTATTCCCACTTAGTTGCTTTTAATCATTTCTGAATTTTAGGGATGAGGGTTATGCGGATCAAGCAGTAAATCCTCGCTGAGCTGAGAATGCCAGGACTTGCTCTGTCCTGAGCAGGCACTTGCTGCATTCCTGGGAGGAGCCTGGGGTGACCAGAAGCTCCTCCTGCCCCTCTCTCCATCTCTGGAGCAGGGGAGGCTTCAAATTCCCTCAGTGGAAGCTGTGAGAGAGGCTGAGTTTATGGATTTTGCTGGCAGAGCCCTAATAACGCATTTTAATAACAAAATACGAGGTGGGGAGCGATGCTCTGGCTCTCCTGAGCCAGGCAGGGTCTGTGGCTGTGCCAGCTCAGAGGCACACAAACCTGGGGTGCTCCGAATTTCCAGATAAAATCCATCATTCTTGCTTTTCCTCTATTTCTATTTTTCTTTTTCTCAGCAACCCACCGATTTCTGATCGGTCATGCAGAGCAGCTCCCCTTCAGACTAAAGCAGAGCAGTAAATCTGGGATTTTTATCCCATCAGTGCACACCGAGTCCATCAGCAGCCTTTTCATCCCCACGTGTCTGCAATATCAGCCCACGCCGCACCCAGCAGCGGTTTTTGTGACGCTTCTTCTGCCCGCTGGTAGCTCTGGGGAGTCGGGGTCAGCTCCTTTCACAAGGTGTAGGAGCCCTGGGCAGAGGGGAAGGGGTGGGAAGGTGTGGATGGAGCTGTGGATGGGAGCCCTGGCGGGGAGCTGGCGTGGGAAGCACGGGCAGAGATCAGCAGAGCTGCTCGGGCTGCCCACGAGTGTGGAAGTGTTTCATTTGTGAAATCCCCAAAGCCTGCCAGTATTCCAGAGCTTGGCACCGTGCAGGAGGGGCTCCTGCCCGGGCAGGGCTGGCACAGATGGGAGCCCAGGAGCTGAGAGCGGGGTTTTGTCTCCGTCTGAGGAATCTCGAGGCTCCGCTTTTGCAGGTGGGTTCCAAAATAAGAGAGCAGGTGGCGTTTCTAAGGATTTCAAAGCAAACCTGCAATTTTAGTGAGGAAAGGTGATAAAACTCCAGAAGGGGGCCTGGGTTTGCAGCAAGTTTAAGCCAAGTTTTATGTCCTGCTCATCCTGTGGATGATTTTTTTAAACAGATAAAATCCCCCTGGTCCCTCTGGATGTTGAGATTCACGGGATGGTGTCAGTGGAAGGAAACTTCTGGTGTGTTCTGGACTATCCAACCCACTGAAAACAGGGTATTGGGTGGGAAACAGGGACCTGGGGCGGCTGTCAGTGAGTTAAATCAGAAATTTCAGGGAGAAATATAGGTTGAAAATGAACCTGTCAGGCTGAGAAACAACGTGATGATTATTTGGCAGAGAAAGCAAACACATGGATCCAGCATCAGCACTGCCACTGTCCTGGAAAGAAAGGCTTTTTTCTTGTTTTCCATCAACTGATTGCAGGTTTGGGTGGCTGGAACCCAAATTTTTCAGACTATTTTGTGTAGAGGTGAGTTTTTTCGATGTGAGAGAACCCCTGAAGTCTAATAGAAACCTTTTAAGTAAATCTTACAAAGCTCTAATCTCTCAAAAGCTCCCATGTTCTTCCCCTCTGTTCTTATTCAATTTTTAATAAGAACAATTCCATGCAGCTCTAAAGCATGGCTCAATTAAGAAATATTCCTACCAGGCATCTTTGAAATCTTGGGAGGCTTTTCCTTTTTTCTTTTTTGCCTTTTTTTTTTTTTGATTTACCCCTGCAAATCTCAATTTTGGTTGGCTGGAGTTGAGAGAAGGAGTTTCTCTTTAATTGCAAGCTCCACTTCCCACTGTTATTTACAAGTAGACCAAATAACTTTCAAAGTCTTGTGTTTTATGCTTCAAGGAGACCATCGAACACATTAGTGCTGTATTCTGAAGTTACAAAAAGGATCTTTGATCCAATTCCCCAGACATTATCTGTCCAAAAAGTATCTCTAGGTCATGAGATGTAATTACAAAAACCTCAAGTCTGAATCAAAATTTCAAGCCCAGGTATTTTGTAGTAATCAAACCTTAACTGCTTTATGATTCACTTTTATTTTTATGGTGTGTGGCACTCTTCTTGCTGCTCTGGTTAAGCTTGGATCAGCATTTCCATTATAAAATGCTGCTTTCAGGGCTTTAGAACTTAGCTGCAAAAATTTCCTCGGAGTTTAGGATGGCACTATGACCCGAGTGGAAAATCATGTTTGTAGAAAATACGTGGCTGCCAATACGCGTAAAATTTTTGGAATCTTATTTTGGGCTTTTGGAGCAGATTGCAATGGTCGTGTCTCATCAGAACACGCATTGTTAATGATGAGGGAAATAAACTGTGCCTGGAGCCATCTCGCAGTGGCTGTGGCAGCTCTCATTTTCTGGTCCAGTGTTTGCTGAAGTCGCCCTGACTCCTCACAGCTGGGATGGGACCGGAGCTCAGACAGACCCTGGGCTGCCTGGGGACTTTTCCCGTGCCCCGCAGCCAGAGATGTTGGAGCAGGTCCCGTTTTGGGTGGTTATCACTCCCTGCGTGCTCGGCACCCGGGGCTGCCCCGCTGTAATTGACTGGCAGGACTCAGTGTCAGGAACCGTGCGCTGCCCCTCCGAGCCCGGGCTGGGCTGCAGGTCCCTCGCTCCCCACGGCTCTTCAGCTGGGGCTGAGCTCTGTAAAATGCCCTGCTGCGGTAGCCAGAGCATGAAAAAGATAAAAGAACACCTGGATTTACCTGTTCGGAGCAGTTCTGCTCTGCTAAAGGGAAGCAATATTCTCTTTACAGTTTGCTGGAAAGGTTTCCCTTAGGAGGCAGTGGCTAACTGGCATTTTTTAGGGGAGGGAAAGCCTGGATGGTATTTTCTAACCTAAACTCCACAAAATACGGGCTCTGGTTTGTGGTGTGGGCATGTCTTTGACTTTCCAGGATGCTGAGAGATGGCCTTTGTCACTACCACACTGGTTTTTGCTCGGTCCTTTGGTTGTGTTTCTTCTCTTTATCGTTTTCTCATGCTGCTTTTTTTTTGGGAAAAGAAACTTGAAGGTAAATGGCAAAACGCCACGAACCATGGAGATTTCATTTTCTGCATTCCATTTTTTGTGCACTTGTCTCTTAATGAGAAGCAGCTCCAGGAGTTGTCTTCCCAGCCCCCCAGCTCTGAGATCCTTTGCCAAGCTGGGCTTTTGGGATCAGATCTTCCCTTTTGTGCAAAACTCCTGCAGACAATGGCCAGCTGCTGCCAGGTGTGGCCACCTCGTGTTCACAAGTAAGAGCATCATTTCTCTGTCAGACTCTCGGGGGAATCGTTAAGGAAAGATGACGAAAGCTACCAAAAACAGGATGCCTGAGTGGGAGGAGTTCCTGAGTCAGTGATGCTGGTAGTTTGGGTACCCCATCCTCACCCATCAGTGTGCCCCAAAAACATCTCCCGGCCAGGAAAGGGAGCACTGAGGGACAAAGGGCTGGGCGGGGATAAAATGCCAAAAAGGGAGGAGGAGTTAGGGGAACCGACCAGAGGAAAAAGTCATAATTCAAACAGAGAAGTCTCTTGGGGGTTTCTCTCTGCAGCTCCTTGTTCCTGTACGATTTTAACAGAGGAATCTTTGGAGTTTGGAGGTTTTGGGGGATTCTGGCTCTGGTGGTGCCCTGTCCCTGCCCTCCTGGGCTGTGCACCTGCAGTGACCAGCACTGGGCACCTCTGGAAACACCTCTCACCTGTGTTTGGTGGCTCACCCCTTGGAGAGATCAGACCCTGGGGATGCTGAGGGCTGTGGGACTGCTGGGCAAGAGCCACGTGCTGGCTCGGTTATTTTTAGAGGGGCTTGGGGTTTTTCTTTTGTTTTTCACAGTCAAATTGATTTGCCCCAAGAGAGGATTGACACGGGAAAATCTGGCGTGGCACAGGCCATGGGATTGCAAAACTCTTGGTGGTTAAGGACCAATTCCAAAACATTATTCTTCCTAAAAATGAGGAAAAGTCATCAAACTGACGAAACTGCTTTTAACTAGGACAGGGAACTGAACCCAGGCAATCAGCTCTGCTCTGGCAAGTTTGGAAAGGGCTGAGTCTGCCCCAGAGCAGGGAGAAAGCACAAGGTGACATTTCTCCTGGAAAGTTCACAAAAAATAGCCAGACTTTTTTTTTTTTCTCACCGGGGATTTAGGTACTCTAGGTGTAGGTACAGCTTTTCCCCCCTAAATTTTTAGTTTCATTTCTTTAATCAATGTTATTCTTCTAAGAATGGCACCTAAGAATCGCGCTGCACTTGCCAAAATCTCCTGAAAAGAATAAACTTGTTTGGTTTGCCAAGGACAGTTGATTTATAGGGTGTTATAGCTCAAAACCAGCCCGGTCATGGAATGGTTGTGAAATCTCAGCCTCACTGAAGAAGCAGGAGCTTAAATCCATTCTGTACTTACAAACAATGATTTCTGTCTCACAAGTGCCCCGTCCCCTTACCCTGAGTCCACCAAACTTGTGCAGGGCATCCATCAGGAACAGGTCACTCTTGGAGCTGAATTTTCAGTGCTGATCTGGTGCTTGTATTTAATGTATTATTGTTTTTAAGCTTTGATAAAATTTAACTCCTGCCACACCAGTAGTAAGAGTCATAAAGACAGAAAGCAGCTGAGAGTAATTTTCATTAAAGAAATAAACCACAAACCCAACCCCCTAAACTTGCAGCTCCCCAGAACCCCAGCACACCCCCCCTTTATTCTGCTCTCAAGAGATATTTCTTATCCCAGCAAAAGCAGCCAGGAGCCTTTCTGTCAGCAGTGAAAAACGCCCCGTGAGTCCCTCGTGGCACGAATGCCAGCTTATGCAAGGCAGGGTACTTATTGTCCCTGAACGCAGCAGGGCTCGGTGCCGGAGTGTCTCTGGAATGACAGATTTTCCCGCGTGGACGTTCGCGTTAGGCTTTAACAAGGGCCAAAATAACCACGGCAAATCTCCGGCCTCGCCGAGGGGCAGCGTGCTGTGAGTCCGGGGCTCGTAACTCACCGGAGCAGCCCGGCGGGTGCCCCCGGTTTCGCTCAGAGGGGATGGGGAGCCCCGGCAGGTTCGCGGTGCTGGGCTGGGAGCAACCCCAGCCCGCAGCGCCCGCAGCCCCGCGGGTGCCCGGCGCTCCCCGGCGGGGTGGGACCAGCACCCGCGGGCTGCTCACCGCAGCGCGGCTCATCGCTCACGGCTCTCCAGCACACGGCGGGACTGCAAATATTTATATGAGCAGCTTTGGTGCTCGACTGGAAAGATTAGAGATCTCACAGGGAGGACGGGAGGAATTACGGCTCCGGGGCGTGCGTGGGGGAGATGGATCTTTGCTGTAAAAATCAGTTTGCTTTATTTTGGGGG
>VXAZ01002670.1:0-138253 GCA_013399875.1 Gymnorhina tibicen | reverse complement strand
GGTGGGTGTGGAAAAAATGCCCCCAAAAAATTTTAAAAATCCGCTAAAAGTCTTTGCAGTTCAGAAAGTTTCCCTGCCTTGTTGTGAAAGTGAGCGTGTTGCTCTGCAGCTCACAATTCAATCAGGTGTGAGGGGGTTTTCTTGTGAGGTGGTGAAAGGTGTCCTTGAGTCAAACTGAGGGAATTTTAGTGAGGAAGGGAAAGTATCTTTTGTTCTTGGTGTTGTGTGGGGTTTTTTTATCCAGGCAGCACAGCACTAACATCATCCACTATTGTCAGCACAAATATGAACTCTTATTTTCATCTGGAGGTAACCTACTTTTAAAAGAGCACCTTGAATGCTGAATTTTATATTACCTAGAGAAAATCAGGGGGGAAGAGAGGCTCGTCTGCTGTTTCAGTGCTATGAAAAGTGTATTTATTTCATACAGGAAAAGGGATTATGGCCAGCTCTGGTGATGCTGTAGTGTGCTTCTGGGACAGGAGCAGTTGCATGGATTTGTGACAGTCCCCTTTATGAGCTGTAAGAAATGTGTGTTTCCCTTTTCCCTTGATGCCTGTCCCTGCCCCAAGACCCTGTTAGGCTAAAGGTGCTGCAGGAGGCAGGTCAGTGAAGCTTTACTGGTGAATGACTGGCTGAACAGGAGATGTTGTGGTGCAGGAGTTGGGGCTGCTTGGCCGCTGGTGCCTCCTGCTCCTCGGGAATATGAACACTTTAGGAAAAAAGCCATATTTAGGCATCTTCATTGCAATAGTAAGGGTGTTACCAAAGAAACCTGTGATAAATGCTAGTGGGAGGCCTGGCAGGTGCACAGGCACTGCCACACCAGGGCTGCTGTGACCAAGAGAGGCTCTCCTGTGGCTGAGCAGGGCTGTGCTGGGGGAAAGGAAGATTTGAGAGCAACCTCCTTTTCCTTCAGCTCCTCAAACCTTTATCTTACAAGGTCCCAGCAGTAATTTGCCAGTGAGGAGCCTGCAGGGTTAATGAGAGATGGAGGCTTGGCTCACATCCTGGGGTCTGTGAGAGTCTCCCTGTGTCTGAAGGGGCACAGCAGAGCTGGCAGAGGCTCCTCTCTCCGGGTGATCCTTGCTCTGTCCCATCTCCTGAGGCTCTTGTGGATCCTTCCCTGGGCTGCTCCACAGCCGTGTGAGAGACCTGAGGAGCCTCTGCCGCCTGCAAACCTCAAATTCCTTAGGAGTGTTTTCCTTCGTGCTTCTGCTTCCTCCTGAGAGCCGCTGCTGAGCCTCTCGTTAGTGCCCAGAACAGCTCTGGGGTGCCACAGGGGCCGGAGCAGCTTCCCCCCCAAGGCTCAGGGTGTCAGGTCCGTGGGATGTGCAGGGTGTGTGCGCAGCAGTGCCAGCTCCTCCTGCGCACACAGCCTGACACCCGCCTCTGGGGAGCTCAGGTTTTCATAAACCTGTCCTGTCCCAGCAGTGCCAGCACAGGCACAGCGTCCCCGAGAGCCTGGCGGCTGCAGGGACCATCAGGGATCAGGGTGAAATGCTGCTTTTGATCCTCCTCTTTAACCTGATCGAAGGAAACGATCTGTTAATAGCACAGGAATTGGCACGTTAGGCTTTTCTTCCTCAGGTTGGAATAAAGAATAGGCTGTCCCTGAGCCCAAATGCACCCAAAGTTCATGAAAAATGCAGGCACTTATAGAATGGGGTTTTAAAGTGAGGTTTTCAAGAGCTGGGTCATCACATGAGAAGAGTTTCCTAAAATTAGGGACTGACCAGTAGAAGAATAAGAGGAATTCTAGAGGAAATGTGGAAGCTGTGGATACAGCCCCAGGTGGAAGTGTGGCTGTAGTGCAGGCGCGGATCTGTGGATAAAGGAGAGAGGTTCGGCCAAAGTGTTGGGACAGGAAAATAAACAGCTTAAAATATCTCCATAATCTTAAACTCCTGCTGAGCCTTCCCTGCTGGAGAAGTGCGAAACAACCACAGAGCAGCTGGGGCTGCCCCTGGATCCCTGGCAGTGCCCAAGGCCAGGCTGGACACTGGGGCTTGGAGCAGCCTGGGGCAGTGGGAGGTGTCCCTGCCATGGCAGGGGTGGCACTGGATGATCTTTTAGGGTCCCTTCAACCCAAACCATGCCATAATTCCATGACATGTGGGTAGCTACAACAAACACCTCTGGGCTCCACCGTCACTGTGTGGTCTGTGGATAAATCTGGCCCAGGCTCTCCTCCATGGAGAAATATAAAGTATCTCTGGAAAAACTCCCAGCTTTATCAGCACAAAGCCATTGCACGTTCCTTGTTGGTCCCGAATTTAGCTCCAGGAGAAAACCACAGGATCTCTGCTCCCATTCCCATAAATTACAAAGCTGGATGTAAGCTTATTAATATGGAAGCGAAATTAATGTAGCAGAATTTAGCAGGAAACATATGCAAGGGTGCAGGTGCAGGTGTGAGCTCGTGTTAGGGATGAGCTGAACACAATCCTGCAGTGTAATTTCAATCGATTTTAATTGGTGTGAGGCTTGAAGAGAATTTGACAGCTGATAGAAAGATCCTGCTTTTTATATGGCCTTGTTGCATTCGGAAGACATAAAAATAGCAGGTGAAAGTACTGATGGTCCCCGCCAGCACCTCAAAACTTGGAGCAGCTGCCTTTCAAAGTACAGCTGGAGCCATTCCCTGTGGCTGGTGTCCATTTCTCCAGCACAGGATTTTGGGAGAGCTTCACAGGACGTCGCAGGACACAGCGTGACCCGGAGGAAAACACCAGTTAGTGTAAAAACTCTCTCCAAAAACACTTACCAATGGCTGCCTGCAGAACTGGAAAGAGATATTAAGTGGTTGGTGTAGCCCTGGCAATATTTCATTAGAGATCTGTGTGATGGACCAGAGAAAGGGCTTATTGCTGCCCCAAACAACACAAACTGAGGAGGGCTGTGATTATGTTGGGAGACAGGATTAGAATTCCAAGTGAGACAAGCAGGGGGAATAACCTGGAGGGAAGGATGCAGCTCAAGAAAGGCCAGTTCAAGGTCCTGCGCCTCAGTGAGAAAAATCAACTGAGCAAGGAGAAGGAATGAGAACAACTGCTCAGAGGAGCTCCTGTGAGGCAGTGGGCTGAGCACGAGGGGAGGGAGGGTCACCAGAGCTGTCCTGGGGAAACTGGAACAGAGGAAGGCTCACCCTGACCTTCAAGACAGGGGAAAAAATCCCTCTGTTCTGGCCAGTGCTGCTCAGTTAGCTCTGAAAAAAGAGCTCAGGGGAAAGACTGAACCAATCTAGAGGATGAGGAAAGATCAGATTCCTTAGGGTGGCTTTGCCAAAAGTGCACATCTGAATGGTCCTTCTCACAGTCAGAATTACAGAATGATTTGGGTGGGAAGGGACCTTAAAGCCCATCTCATCCCACCCCTGCCATGGCAGGGACACCTCCCACTGTCCCAGGCTGCTCCCAGCCCCAGTGTCCAACCTGGCCTTGGGCACTGCCAGGGATCCAGGGGCAGCCACAGCTGCTCTGGGCACCCTGTGCCAGGGCCTGCCCACCCTCCCAGGGAACAATTCCTTCCCAATATCCCACCCATCCCTGCTCTCTGGCAGTGGGAAGCCATTCCCTGAGTCCTGCCCTTCCAGCCCTTGTCAGCATCTTTCCTCTCCATCTTTCCTTGTGGACTCCTTCGGGTACTGGCACCCCAAAGCTTCTCCTCTCCCCCGCTCCTGCCCCTCTTCCCTTTTCCACAGACCAGCTCTGCTGCAGGAAGGCTGGAGTTTGCTCCTGCCAAAGAAAAACTCAGGGAAGAAAACAGGGGGGAAATGGTTCTCGTGCAGTGTAGGGAAGAGCATGTGCTCTGCTAGATAAATGTATTTCATGACCTGCACACTGGAAAAGCAGAGAAAACTACAAGTTATTTTGAGTTCTAATTTAGTGTTCCAAATGAATATGAAACTATTTTGCAATATCAATACATTTCTTAATTTAAACAAATCTAATTACGCTAAATTAAAGATTTATTTAGCTAACTTGGTAATGTTAAATGCTTAAATATTTTAGATGTCCGAGATAAACGTAATAAAATGACTCTGTTTAATCTACAAATTAATCCAAAAAAATAAATTGCATTTTAATTACATTGATAAGGATCAAGCCCAAGCATGATTGGCATATTCCTTCCCCGAGACAGAGGGAAGCAAACACTGTGGGACAGATTCAGTTTATTCCCACACGCCTGGAGGTTCTGAATGACTCTGCTGAGCTCTGTACGTGCATTTCTGACTTACCCTAATCAAGCTGCACAAAATATGGCCTCGTACCTGAAACTGGTCCAGCACATTCCCACGCTGGAGATGACTCCAGCAAGGAAAATCTGTCTTGCAAATGAGTCACGGTGAAAAGGCTGTGCTGGAGATGTTGGAAACCAGGGTGATGCGTGTGAAAATGAGATTAATCAATGTGGAGATGAGGATCAGCAGTCTATCACAGCAGAGCTGTTTGGTAATAACGGGGCTGGGGAAACAGGGGAGCACGGGGAACTGGGAGAGACATCAGGGATGGTAACGCAGTAGGAGCTGGTCCCAGAAACGTGAGAGGCTGAGTGTGCGGACAAGGAAAGGTGCTGGGAAGTTGGGATCCTTGTAGCAGTCCCAGAATTGGGGAAACTTGATGTGAAAGCACAGCCAGAAGATCAGCACAGTTATTGCATCCCTGCCTGTGGCTGCTGCAGCTGGAGCTGCCAGGTTGGGTGATTCCTCGTGCAGGTGGTGGTTGGGAGAGGAACAGGGCAGAGGAACCTGCCCGGGTGCAGCAGGGGCACTCTGCCTGTCCCGGGTCCCTTCATCCCAGAACTCAGCAGGAAAAGCGTCTGGCCCGGGCTGGGGGTGAACTTGGTGCTGTGGCAGGGCAGGAGCCGTGGGTGTCCGTCCCTGCTCTTGGGCTAAAGGAGAGCTGGGAGCCGTCATCCTCCCACGAGGGGTTTGTGCCTTCCCGAGGAGGTGCAGTGGCTGCTGTTTGCTGCTCCTGTAACTCCTGAACCCACAGCTGCATCCCCAGGCTCCTTCTCCCTCTGCCTCTCTCACAGCAGACACTTTTGTGGCGTTTCTCTGAAGTTTTATCTCGCTGGTGCTGGGTGGCGGCTCTGTCTGGCCTCTGCCTTGCAAAGAAAGGGACAGGTTTTACCTTACCGCTGCTAGATACGTGCATCTTTATTTATTATTTATATTTTATATAATAGAGTTATAAAAGGGAGCAGAGGTGAGACACACAGGTGCCCTTGGCAGCTCTCTGCAGGGGGACACCCCTCACCCCTTTGCACTTTAATATGGAAAACTTCCAGTTTGCTGGTCGTTGGAAGATGTAAAATTTAACCACCTAATAATGGCTTTATAAACCAACGTTCCTCTGCTCAATATGCAAATCCATTATGGATTACAATCCATGGGGCTTGGGGCCCACAGCCTGAAAATCACTTTAGGAGGATGGAGGAAGAGGGCAGGGACTGATTTCTTAGAGTTCATGCAAGAGATTTGATAGCGAAGAGAGATTTGGGTTTGGTATCCCATAGGCTAATCCTTAAACATTGCTGGAGTGGGAACAAAATAAAAAACAAATAAATAAATTTTTAAGAAAAGCACAACAGACAAACAAAATCCACAAGGGAATTGACAAAAAAGGCTGAAGGATCCGTGAGAGGAGACAGAAGCTCACGGAATGTTGTCACTTTGGTGCACGTGGAACACCCGGGGTCCATCCCAGCGTGATCCATGGACAGGACCCACCCTGAGGAATCCTCGGGGAGCAGCAGAAGGGTCAGTACACAACCACAGGAGTATTTATCCCCTCCCCATCAGCACGGGGCTGTGGCACAGATCCTCCCTGGGCACTCCTGTGGGAGCGCAGGGGCACCTGAGGGCTCCCAGGCTCCAACCTTGGTTCCTCCTCCTTTTCGGGCACTTTGAAGGATTTCTCCAAAGGTTTCAAAAGCACCAGAGTGACTCTGAAGCTCAGGTTTCAGTGCCTTTCATTGATGTTTTTGGGAACTTTTTAGCCATTCCTGAATGTGATTTATGCTCTCTTTAAGGTGCATTTGCACTGCCAGGGAGGAGCAGGATCATCATAGCTCAAAGGAGACTCATCCCCTAAATTCTGTCAGCTTCCACTGAGACTTAATGGGGCCTGTAAAACTGCTGACCAGCTCGAGTTCCCTTCAAACTCCCTGCTAGGAACCCAGAGATGA
The DNA here is from genome assembly GCA_013399875.1 of Gymnorhina tibicen. Taxonomy (NCBI): domain Eukaryota; kingdom Metazoa; phylum Chordata; class Aves; order Passeriformes; family Artamidae; genus Gymnorhina; species Gymnorhina tibicen. The sequence goes on along the minus strand of VXAZ01002670.1, from coordinate 132,061 downwards.
GGATTATCCTTGCATGTTAGCGCTCCTGAAGTTCCTGTGGATGGGTGTTGTGAGAACTGGCTTGGGCTTGTCTCATCTTTGTGTCTGAGTTTGAGAGGGTTCCCACAGCAAAAAGCAAAAGATGCTCACGCCTGTGTCATTTTAATGGAGAAAATCTCTCTCTATTTTGATTTCTTGAATTCCTTTTAACTGGGCTGCAGAGAAACAAAACTGATTGTTTATCAAATTAGGTCTTGGAAAATGCTTTTCCCCCTTGAGGTCAAAAACAAAAACCCATTCCACTCTTTTAAGTTATTTTGGCTTCAAGCTTCTTTAAAACTTCTCCAACTTTTCCTTCCTTTGTTCTTTCTCCAATACCACAAAAATGTAATAACAGCAGAAGTAGACAATACAGATTAGACAACCTGGATAATATTTAAGTAAGTGCTGAAGTATTTTCTTAGTGGGTTTGAGGACTGTGCTGGAGTGTTCGTGGCATTTCCAGCTCGATGGATGAAAGCTGTTTCCTCAAATTCTGGGGACAACAGAGACCTTACAGAGAAAGAGAATTTTTCATGATGTGACATTTTGCTCTCTTCTCGTAGTTCGCAAAGTGTTTTTGAAAGTTGTTTAAAGTAAAGAACAAAAAGTCCTAATAGCTCTTGTATTTCTAGAAAAAGGCCACAGGTTTCTTGAAGGAAAAATTAAACTTATCCCATCTGATTTAGTAAAGACATATTTTGTGACATTATCGCAGTGAAATTATTTTCAGAGGGGAAATACTGATTCAGTAAAACCCAAATGTTCAGCAAGTGTGTGCCCACCAATCTGATTTACGGGGGAAAGGAACAACAGCTTTTTCTAAGAAAACTCTGGTTTAATATGGATTTTTGAAGAGTTCTCATCTTGTTTTGAAATTTATTTTAAATTTATTTTAAAGTTACAACTTTTTATATAAATATACTCCCTACCCTTCTACCTGATTTGTGTGTTTATGTCTAAGGATTCTCTTTAGAACAAAGATTTTTGGGGTGTTTTTCCTAATCAAAACACAGAGCAGGAGGGCGAATCTTTCAGAATTTTCCAAATTGTCTGCTAGAAAATGAAAATTCTTTGTCTGCTGAGATTTTTTTGACAGCTTTCTTGATGAACTTCCCAAACCCTGCTCATACAAAAATCTGTAATTTTAGTCTATCTAGTCCTAATTCCTGCCTTTTCCTGCACATTCAGGTCTGTGTTCCCATAGTGATTGCTGCTGTCAGGATTTGAACATCTAAACTAAAAACAAAACACGAGGCTGGGATGCACTAACCCAGGATAAACCAGGATGAGCTGCCCCTCGTTTTATTTGAGGATTGCTTGGAAGGCTTGGTTGGAGCTATATATCAGCTTTAAAGATGGTTCAAAGAAAAACTCTTCATCAGCAGAACAGGATAAGCTGCTATCATTTTTAATTTTTATTGAGCCCTTTTAGCACCTAAGATGACCATGAGGGAAAAACAGACAAAAATATTGCCCATTGTAATAAATAATTTGTCTCGAGTTTCAAGCCTGTTATTAAATGAAATTTGAGGTAATCTTCTAAGCAGAGCTCCAGGGCACCTGTGACTTTTAAATGGAGCTCTGCTGTTTCTAGGGAAATCCATACCTTTAAAAATGGAGCTGGAGGCTAAAAGCCTCGAAGATAAATCTCCCTGCAGCTCCCCTCTCCGGGGAGGCTCCTTCCAGCAGGGCACTCAGCCGAGCTTTGGGTGGCTCTGCTCTGAAGCTCCTTTCATGAGGAACATCTGGCTCTGTCTAGACCTTTCTGAGGCTGCAGGATCCAAAATATCTCCCTTTGATACCAGCCTGACTGTGGGCTGTTTGGGTGCCTGCTGTAGCTGAGGAACTCAAAATGTCAGGCTATTTGTGGCGCCGTGAAAATAGCAGCTTAACCCCGAAAGTGCGAGCGCTTTTTGCTCACGGAGCCGGGTTTCTGGCAGAGACACGGGTCCGGTTTAGCACCTCACGTCGAAACGTCCCTCTCTGCGCTCGGGAGGACTCAGGGCCACGGGAGAGCCTCGCTGAAACAAATGGCTTTGCCTTCTGAGAAATGTTTAAGTACTGAACTATTGAGCCACGGAGCGGCCGCTGATTAATTTAGCACTGCCCCTTCCGAGCGCTTCACGCAGGAATCCCGAGGAAAAATAAAGGCTCTGTAATTAATGCTTCAGTGAGAGGGAACGAAAACGAGGTCTCACAGGTGTGTGGGTAAGAACACACGACATAAATTTGTATTGTGAGATAATCTCGGCCTCTTTGTGTTGTGTTTCGTGCTGTTCTAGAGCGGAGTGGCTCTTTTTGCTGCCGGATCGTAAATGTTGCAGCAGCTGGTGATGCCATGAGCTCTGCAGCCACATCCCTGGGCACAGGAGAGCCTCCATTTACTGGGATTTTGGGATTTTGGTCAATATTCTGATCACTTGTATGACAATGCTGCCTAAAGTCTGTAAGAAACAACAGCAAGGTATCTGGAAAGCCAAAATAACTCATTATTGCCAGTTATCTGCTCATCAAAACCCTAAGGGGGCTGTGACCTGATTGTAACTTTCCCCCAGAGCCCTACAATAATTTTAGCTGTGAAAGGAAATTTTATGGCGTGTAAGATTAGCCCACACTAATGCAAGGTCAAAAATAATAGAATCAATAAGCAAACTCAATACTGTTAACATTTTGAGAAAATTACTACTAGAAAACAATGTCAACAACAGATTGAAATGGGTCTCCAAAGTTGTCCTATTGATTTCCTTTCAGATTCATGACAATCTAACTCTTTTTCCTTGGCAATATGGTATCCATTTTTCTTGGTGGGGTTTTTGGGGTTGTTTGGTTTTTTTTGTTCTTTGCGTTTTACAGCCCATTTTAGCTATGAACATTTGTTGGTTTATTATTTAAAAATATGGCAAAATTACTATCTTTGAGTTTTTATTCTGAAATAGACAAAAGCCTCCGATCCCGTTCAAAAGTGGTTGGAAAGCCTAAGGCTATTTTCAAGTTTTAATTCTGTTAGCAATGCACCAGCACAAAGTGTGGGGAGGAGGAGGGAGGAAATTGAAAGCAAGTTTGACATTTGTTTAGAGCTGTCAGAATTAAGTACACTGAGAATGAGAGAGAAGTCAAAAGCTGCAGTGTGTGTTTAAGTATTACATTTCCTATCAGCGATGGTTTGCACCAGCAATGGCATCCCAAACTGGCTGTGCTGTGTCTTGGAAGGGAGCAAGTTCTGATTTAGCTGTGAAAGGGATGCTGTGCAGCCCAGGGGCTTGAGCAGGGAGGGGGCAGCACCTTGGGTCTGCGTTTCCAGCAGGAACCTGCTGAGATCCAAGGTTTTCCAAGGCTGAACTTCGTGCAGTGAGGAATTGTGGAATGGTTTGGGTTGGGAAGGACCTTAAAGATGAGCTCATGCCCACCCCTGCCATGGCAGGGACACCTCCCACTGTCCCAGGCTGCTCCAAGCCCCATCCAGCCTGGCCTTGGGCACTGCCAGGGATCCAGGGGCAGCCTCAGCTTCTCTGGGAGTTCCATTCCAGTCCCTCCTTCCCCTCACAGGGAGGAATTTCTTCCCAATATCTCACCCAAATGTCCCCTCTCTCAGTTTGAGCCCTTTACTCCTGTACTTACACTTACAGATGTGTTCAACAATATTTCCATGGGTGTGGTGGTGGAAACACGATGATTTAATGTTGGAACAGTGAGACTGTGGGATGGAAGCCCCATGTTTAGTGGCAAGGAGAGTGACAGGAAGGAAGAGAGGGAAGGATTCACCCCCCTGGTGTAAGGGAAGGGCTGAGCTGCTGCTCCCTCAGCCTGGGAGGGTGGGGCTGGGCAGGAGAGAATGCTGCTCCCATTCAGACACGAGGTGACTGCCAGGGCACAAGGTAAAATAAAACCTCAATATTGGTCCAGGCTCTCATGTAAGCCCTCTTCAGGGAACCCTCTCTCTTCAGGAAAGAACCTGAGCTCCCACTTTTCTTTACACACAGAGGCAGAAACGCTTTCCCCAGCGGAGGCTGATGCTTGGGGAGGAAAGGATGGATTGTGTTGTGGACGAGCTCGTGTCGCAGGAAAAGGCTCTGTGCAGACCCCTCTTCCTGGGGTGTTTTGAAGTCTGGCTCTTGCAGGCTCTGGCTGCAGCAGGGACAAGCTCAGAGCTGCTGTTCTCACCCTTTGAAGTCCAAGCATCAACAGCAGGATGACCTGGGACTTTAATTTAGATAGCTCTCAAAATACGTTTTATTTATAGTGAATCTGCTTCATCTGCTCTTACAGCTGTTTTTAAAAGTGCAGTTTTAATTATGTTCTAAAAATCTATTTTTAAAGCTTTTTGTTCTCTTGAAAAAAAAGACTGAGACTTGAGAGAGGTTTTGGCCATCTTTGGCATTTCTGTGCTGTTTTATTCCATACGGATACACATCAACAGCATTTTGTCATTGTAAGCCAACCTGTGCTGCTTGAGAAAAGTGAAACATCAAAATCATTTTCTTTTTTGTATGTATAGGTACTTGGAATTTTACTGAATTATCATTGATGAAAATTATATTTAAGAAAAACATCCAAATTTATTGTTCCAGGTCCAGACTGGAGATCAGACTAGAGTTTGTTTTTTTTTTTAATAGAATTCTTATACTTAGAAAAGAAAACAAAATCCCCTTTGATTTCTTTCTGCTGCAGGCCTCTGCTATGGCCTGTGTTTGGGTTTCCAACTCACTGTCTAATGAATCTTGCAGTATTTCCCTCCGTGGATTTAGGTGGTTTCCTTCTGGGTTGTACCAAATCTCTCCACAAAGCTCAGCAGATCTTTGTTCACCAGAGCACTGGGGTTGTCTCCAGACATCTCTGTTTTCCTCCTCTGGCTGTGGAGCAAATTCAGAGTACAAACCGTGGTGTTTAACCCTGTGGGTACTGCTGTGCCCAAATTCACTTTGCTGGGTGCGTCCTGGGCTGTGTGGGATGGCACGGAATGGACTTTGTGCTTCCCTGAAGTTCATCAGCTTTGCTTATTTCTCTGATATCTCACAGTCCCCCACACTTCCTGGAGTTATTTGCATTAAATTAGTGATTATTTCCAGGGCAGATGTGCTGTGCAGGCCTGATGTGGCCATTGCTGGGGCAGTGTCTGCAGCAATCCAAAGTGGATTTATCCAGGTGATTCCTGCCAGCCTCGTGCTGCTGGACAGAGGGCTGGCAGCAGCTCTGCACGCTGGTCCTACACAGCAAATGATGGAGTTTGTGAATCTGAGCAAACTTTGACAACATCCCAGAACTTATTTGAAATGCATTTCTTGTCATTGCTGGAGAGAAAGAAAAAAAAAATGGAAGAAAGAAAAAACAGCACTGAAGGGAGTTGTCACACAAAAGTGTGTGGTATGAACTCGGGGACCTAAAAAATCAATCATGGCAATTATTTTACTAAATTATTTTAAACTGTAGTGTGTCCAGAAGTCTTTCTGTTAAATGTCTGCTGTCACAGCAACAAGCTGTGCTGTTTCCATCTCTGACCTTTTCCATGTTAAAATGCGTGTCAGTATGTAAAACAGAAGCACTCCACACACAAGCTGACTGTGGCAGTGCTTTGCTTTGCTGCACTGAAGGTCCTGGAGATACAGATTTTGCAGGAAATGAGGATAATGGGACAATTCGCCATTTAGTTAGAGGGGAAAAACACCCACCAACAACAAGCAAAGGTTGCTTTTTTCAACATTTGTTTTGTCACATTCCTTTTTGCTATGATATATTTGAGGGAACAGAATGGAAGACTTAAGTGGCACATGCAGAGAATGGATGAGCTGATGATGAAGTGTGAAATGACCATTAAAGCACTGACCGTTTATCCCTAATACTCAATTTGGAGTTGAGATCTGAGTGAAATGAGTTTAGTGGTTGCAGTTCAGTACCTAGTGGACAGCAGTCCATATGTCACAGAAACCTAAATCAGCCGCTGCAGTTTAACATCAATAACAGCATTGATTCTGAGGAGATGTGGGTCAGGCTAGTGGATAATAACATTAAAGACGTGAAGAGCCTCAAGGAGGATTTGGGCAAACCATTGGGGTGTTTTCAGAGCAGTTCCAGCGTTTTGGTTTCAAAGTCTCCTCTCACACAAACGTGCAGTGCCCCAGCAGGTGCCCTGGGGTTCTCTGTCGGAGGAGAGGAAAGGTGCCCTCGGGTTCTCTGTCGGAGGAGAGGAAAGGTGCCCTGGAGTTCTCTGTCGGAGGAGAGGAAAGGTGCCCTGGGGTTCTCTGTCGGAGGACAGGAAAGGTGCCCTGGGGTTCTCTGTGGGAGGAGAAGGAAAGGTGCCCTGGAGTTCTCTGTTGGAGGAGAAGGAGCTGTTTGAGCACAGCCACCTGAGCTGCAGGTGCAGCTGAAGGAACCATGGACATCAGCCCTGATTTGCCTTTGCAGTGCAGAATCTCCGTGGCGAGACCAAAGCTCCCAGGGCTCCGTCCTGAGCTCACACGAGTCCCCGCAGAGGGGCTGGGGGCAGGGGGCTGGTGCCGGTTCTCATCAGGGGCCAGCTGGTTTGGTTTGGTTTGGTGCTGTCCCATCAGCTGAGTGCTTTTGTAAGGCCACGTTCATGAACGTTTGTCAGAAATGTTTGGTTTAGTGGCCATGGTGTTATTAGGCCAGGGTTGGGCTTGGTGGTCTTGGAATTCCTATCCAGCCTTAATGATCCTGGGATTATAAATTATCATCTGACCGGGAAAATTTTGTTATTATTTGTGCTCAAAAAAACCTACAGACTTTTATCAGAGCAGGTGCTCAGTCATCCTGTGCTCTGTAAGAAGCAAAGGATTATCCATCCCAAAAGGCTTGGGATCTGCTCTAAAAGAACCTCATCTGGTGTGCACCCCAAAGGTTCTGGGGATGAGTTTATAAAGCCATGGATTGCAGGAGGACGTGGGGAAGGGAAATTCAGCTGTGAGATCCCAGTCTTGGACAAGATTCCCACTCTGAAGGTCATTTTTCCAAGGGCTGGTGAAAGGAACTTTCTGAATTCCACAGGCTGCCCTGCCAGGGCTGTGGAATTATCACCAGAACATTCCCTACATCTCGCCAGCCACAATAAAGTTGTTTCAGCATAAATCTGCTCCATGGTTGAAATTAGAAAATGACATCCTCCAAGAGAGATTTTAATTCAGGGAAGTGAGGTTGGGTGTTAGGATTTCTTTCTTTTGAGATTTAAATTGATGATTAATGAAAAACAGTATATAGTAGTAAGTCACGGGGAAATGATATCCATTCTGGGAAAGAATGGATGGAGAGAGATATATATATCTCCTCTTCCCCAGGAGTTTAGGCTGGAAATTTCTAGAAAATTAATCAAATAATACGTAATTACGTGATTTCATGCAGATGATGGCACACACAGCAGCGAATGCTTGCCATCCACTAATCAGAGAGCGGAGAAATTCCGGTGTTCCTTGTGTCTGGGTGGGAGCTGGAGGGAAGCAGTGCAGAGGTGTTCCGCTGGGATGGGAATGTGCTGCAGCACATCCCAGGTTCTCCAGCGAGGAGGGGAGGGAGGTGAGCAAGCAGCTCTGCTGGGAGCAGTGGGAAGAGGAGCTGTCGGTCGGTGCCTGTCCCTGAGTCACGCAGGAGGAGTCGCTCAGGCTGATCAATGCATTTGCAGGAAAACAACCCCAAAAGGGCCGCGCGGGCTTGCGAAGGGCCGTGCGTACGCAAACGCGCGTTAGCTGGCGGCCTGGCCACGCCAGCAAGATGTGTCTGAGCAGGTAGGAGGGAACTGATTCAGATTCACTGGCATTATTTTATCTCTCGTTCAGCTTTGGGTCGGTTTTGCACCACCTTAACTCGTGGGTGAAACCGCAGCCAGAAATCCCAGTGTCTGCTCGGGCTTGGGATGTTGTTCCAGCTGAGCTGCATCCCTGAGGAGGAAGAGGAGCGTGTCATCAGTAGCTATGCAGGATCCTGGAAGGAGGCCGGGCTGCAGGAGCTGCAGTGTTCCTCCCGGGGCAGCCCCTCAGCCTTTCCCTGGCATCCCCCCGGGAGAGGGACCCTGCCAGAGGCAGCTGGGTCTGCCCGAGCCCTCCCCGAGCACCAGGGCTGGGCAGGCAATTCTGCACTAGAGCAGACAAAGGGCCCTGCAGCTCTGCTCCGGGGGCTGTACCTGCAGCAGTGGGAGCTGTGGCACTGCTGACTGGCAAAGGCAGGGTTTGTTCAGGCCCTAAATAAAGAGGTGTGTGTGAGAGAGTGCGGGGGGTGGGATAACAGAATGGATGCGCTGCCATGTGTGCCTTAAAATTTAAACTTAGCAATCCATAATGCAAGAGCATGCTTTCTCACTTTATTTTGGTATCTGGAAAGTTTCAGCACTGGCACCATATCAATATTTATTAATGCATTGTGAACCAGAACCTGTGATTATTACTCATGCTATCTCATACTTTACAAGCTTTAGCTCTGAAGAATAAAATCACATCTGCTTTTGCTCTTCCCATATTTTATTCAATGTTTTAACAGCTTTGCCGTAAATATCTCATCCATTATGATTCAGTTGTGACTGTATCAACTTCACATCTCCTGTTTTATTGCTGTCATTATGCTTAAACAACGCACTGTTAATTCTGTTAACTAACAAGTTCATTGTTCTCTGCAGTCAGCAGTCTCTGATTGTTGAGTCCACAGCATTCCAGGCTGTAAATCTCTCCTGGGCACCGAGTGAAGCATTTTCCTTGGCTTGGAAAATGAAGATATGTCCTTTATAGAGGCTGATTAATAAAGGGTTAATTGTGATCCCATGCAATAAATTTGCAGGGCAGTTCTGACTTACCAAGGATAAAAACAGTGGTTCTGTTCTCTTCTGCCTCAGCCCCCAGACAGCAGCAATTTTCTTATACACTGAGTGTTAACAGTTGTAAACTTAATGCTGGGGGGGAGGAGGAAACCACTCAAATTATGACCAGAAAGAAAGAACATTAAAGAATAATGGTAAATGGTAAATGGAATGACCACCGTGCTCAGGAGTGGGGCTGGGGAATGAGAAGTGGGGAAGGGAAAGGCATTTCAGCAGATACAAAGAAGAAGAAGAGAGAGTGGATTTATGAGACCTGGATTTGTGTTTTAGAGAGGAACAGAGCAAAAAGGGGTAGAAAGGAAGGTGGAGCTGCCGGTGGGAGCAGTAGGAAGTGAAGGCAGCCAGCAAGGGACAGAACCTGAGGTTTAGGAAGGGGAGGCACAAGGGAGCAGAGAGAATTAGGAAGCACGTGTGGAGCGAAGGTAAACGGACAAAAAATGTTACTTTAAAATCTGAAGCTTCACTGCAGGTGTTGGGAACTGCTTCAGCCTGGCCAGAACCCTGCAGAGAGAGCAGAGGGGAGCCCAGGCTGAACCCCCCTGAGGTGGGGCTGGGCCGCACCAGTAACACCCAGTTCTCCGGCGCTGCTGGGCTCAGAGCTCCTGAAACTGGGGAAGGGCTGCAGCTTGGCCTGGCTGAGACCGAATTTGTGCAGGAACAGAACCTGCCCTTCTGGGGAGACGTGAATCAAACGGTTCCCCAAGGTGGGGAAGCCTGGCTTCCTTGGAGAAACGTGCACTCGTTGGATCTAGGGGGCTTTTTATGTGCGATTCCTAAAGGACATTGCACCTCACATGTGTTTTGAGAGCTGTCCCTTGAGAAATCTTGCATGCCTGGTGATCATCTGAGTTCCTTGCAGTGCTTACCTTGCTGCCTGTGTGGCAGAAATAATTTTAAATTATTTGAGTAAAATTCACCAGTGTTACATTCCAGGATATGATGAACTCACAGGAAATACGGCTCAAATGTTGGGTTTTTTCCTTTTTTTTTCAATTATAGTAAATAGGAGTGGACAAATACAGCTTTAATGACACGTTTTTGATTGAGACGTTATTGGTTTGTTATCAGCAGGCAGCGTGTAATGCCTTGTTTAAATAAGCTGGTTTATAGCTGTTACATTTCTGTGTAATTATAAAGGCATGGCAGGGAATAACCACAGAGAGATGGAGCACTGCCCTTGGAATTGCAAACATGGATAGAGATGGAGACAGTTTTACAAATAAGGCCTTATTTAGGAAAGGAAAACTTCTTTTTTTAACTGAGTTTTTTTGGGTTTTTTTTTTTTTTTTTTTAGTCATTTTTTATTTGAGAGATTGGGGATGGTTGGTGTCTTGTCTGGGATCTGGCTTCATTATTTTCTACAAATTGTGCTACAAATTATGCCAGTGCAAACCAGGCAGTGGTTTTTATATTGCAAGCTTAGCTTTTAAAAAAAAAAATCAGGTTTTAGGTCTGTTGATAGAGGAAATAACCTGAGCGTGCAGAAGGCCAGTTTTTACCTTTGCAGCCTCTCAGCTGTGAAGTTTGTTTGTCCGTGGCAAGTTTGGGACTGTGGCCCTTTGCTGAGCTCCGTGTGTTTCTGCAGAAGGGATAATTGGGGAGGGAATCCATCAGCTCCCATCTCCCCACTTACACTCAGCGTGAGGTGATGCCTCCAGCACGCTGCGCCTCGGCCCAGCAGCAATCACTTCACCTGCTAGAGCTGCTTTTAAATTAGGTTTAACCACAGGACGAGACCTGTATGAGGCTGGGATTTGAGCCACAGAGGTGTGCTGGGATCTGCTTTGCTGGTGCTGAATCTGCATCAACCCTGAAGTGCCCGATAAAACTCGGGGGAAAAGAATGCAAACCCAAGGCAGCTTCCCCAGACACCTGGGTACCAGCTTGGGATTCGAACCAGTTCAGCTCAAAGTTTGCTCTGCTCACTGTGAAGAGCCCTTAATCCTCGTGGAATTGGTTTGGGGCAGTCCTGGAGCTGAAGGATAAAACTGGGAGCTCCAGTTTTCATTTTTCACTCAGCCGTAGGCTGTGTGTAACCGGAGAGTTCATACTCAGCTGCTGTGCTCTGGGTTCTCGTTTGCAAGGCACTGACACCAATAATAATAATAATAATAATGATGATGATGATGATGATGATAATGATGACCACGTCTGAGTGTTTGGAGACCTGAATTTCTCACTATTCCCCACCTGTACGGTGCTGTCTCCCTGGGGTGGAGGAAGGTGCAGAACCCAGGGCAGAGGGAGGAGATGCCCACGGCTCCGAAGGGAAGGCTGCCTCGAGTTTTGCTTTCAGCGTTTTAACGCCCTGCGAGATTCTCCCCGCTCTCACGAGAGCCCTCGTGCCCTCTGCTGTAACCTCGTGTTCCCGGGAGTTGTGGGTGGTTCTGGTGCTCGTCCCGGGGAGGGCGGCTCTGGAAGGAAACGCTCGGGAGCTGAGAGGGATTGCGGGTCAGGGCGCTGAGCCGAGCTCTGCCACGCCAGGGCCGCTCTGCTGGATGAACATTGAGGGCTGGGACCCTGCGCCTGGGAAGTGCCCGGGTTTTACCTTCCCTGGGCTGAACCGGTCCCAGTGCTGCGCTGGCTGGCAGGGGAATGGGTTCTGCAAACCCCGCGGGCTGTAGGGCGGCACTGCCCAGGCTGCAGGGGCTGGCGGATTCTTCACCCCTGGGAGAGGGCAAAACTCCCCGTGTCTGCCTGAGGAGCCCGGAAGGGAACGGCCGGGACGAGGTGGCAAAACTTTCACCCTGCCCTGTTGATGTGGCGGGAAGGAATTGACCAAGAAACGTGGTTCTGGGGCCGGGCAGAGCTGCGATCCCACAGAGATTGCCCCCGAAATGCCCTTCCCCGCCTCCTGCCCGTGGCTGCACGCTGCAGATCCTCAGCTCCACCAGGCTGGGCCCATCCTGAGAAGGGACAGGAGCTCTGGGCCAGGCTCTGTGCCTGGGTCACCGCCCAGAGCAGGTATTTCCCAGAGGTGACCTCCAGAGTGGGCCCGGCTCTGTGGGCTCGGGAAGGTCATTAATCTATGCCAAACACCCCGTCACACGTGAGCCTTGTACCTCGTATTATTTAATTTCAGTCCAATTATTCCAGAAAAAAAACAATTAAGAAAATGAATAATTATAAAAGTAAGGTCAACTCAATTTTCTCTACTAATGTTTTTAGTTACTGGACTCATTATTGCTAATTTCTTTCATAATCTTTGCCATCTAACCTCATTTGTTTCATTGCCAAGTGGCAAGAAGGGAGCATCATAAAACTTCCCTGAAAACAAAGCAGAAAAATCATGACATTTTAGTGATTTCCTGAGAAAGTAATTATCTGTTGTTAACCTTTATGGAAAGAATTCTTCTGATCATCTTCAATATAGCTGTTAAATTTCCATCTTTCCATTTCTGATTGCAATTTTCCAAATTAAAAGCGTGGAGGTAGGTAGGTATTTTAATTTCACATCACCTTTTCTTGTAATAGTTCTGTTATTGAATTATAAAGTGGTTTTTTAAACAGGTTTTAGAACCTAAGAGAAAACTGTTTGCTATATCATTTTTAAATGTAGCGAATTTCGCAGCACCAAACTTTAAACTTTTTTTTTTGACTGACTGAATCCTTTTGGGCTCACAAAAGTGCCTTGAATTTTTCCTGCGGTATTTGAGAGCTGACCCAACACACACTGAAGCCAGTGGGAGACTTTCTGTAGGTTTTGGAGGGTGAGAAGTCAGGAGGTTTCCCCTAAATAAATCAGGATTCGGGGGTAAATGCCCCACTTTTTGGAGCCCTGTTGAATGCAGCGATGCGCTGCGAGGAGGCTCCTGTTGTTTAAATTCTTTCTTCTGTTTCCATCCACAAAACGAAGCTGGAGGAGGAAACCTTGGAAATCAGATGAGGGTGGCAGAGAGGAAGAGTCAGGTTCCAGCTCTTTATTTGCAGTGGATCTGTTAAAATGAACGCAGCTGCCTTTCATGGAGCAGAAATGTGTATTGTCGTGCCATAATCCTCTCTAAAACTTTAACATAGCAATTTTAGGGTTTTTTTACTTTAATTTTTTTTCTGTTTCCTTGAGGTTTGTGTTCTTTTTAGGGAAATATTCTCACCTGTGAGCAGTACTTCAGTGTCTGTACCAGCTGCACAGGAGCAGTGATGCACTCAGAATGAAACAGGGCTGGATCTCCTGAGTGGTGTTGGTGGATCTGGCTGAGGAATGTGACAGTGGCACGTTCAGGAGGGCCTGACCAGTACAGAAAGCATCCCCTAAGAACGCTGGGGCGCAAAGGGAGCCCCTGGAGATGTTTCAAGGAGCACATCCCCATCGGGATGCCTGAATTAAAAAGGGTGAGTGGGGGTCAGGAACAGCCTTTCAGTGCTGATGGATTGATGGACATGGAGGGGACCAGAAGAGCAGCCTCCCTATAAATTTCTTTGGCTTTCAGGATCCCAGGCAAAAGGGATTTTCTTTATTTTTCCTACTTTAATTTTTCACTTCTAAATGTAATTAAAAGGTGATTTCATCTCCACCCCCCGCTCTGGCTCAGCTGAGCTGCTGGGATATTTTGGGAGCAGCAGAGGGGACAGATTCTGTGTCTGGAACTGTGGCATGGACAGGGGAAGGGGAGTCAGAGGAATCAGTCACCACCTGGGTGATTAATACCATTTATGTGACGGGGTTTTTGCATGGAGCAGGGCAGGGCTGGGAAAAGGAATCCTCTAGAGATCAAACCTTTAAAATATCATGGAGAGGGACAAGGATTGAGACTGAATTTATCCTCAGAGTCACTGAGGCTGGAAAGGACCTCTGAGACAGAGCCAAGCCTTCCCCACGAGCCTTTCCCTTCCCATTTACTCTCCCCTGTGTGTCCCCATCCCTCCTCATCCCCAAGGCTTCCAGCAGCCTCTTCCCTGGCCAGGGAGGTGGGGTTGGGATCCCCCAGGGGCCACCTCTGCCCCGGGCTCACCCCAGGAGCTGGCTTGTGACACGGTGCTGACACCCAGAGCTGTCCCACACCATTTCCCTGAGCCCGGCTTGGAACTGCTGAGCTCCAGCCCTGGGGCTGCACAGTCAAATGAAGGAAAAGAAACAAAACAAAAAAAAAAAACCCCAACCATTTTGGCTCCGTGAATTCCAAGTGTTGTGACACCTCCGTACAGATTTCCATATTCAGTCCCTTGGCTAAAACTAAGCTCTGGATCAACTTAATATCTGAAAGACTTCCTGCCAGGGATTATATCCTGCTAGGGAAGGGAGCTGGGCTTAGAGAGCTAATAGATCTTTTCTATCTCTAACTACTGCCAGTATGATTATGGTTTTTTAATCAGAAAAATGTGTTGCTGAAAAGTACCGAGATTAAGCACCACAATTGCCTGTAACAAAAGCAAGTTTTGTTGGATGAGCAGAGATCTGATGAATGACATGATTTGAAATGTTTTCATCCTAATGGCTTCCTCTTCTGAAGTTAATTTTTTTTGTCAGTTGCCAAAACATTTATGAGCAGATTTGTGGATAATGACACTCTTAGATGGGGGTTTAAATAAAAATCTGTTCCATTTGCAACCTAAAAGACCCAGCATTACAGCAGACAAATGGGTTTGGAGGCTGATTCTCCTTGCAGCAGTGTAATAGATGAGCTGGGGTCACCGGTGGTGTACAGAGAGCAAGACACAAACTTTTAGGCCAGTTGTTCCTCCCTTGAAGAAGTTTAACAGAGGAAGCGATAAATATATTTAAAATACAGTTTTGTAAGAAGTGTTTGCCGTGAAGGGCACGGGGCTGCAATCTCGGGAGGTTCTTGTTCCCTTTACGAGCTGAAAAACAGGTAAAGAAAGAGAAGACAGATGGGCATTATGAGCTGAAAAAATACCTACATTTAGAGTTGTTCCCTTTGTTCAACATCTGGATTCATGAAAGGGACAAGAAAGCCCATCCTTTACCAGCCCTTTTGAAAAGGAAATTTGGCCTGTGGCTCAGTGGTTGAATAATAGACTGAATGGAATAATCCAGGTTTGTATAAGCTAGGAGAGGTTATTAGGGAGTTGTTTGATCCCAGAACTCTCACGTCAAATAAGCCACCACACAGAAATCCAGACCAGGCAATGATTCACGTGCTCAAGTCACGTGTACAGAACAGCAAGCACTCAGCTGAGTTCAAAGGGGCTCCTAAAAAAGAAATAAAAAGGGCAGGAATCTTGGTTGGTTCTTAACAGCAGCGGGCAGAGATCCTGTCCCCCCCTCTGTGGGGTCAGGCTGTCCCTGGGGTCGGGGCTGGCACAGGTGAGGCCACAGAAACCCTGGGACAGTCTCTTCCCTTGGCACTTTTCATGGAATCATGGAATTCCAGAATGCTTTGGGTTTGAAGGACCTTAAAACTCAGCCAGTGCCACCCCTGCCAGGGGCAGGGACACCTCCCACTGCCCCAGGCTGCTCCCAGCCCCAGTGTCCAGCCTGGCCTTGGGCACTGCCAGGGATCCAGGGGCAGCCACAGCTGCCCTGGTGCCTGTCCCAGCTCCCTGTCTGTGCTTCGGAGCCCCTCTAGTTCAGATACTGACAAATAAAGTCTTATTTTCCGTGCTAATTTAAAAATATCAAACTGCTCCCCTGCTCGGGGCTAATTTTAAGCTCCTCTTGTTGCACCGCTGCATTTATAACACCCCCAGAAGAGCAGCGCTGTTAAAATTTGTGTTTACAAACACAAAACTTGGCTGGTTTGCTCTTTCTGTAAACGCTCAGGGTGAGGCATTTGCAATTGCATTCTCCCAGATTCTTCTCCCGGGTCCGACCTGCACCTCCATCCTTCACCTGAAGCAGGAGCAGCCAGGTGGGGTGGCCCTGGGTGATTTTGCTGTTTCCTTACAGGAGGAACAAGGCCACTTTTCCCCACCCACAGAGCACCCTCCAGGGCGGCACTGCGCTTATTTCTCGGTGGTAAACCTGCATTTTCTGCTCCTGCACGCTGAGGCGCCTCTCTGCCATGCCGTGCAGGATTTCTGAAACGCATCTGTTGCTCCGTTGCCCCGAATCCCTCCTTTTCAAAAGCTTGTTATGCTTGATCCAGGCTTTTTCTCCAGCTCCAGGGTCTGGATCACCTGGGACTTCAATGATTTCTGTCGTTGGGAGGGCTGAACAGCATTTTCTGTCACTTCATGGGTGAATTGATAAAAAAGGTAGAAAACTTGGAAGGCAAATTACAGAAAGTTCAGCTGCTTTGCAGACATCAGTGGCAGCTGAGGCACATTGCAAATACCTTCAGAACATTCCCTGAAATGCTTCTTCAGTTAAAATCAGTTATAATTTGTAAAAACACATTTCTTCTTTGAAGTCACCTGGGGTTACCAAGTTCTTTCAACCTGAAATTAGGGAATTAAGTCCTGGCTTTGATTAAAGAAATGGTGAAACTCCCTTTCATTTTATTGATGCCAAGATTGCAGCTATAACTATTTAGGAAAAACATCTTGGCATTCCAGGTTTTACCTACGCACCCACCAGGCTTGTGCAGGGCTGTTTCTCACCAGAGATTTTCTAGAGTTTATTTTCCAGGCTCCTCCTAAACAGTGAGGGTTTCCTTCACTGCCCAAAGTACATTTATTCCACAACCCCAGAGATTTTGTTCACGCTGGACTTTAAATCAACTCTCAAATGCCCACAGGTATCTTCAAAGGCTTTCTGAACGAAGCAGGGTTTGCAAGGGTGTCTTTTGCTTTGCCAGGACTATGATTTGTTATCCATCTCGTGGATTTTTGAGCAGACCCCCGCACTGAGCGTTCCTGTGAAGGGCCTGGCTGCGTTGAGCTGGATAAAAACCATTCAGCCCCGTGTGTGTAACAGTTCCATTCCTGTGATATACATACCGGGTAAAAGCTTTCTCATTTTCATCATTTGGACAGGTGGGCTCTGCTAAATCATGTGCAGCACTCGGAGCAGGATGACAGTGTGGTGGGGGGTAAAGAAAACAGCAGGCAACTGCTGCAGGAGGCTGTTTCTGAAAGCCTTGACTGAATATTTAAGCCCAAAAGAAGCTGAAAATGATATTAATTTCTTTTTTCCCTAGCAAGCACCTTGTGAGAATAGTGAGAGGCTGTGCTTGCCTCGCTCCTGTCACACCCAGGCCGAGCTCCTTGGTGTTGCAAACCTGTTTTACTTTGAGCCACTTTGTCTGAGCACCTTTGCCAAAGCTCTGCGCTTCCCACAGCCCCGGCCACTGTGCTGGGCACACCTGAAGCACGTCCAGCTCTGCAAACTGGGAGCCTGGAACCCTTAACTGGTCAGGTCTATCACATACTGGCTGGAATTTACTTCCCATCTGCGTTTCCCAGTCTATAAAATGGGGTCTGTGTTCAGCTGCCTGTTTAAAATATTTAAAATACTGATTTTAAACCCCCCCCTTGCAGCCTCCGCTAACCCTGGGTACCTCCAGAGCACATGGGGCACAGGGAAATAATCCCCCAGGGCCAAATTCCTGTTCACACTCAACCTGACTGCCCTGGCCTGAACCAACTGGGATTCACATCACTTTACACGAGACAAGGTTTGGCCCCCAGGTGGAATTTCCACCCTTGAATATCTTCATTTTCCGCAGTGTATCACACGTTTGTGTGTCTCTGGCCCGGCTTCAGCTGCGGTAGCTGAGGTGCCAGAATCAGTTTGGAGTAAGAGCTTTCCTGCTCGTGGTCTTTATCTGGAGGGGGAAAAAATCAGTTCATTATGTGCATAAACAGAGCAAGGATTCCTGTAGGATGAGGGGAACTAATTTAGTGAGCAGTCAGCAGCAGAGCACACCTTTTCCATCTCATTGGTCTCCCCTAAGCTTTTACATCATTTTCTGCTAACTTATATTTTCGTTCCTTTTATTTTTAATTTAACACAACCTTTTCCTAAGCTGCAAACATATAATCAGTGAAACATGGCATGGTTTTCTCTTTTAATTTGTATTCTTTGCCTGCTGCTCTTCTTCCCTAAACACAGGATTCCTTCTATTTCATGAGCACAAATGTGCTCATGTGTGTGCACGTTTGTGCACTCTTTGTTGTCTTGCACTGTCCCACACACCCTCATCATCTTCAGCATCTCTGCTTTTATTCTGTGGTAGCAATCTTTCACAGGATTCCTTTTTACCCTGCAATTGTGCTGCTAAAAGGGGAAAAAAAAAAAAAGAAACAGAGAAGAAGAGAGAGAACCTTTAGCTTACCTTGGAACCTCAGCCAGCAGGGGTTCCAACGTGAGAGAAAATGGAAATAATCAATAAGTGCACTTTGCAGTCTGGTCAGTGTCAATGGCATTCATTTGGGTTTTGTCTCAAATGATCAGAGTCACTTCACTTGCTCAGTTACTGATTGCTTCCTGTTAAAACACAAACAGCATCGCTCTGGGGGTGCAAACACAATATTTTTATTTTCCATGCGACTTCTAAAAATCCCCTGGAATATTCCGCGGGACCTGATTTGTGCCAACCACGTGGTTTGAAGAAGAATATCGGTGTTTTCTGCTAACACCTGAAAAATTCAAAGCCACAGACAGCGTTTCTCCAGCAAATCATTCCCACCTCACGTTAACTGCTGGCCGCTGCTGCTGGAATGGTGCTGGTTCCCCACAGCCTGAGCGTGTCTGTCCTTTCACTGAGGTCCTCACGAGTGCTGAATGTGCCACGTTTCCTCTGCCCACTTGGGGAAAACGGCAGATTACACATCAAGGCTTTACTTTGGTGCATAACTTGCTGTGAGACACGTCACCAGAATGAACCCTGGAGCCTGTCCCGTTGGGAATGGGAACTCATAAATACAGAGTCAAAGCTCCTTGGCCCCCCAAGCCCCAAATATGACTATTAATTGTCTTACCTAGAGGTTTGTGACTAAAGTTGTTGTTTTAATGAAAAGCCTTTCAAATTGCTCTTTAAAAGGATATGCTTCACCACTTTTATTAGTTGTTAATTCCATTTTTAACTACCTATTGTTGGCAATATCCTCTTAGCTTGAATACAATCTCTTTTCCTAGCGACTCTATCCATTTTTAGTTCATTGATTCACTGGGTTTTGGGTTTTTTTCTTCCTTGGATTTCTAAAGCAGGAGAAGTTAAAAGAAATTCTTAATTGTTTACTTCATTGTTTGGGCACTGGTATCAGCATAGACATCTGGAGGAATATAAACAGATTTGAAAGACTTTTCCTTGTTCATGTACTGAAGGGAGCTTTGCCATGTTAAATTGATTTAAGTTTCCAAATATGGGTCAGATAAACCAAAATAATCTTTCCTGAGTTACTGTTGTTCTTTCTGGCTCCTTATATGTAGGGTTTTTGGTATTAAATAATGTCTGGAGGCTTCAAACAGCATCAGATTCTGATGTCAGGGGGATCGGTGGTTAACCCTGCAACAAGGGTTTGGTTTTTACTCCACGCTGCATTAAATCTTGTGTCTTGGAATTGCTGTTAGTCCCACCATGACTTCTTCCTTCTGTGGCTGAGTTTTGGGTTTTGCGCTTACCGAAAGCGCTGGGAGTTTTGGGGGATGCTTTCAAAGAGGAGAGGCAGGTGTGTGAGGCAGTCGGGGTACCCCAGCCTCAAACACACCCAGCTGGGACAGAGCTGCCCCAGGCAGCAGGGACAAGGTGCAGGATGTGTTTTGTGGGTCTCGTGTGTGAGATTTCCGTGTGTGGTTTTTCATGGAAAAATGGGAGAGGGGCTCGGAACCCGCCGTGCAGCCTTTGCCAGTGGAGACATAATTCATAATGAATTCGTTTCTCTCGGAGCTGCTGTGTTTGGATGCCCACAGCTGCACTTCTCTGATGTGAGCAAGCAGCCGAGGTCGGTGGCTGTGGGCAGGGAGGATCTGCGGAGGTTTCAGACTGGTTTGTGTGGAGCAAAGCGCTTAAACCAGTGTGAACATCATCAGCACAGGGCATCCCCACCCATTATTTGCTGCTCAGCTTGGAGGGAATTCAGGGCCCAGCCAAGCCCTGACACTGTCCCCTTGTCCCAAAGGTGCAGCTCTGAGGGGTTTTTCCCTTGGCAACCCACAGGAACCTTCCATTTATTTTCTATAACATCTACATCGTTAAAAGAAAAGCTTTGGGGTGCAATATGAGAGTGACAAAGATAATTACAGTTTTAGAGCCTTAAGAGGTTTCATGCATCATATAAAATTTTACATTCCACCACCAATTTAAATCAATTATGATCTTTAAATCTATAATTGTGCTATTTAAAGCATTTTAAAGGGCACAATGCATGTGGTATTTCACTGTGTTCCCGAGTATTTTCACAACAGATCTATTTATTGTGTGAAAGCATCTAGAGGCTATTAAAAGCTGATCAGAGGCATTATTAACTCTTTAGTCTGTCTCCTTAATGCAAGAAGCAGATAGGCTTAAGCATTATTTATGGCTTAGTCTCAGTCGTGCTGAATTTCTCAGCCTTTAGTCACAAGGACTGTGCCCAAGCCTGGAGCAGATCATGCAGAGTGTCCTCATCATGCCAGGCCACTGACTCCTCCGTGCTTGGCTGAGCAGGGATTTGCTTCCCTACTGCAGCAAGGCAGAGAAACAGAGACTTTTCCAATTTATTCTTTTCGTGCTGGATCTAGATCACTGCACAGGTAAAGATGGGGCTCTGCATTCTCCGTGCAGAGCCTTTTTCCTCTCACTTCATTTCCTTTATAGTAAGGGGTTCACCCTCTCTTTAAGCTACTTTGTTATTGCTGTTCTTAGGAAGAAACTGTGATTGTCTTTCAAAATCCTAAACCAGAAGTTTCAAGTGAATATAGTTTTGGTGAGTCTTATCATTTTTGTTTTAATGGAAGCTAAGACATCTGATGTTCCTAAATTCATACAAAAATTGAATTTCTGACCAACATCTTTTCCTTCAACTTTGCTCCACTGAGATTTTTAATTGTACAAGAATAAGGAAGCACAAATGAAGGACTGGAAGTCAAGTTAAAATATCTCAGTAACTGTTTTTTTAAAAATATGGAGAGTTGAGGGGCTCCACGTTTCCAGTAATTCTGACAGCAAATCTTGGCTGCCCAACTGCTCATATAGTCAGGATTAAAACCAAAGGAAAAACCACACAAACACACAACAAAACCAAACAAAACCAGCCGACCAAAAAACAAAAAGACAAAACAATACCCACTGTCTTTCATTAGCAATTACTGCTGCTGAAAACTTGGGATATTCCCATGCCCACGTCACTGCAGCTCGGATGGTCATCAGGGAAGCTGATGGCAATAAAATACTCCTCAAATAATTAGTCAGCTTTTGGGGAGGGCCGAGAGGAGGGGAGCTGCTTGTTGGTGTTCAAACATCATTTTAAGTGGGAGTTTTGCTGCTCTGTGGGCAAATGCCAGCCCCCTTTTGGACAGGAATCTCTGTTATCGTGGAAGCAGCTCTGACACTGCTGAATGGGTGGACACAGCCTGGGTGTGTTTTTTACAGAAACAGAGCTGTGGGTGAAGTGCCTCTGTGGTGCAGGGAGTGCTGCTTGGAAAGATCTTTTTTTCTTTCATTCCAAACTCAAACAGCCCATAGTACCAACAACAAAAACTGGTTTTCCTCTTAAATAACTCGGCTTCACTAGTTCACGTGTTCCCCTGGGAATCAGCAGCGGTGAATGCATTTGCTTCCTAAAGAACAGTCAGGATTTTCAGTGCTTGAAAAGCTAATAAATAAAATAAGTACTAAAAAAGGGGCCCTGCGCTCTGCCTGCCCTGGGGAAAGGATTGTCCTGTCCCCAGGTAACAGCCTGGACGTGGAAATTTGGATCCTCTGCCTCAGTTTGTGCGGTTTGGAGAGGAACTGGTGGGGGCTGACGATGCGCAGTGCTGAAACAGGGGCTGCTGGGTTCAGGGGGCCCAAATGCCACTGATTATTTCCCAGACCTTCCCAGGAATTCCTCTGTGGGGTCGGTGCCCAAAGTGCAGCTCCCCAGA
Organism: Gymnorhina tibicen; assembly: GCA_013399875.1. Lineage (NCBI taxonomy): Eukaryota > Metazoa > Chordata > Aves > Passeriformes > Artamidae > Gymnorhina > Gymnorhina tibicen. Next base: position 110,321 of record VXAZ01002670.1, on the reverse strand, counting down.
TGAATTTCCGCGGGGTTTGCTGGCGGTGGGGTTGCTCATGGGGGAGGAACCCTGGGTTCCCTGGGCTCCCCGAGCTGGGAGCAGCAGTCCTGGGGCGGGCAGGACACGAGGCTGAGCCCGACACCCCCGGAGGGACAGCAGCCTTGTCCTTGTGCTCGTGGGGACACACACCCCCTCCACGGGCAGCGGTGCCGCTGAAATTGATTGTCCCAAGCACTGAGATAACGCTGAGAGAGCTCTCCCCACGCAGCTCGGGGGAAATTGGATGCAGCACCTTTTCCCAGAGGAAATCCTCTGGGAGCATCAGCTGGAGGAGCTCCTTGGAAACCATGCCCTGGCTGCTGCGTTGGACCAAGGGGAGGGTTTGTTCGTGTTCTGACACCTCCAGCACTCACTGGCGTGGAAGTCACAGAGCAGGGAGGGGAAAAGGCCAGGAAAGATGCTTCCAAAAGCAGCGTGTAACCCCAGATGTGCCCACGTCTGTTGGCTGGAGGGTTAAATATTAATTTCTAACCCTGTTCCCATTTGCCAGGCTTTAGGATTGCGGTGGGGCACTTCCAATAAGATTTACCTTTTCTTGCTCATTAAAAATAGAGCAGACTGCTCTGTTAATCCTGCAGGTCTCTGGCTCCTGGCTGCCAAAGACACTTTATTTTCCCTGCTGCTTTTCCCTCACATGGGGAATTTGGTGCTGGTCTGGGGTGTAACAGCAGAAAGTGTCAGCTCCCCTCCCGTCGCACAAATCAGGAAAAGCTCCAAATGGAGTCAGTGTGGCAGGTGAGGGGATTTGGCAGGGATTCTGCATCCCCTGGCACTGCCAGGATCCAGTCTCAGTTCTCTCTCTCTCTCAGCACGTTCGGTGCCATCGGTGGGGGCTGTGCCACACCCGGAGCCTCCCTGGGCTTCCTTTTCCTGAGGGATTTTGAGCTGGACACAGTGACTCCCTCACCTGGGCAGCACAGAGGGATTGAGTGAAGCTGTGGCTCCGAGCTGCTTTCTGCAAAAGGCCCAGACCATTCAAACTGGAATAAAACAGATGAGTTTTGGAGAGTGGAATCGGATTTTTGATATCGATATCTGAAGTTACTGCATTAAAAAGCAGCAAAGAAACCACCACAAACCTCCAAAATGGGAGAGGTCTGGCATTAAAAACCATCAAGGTTGTCATATTTGGGGGGAAATCTAGGTTTTATTTTTCACTCTGTTCCTTTGAGGGCAAGCTCAGTAAAGCTCTTGGTGTTGGAGGTTAAATGCAGCAATCTCATGATGAAAATGCCATCCAAGTGCAATATTTCACAAAAGCAAAAAAAAAAACCTACCCTGAATTAAAAATATTTTTTCCCCCAAAGTATCCAGAGAAGCAGCCCAGTAAATAATGTCACTGCAGGCTAAGTAGATTTGGAGATGATAAGTCTTTTATTTTGGCGATAATAGTAGCAAATAAAAAAAGGCCATTTAAAATCTGAACAATGTTTTTTATGTTCAAATAACAAATATAAATTTCCAAGTGGTTGTCCCCATATTTCTTAATGGTAATGCATTCCCAGTTCTAACTCCAGCAAATACCCATTTTCACTCCAGAATTAAGTTATCCTATAAAGTAACGGCAGCTGATAGAAGGAATTTATAGTGAATGCAGAGATTATTGATTCTTAATGCATAAAGGATTCATAATGCAAGCATCAGTGGCAAAATATTTTTGCATTTTATTTTTATATTTATTTGGAAAGTCTATAACTGCAATGGCTTATTTTACTAAACTGGGAAAAAGTATAAAATGCTTTGGAGAATACTCTGAGCTACAAAGGTAATAAGTGCTTAGAGTATCGGATGAAATGTGGTTTTCTTTGAGTAGAATACATCAAAAGAATCAGTTTAGGGTTCCTGAGCACCACGACTGAAGGATATTCACCTTCCTGCAAGTGCAGCAAAGCCAAAGCATCGCTCAGAGCTCTGTGCCAGCAACCAGGGATGGACAAACAACCAAGCACGAGCATCCTAGAAAGCAATCTGACTTTGATACCCAGGTTCTCGGCAGTCCTGACCAGCCCCGAACAGCCCTTTCAGACACACACGAAAAGCAGTGAGACGTTTACAGGGGAGCAGCTCCACTTCCATTTCCCAAGCTTTTTTTTTTCTTTTTTTGCTGCACAAAGAAATCACTGTAGGAACACGAGACTTTTAAACTCACAAAAATAACTCAGCGTTGCCCTTTTAAATTGTTTCCACTGACAACCGAAGTCACGGTGGCATTTGTTCCTGCAGATCCCAGCACACACATGTATCCATAATGATCCATCCCTCGGATGGCACAGTTCTTCTGTGCTTGCTACCTGTCAGGCTTGTACTCCAGAACCTTGAATATCAGTGACTCACTAATGTTTTATGATATTTTACCTCACTTTATGGTAGTCATTTATGACAAGACCAGAATGACATAAACTGCCATAAAGCAAAGCAATGCAATCACACAAATGACCGTAAATCAAGATAGCAACAGAAAAAGGTCATAAAAAGGGAAGAAAATTGGAGAAAACAACATTTGAGTTCAGATTCCGAAGTCTGGAGCTAGCAGCAGCGAACTCCAGGACAGATGGATGTGAGCAGGCAGAGAATTCAGTGTGCTGCTGATACCAATCATTTTGGGAGGCTCTGACAGTGATGCATGGATGGGCTCTCGTTACTTCTCAGGCTGTTATGAAGTACAAAGAGTTTATTGCAGGTGTGTGAATGGGCTTTTTTTTCTCCTGTGAAGTTATCTGAGCTGTGTCCTACACCCCGAGCAATTCCCAGTTCCCATGACCTCTGGAACAGCTCTTCTATAATCTCTATTTATCTTTGGTTTCAAATGAAAAATGCTTTCCTGGCAGTCGAGGTGGCCACCTCTAAAAGGACGGGATCACGGTGCTCTTCCCTTGGAAGGCTTTTCTTGGTGTGAAGGAGCAGCTCCTAAGCAGGGTGGGAGCTGGGATGTCCAGGGTGGTCAGCGGGGATCAGACAGATTTAGGATGTGGGCGGGTGGAGCTGGAGCTGTGGTTCTGTGCGAGGTCCCCTCGCTGATGGGGACAAGAGCAGGACCAAAAGACACCGGGGAGGACAAGGAGCTCAGGATCGGAGCCTAATGGGGCAGCAGGAGCTGTAAGCAATGAGGTGTAACGGGACGTAAACCACACCTTAAAGTTATACCCCCATAAAAATGAGAAACTGCTGGTGGTGCAGATAACAGCATTTATGAGGAGAATTTATGGGCTGCTCATGTGGTATAAATATATACAGTACACAAACACCAGTGGGAATAAATTCCACTGGACAACCCTGTTATTTTAACAGTAACCTTGAAAATATTATGTTATTTAACTGAAGAAAGTGTTAGAGGAACAATACATAATTTAATCCCCTCCTCTCCCCTGTCCAGCTCACCTCTGTTTCAGCAGCAGTGGCGTTGTAAGAAGTGCATTGATAAACACCAGTAGTTAATTGCATTTATTTTAACATCCTCGTGCTTCTCCATCCACCCCCTTGTGTTTTCAGCCTCTTTCTGAAGGAGCTGAAGTGCTTGAAAAACTCTGAGGACATCTTTTTATCCCTAATCTCGATCCAAGACCTCTAATTCCTTCCTGCTGTGTTTCTCTGTTCCCGAAGTGAGGTGCTTTCCTCTTTCATGGTATCACTTGTGCTCACAACTGCCAGAACCATTTCTGGTCGTTTCTTTAAATTCTTCCCTGCCAGAGGACACCAGAGCAGTAAATGGAGATGACAGAAATGTAGCAGATAAGCAAAAAAAAAAAAGAAAAAACAAACTCAAAACCCCCAGAGCACTTGAGCTGAGAGCTCCTGAGCCGAGTGCCTTTGCAGGGAGCTGAGCTGGGCTGCCAGGACACCAAACTGAGGGGTGCAGCACGGGAGCAAGCAGCTCTTGTCCTGCCCTGTGCCTCCGCGGGGCTCTGTGCTCAGGGACAGCTTGGTTCCCTTCTTGTCCCTCTGCAGGACAACATCTGGAATATTTGGGATGGCTCCAGTTCACTTTGGGAAGGTCCTTTGCAGAGCCAGGATGGTTTCACCCTGGCAGAGAGGGAGGAGATCCCAGTGGGGCAGGGACTCTGAGCTGGGAGGGACACGCGGAGAAGGGGTTGGGGATCCATGAAGAGCTGCAGTGCCTGGGTGCTCCCCCTCATCTTCATTCCCAGCTGATTCCCTATCCAGAGCAGGAGACAGCATTTGGGAAAGGAAGGTGCCATGCCCTGCACTTTAGAAGAAAATTTGTTTGTCTTCCAGCTCCAGTTTCAGGAGTTATTCACCAAGGTGTAAATTCCCTTTCTCTGCCTGTGCTCCTGCTGCCAAGAAAGTAAACTAGGACAAGTTAACAGAGTGATCCAAGAGGAAAGGAAAAGCTGGGATCTTAATTTTTGATGCAGTCTATGTGTTCTCATTATTACATTGTCTGTTTGTATTACTTTTGATTTATAATGTAATTGGGGAACTATAGAAATGTTAATGGGAAAGATACTGTTCTGAATATGACAAAGTTGTTTACTAATTGTTGCCTTTAACTTGGGCTAATTTTGTAGTATTGAAATATTTAAAAATGTTTTATTTCTTTATTTTTGGGTTGTCATGGAAGTGTTGTTTGGCTTAAACTCCATTCTCAGACGAGTCGAGCTCCCTTCCCCTTTAAAAGTAAGAAAATAGTGTAAATTAAAAATTTGTTGCACTGGGGTTCAATCTCAAACCTTTAGGCAAGCCCATCCATTTTGTTAAATATTTAGATGAGAAATCGTTGCTTGGCTGTTTATTTATTTATTTTTCCAACATCCACCGTGCTGCTCATTATCTTAGGGGAGATGGAGAATATTGCAATGATTATTAGTAAGCCTGGTAATGAGATTACTGAACCATTTGCAGTTGACTTTTTTTTGTGATGCGTAATTACAGGGGTTTATTTACAGTGCCTTTAGAGGGTTTGGTTTTGGTTTTGCCTTTTAATGATTCACATTTATATCCTTTGTTCTTCGTGGAAGGGATGAGATTGTATCTCTGTGTGTTTTGCATTTCTTCTCTCCTAACGATCCCCCTGAAATGAGTGTTGCACTTCAGATGGAAGAAAGCAGCTCTTATCCAGCAAAGTGATCCCCATCCTGAAAGCTCTTTTATACCTGAGTAATCTGACTGATATTAATTGGGAATACTCAGGTAAATAGGATTATTTGTGCATTTATCCTGGGTGATTCTCCCAGCCCGTGCTCAAGTCAATGGAGAGAGTCTCATCGACTCTCTTTGGCCTTGTCTGTCTCGTAAATGTGATTTATTAATAGAAAACAGTAGAAGGGAAGAGCTGCTCTGCAGGCCTTAAATATCTCATAACTGGGAGTTGTTAAGGTTGGTCACATCATTGTCACATTTATTGCTCCCATTCCTGACTGTTGCCCACTTTTCCACCAAAACAACTGTGAATTCAGCTGTGATTTTAGTGCAGGATTCCTGGTACGGAGGGGGAAAAAAGAAGAAAAGAGATTTGGGGCAGTTACTGGGAACAGGTACAGCAAAGCCCTTGGGGAATAGGGAATTGGGGAATAAAGATGCCCTGGTGCTGCAGGACTCATTCTGGAAGACAGAAGCCTTTACTTGGAGATGACAAGGGTCAGACATGTGAAAAGACAATATCTCTCTTTTCCTGGTGAGTCCAAGCCTGTAACCTTGAGTTAAAGGCCTCCCACTGCCTCCGTGGGCTCAGTTTCACTGTAAGGCAGTGAAACCTTTAAAGCTTTTTTTGCCTCCATGTTTTGCCAGATTCATTTACAATAGGTTCAATTCTCAGTTCGGGTAGAAAGATGTAAAAATTTTATGCAGCCAGCTTTAATCACCTAAATCGTGCACAGGCAAAAAGATGAAAAATAGGGTTAATACGTGGCATTAAATTTATGGCTCTAACCCAAGGTATTATTTAGGGATCAGTGGGATGTTTCATTTGTAAAAATTGAAAGTTCTGGGGTTCCTTTCATGTTCAAAAGCAGATCTGTGTTGAACACTTGAAACTGATATAAATCCACATTTAAAATGCCTTAAATGCAAAATTCATTTTTTCCTTCAGCAACAAGCAAGTCACTTCCTGTAAAAACCCAAAACCACACAGAACGTTTCAGTTCAGCTGCAAAAACTTAGAATGTAAAAAAAAAAAAACAAAACAAAAGAACGAGAAGCTCCAGAATAATTGCATTTCCTCGCAGAATAATGCCAAAGCTAAAAACTTGTTTATTTTATCTCAGGATGTGTCTGTTGACTGCTTCATTACAGCGAGAATAAAACTGCACCACAAAAGGATCCGTGACTTATCCGAGGGAATTTAAAGCCAGATCCCAACCACCCTGGCCATAACAGAAATCCTTTCTGCAAATTAAACGGCTCAGTCTGTGGAGAGCCACCTGAAGGGAAGGAAGATGATCACTCCCAGTATTTAGCTCACATTCCAGCCACGAGCTGTAATGCTGAACCCACCTAAGTCAGGATTAAGGACCCAACACACCCCTTTATTTTCGACGTGCCGCGTGTTTGTGTTCCTGCGAGCCGGGGTTGTGCGAGCTGGCTCACAGCGCTGCTGCATCCTGCTCCCTTCCGCTCTGAAAACACACGAATAACCTCACCTGAGGTGGCTGTCACTGAGCCACCATGTACACACTTCAAATCTGAACTACTGCATCGTAAAGCCAGAGGACCTCATTAGAATAAACCCTTTCTTAGAAAGAAAAAGGTCCAAAAAAACCCTACATTGAACAACCAGGGTTAATTTTACTCTGTGAAATTCCAGATTCAGCTAAACTGCCATCACCTCGTTGGGATAACTTGTCACACTGCTGGAATTTAAGCACCAGTGATCTACTGGGAGTAAACATCCTCCTGTACAGTGGCTAAAGGATGGGCACCCTGGGGTTTCTACCAAGCCTCCACGACCACGTATTGATGCTGGGCTCGTTCTTTCCCTGGTTCTGCAGCACAATTAATCATCTCGCTAAGGTGCCCTGTGTGGTCCATAATTAATATTATACATGGACTTGGGAAGAAAGCTTTGGGGGGGACCTGGATGATCCGCAAGAAATATGGCACCTCCTTTATATTCAGCAGCGAGCTGGAGTTGAGTCTGCGTGGTGGAGATTGAGCTGCTCCAGCCTGAGAGACGAGGAGTGATGAGAATGTTTCTTTTTCACCCCTTGCCCCCAACACTTGTAGTGTTCTCTCTGCTCAAACACTGCCCCGGTGCTAATTTTTGCCAAAAGTGAAAGAGAGGGTGAAAAATCATTAATTCAATTTCTCACTGGTTTGCCTCTGGTGATTGCTGTCACTTCAGGTAATAGCTTGTCTGTGGTTCTGACCCAATTCTTACACCAGTCCTTCCATACTCAACCAATTAATCTAATGCTTCATTAATTGCAAACATCTGAAATCATTAGAACCTGATTGAGCACAAAAGCATCAAATCCTGTGAAGCTGTGAGTGCTTAGCCAGCAAATGGTCTCATTGCAAAGGAATGTCAATGTTTATAGTAAATGTAACCTAAACTGGGGTGTTCATTGACATATCCCTCCATTTGTATACAACGGCTCTGACATCTATCAGTTCAAGAGTGCATGATTTATCCACTGCTATATCCTGGAACTGACAAGCCAAAGATTACAGCTTAACCTACATGAAAGCAGAGGCTGTATGTATTCCTAAAATAAATATTTAGTAACTGACAAGCTCTGGTTAATATTAATTCCTGATAGAAAGCAGTCAATTTAAGCTTACTTCGTGCCAAAATCTATTTGTATTTTGTAAATCATTTTTCATGAATATAGTCTAGAGGATCTCGAGAGAATGTGTGAGTGGGGGTGGGTGGCTGTATCACTTGTGTTTTATATCTCCCACATCTGCATTAAGGAGAACCCGGTGTGTGCCTGGGAAGTGGGGAAGGGCACACACAGCACTGGGATGGGGACTGGAAAACGGAGACTTAATCAAGTGAATTTAGTGAGTGTGAAAGATGCCAAATTGGGCATTCTGGAGCATGAAGCCTCCTGTTTCTCCGTGGGGGACCCAGCACAGGTAGCACTAAACATCGCTGCCAAATGGCATCAGGGCCTGCTCTGTCACCCTGATGTGGAGACAAGTCCAGACCCTGTCACGTGCACTCAGAGTCTGGCTGGGATTTTTCTCCTTTTCTTTGTTTCTTTTTAGTGCTCTGCTCTGGTTGACAAGGTGGTGATTGGTCAAAGTCTGGACCCGATCTTGGAGGCCTTTTCCAACCTCACTGATTCTGTGATTCTTCTCCTGTTTGTTTTTAGAGGCTACTGGTTGTTCTACTGATAGATAAATAGGGGAAGGGATGAAAATGTCCATTAGAATGTTCCTGAGCATTGGCACTCCCCAAAATGTTTCTGCCTTGCTGCTCTGGTGACAGCTGCCTTCCCACAGGGTCCAGTCTGTCACCACGGTGGCCAGCACGCCTGTTGTAAGGGGGAATGGTATTTTCCTGTTGAACACATGTTTTGATAGATGTCTTCATAGGAAAACTCGGTGGGCTGCTCACTTTATGGTTACGAGTAGGAAACCTTGTGCACAGTGCAGATGCGAGTTTCGTGCTGCCCCTGCACAGGGCGGATGCTGAGCTGGTGATGGAACAAAGGTGAGCACTGTGTGCTCACCAGACAGGATAAAATCGTGACTACACTTGCCTAGGTCTGCGTTTTAGACCCTCGAGACACCTCTAACATAAATGTGTGTGTGTAACTCATCCCTGTGCTCCTAAGAGCCCTCCCTGAGCAGAAGGGAAAGGACTGGTTCTGCCCTTCCCAAACTGCAGTCACAGCAAGCAGCCCACACAGTCACCTCCAGCCCTGTTTTTGAAACACTCCCATTTAAAAGATGGATAATAAGGGTGCAGAGTGATACCAAAGGGCTTGAACAGCTGCCCATGTGAGCAGGATCCCTCTGCTCCCGCGGATAACAGCAGGGAGAGGGAGCAGGGAGAGCCGGGGCTGAGGCTGCTCAGGGAAGGAGCAGGCTGTGTGCTCCTGGCAGGAGATGAGCACTATCAGTAGCCCTAATGATCCAGGGCAGTGGCCTGAGGAAGTCCTTGGAGTGTGGTTTCCTTTATCACTTTTACTGGGCTGCCCTTTGGGAATGAGTTATGATCTGCTGGTTTGATCTTTTGTATTGTGTGTGGGGTTATTGCACCTTTTAGTTCCTGACAACAGTAGTAAAGCTGCCAAGTATTACTTAAAGTGTGGGAATGTTTATAAGAACTCAGCAAAGGAGAGTGCCTGGTGTTCAGAGGGCTGAGAGAGCAAGAAACATCATCAGCCACGGGCCAAACGGGGTGCTGGGTGCAGCACCTCGCTTTGGAATGGCCTTTTCCAGCTGCTGCAATGAGCCTTTATCGGAATCCGAGGGCCAGGAGCAATGTAAATCCTGAAAAGCGCAGTTCCAGGGCGCATCTGTGCTTATTTTTAAGGAGAACTGCACGTGATTCTCTACATTCCTGCGTGCTCCCATCGGCTGTGGAGTTACCGCAGATGAAATCCCAAAGCATGTTTGTTCTGAACATGAAATTTTCGGTTTTTGACAGTGTTCTAATGGAATCATAGTTCAAAATATTCCGTGAAAACATTACACTCCCCCGTCATTAAGGTGAATTTTGTTTGCATGCTCTTTTCCCAGAACACTGATGTTAATTTTTGCTTAACTTTAGTCTTACAAGGTATGAAGCAATTTAACAGACTCGGTAACCTTTCATTAAAGTTCAGTGCAGTACTTAAGCATGTTGGGTGCATTAATTGTTAGCTGACAGCTATTATTTCTGCGAAACCCTTTTGTAGGAAAATTTCTGCTTGATGGATTGGATTTTACAAAATTTGCATTTCACCGAGCCAGAGTTAACTGCTACTTAGAGCTACAGAAGATATTTAAATTGGAAAACAATCATTCTTTGAGCCATTGCTAAATATCTGTTAAAACTATGAAACTTGTTTAGGATAAACTTGATTATGGAGCTCATATCCCTGCAGTGTTGGCTCTGACATATCGTTGTAACAAAACTGGATTTTCATAGAGATAGAACGGAAGTCTGCACCCAGTCCCGAGTGCTGGCACGGGGGAAAACCAGGAAAATCAGCAGTTTTATGTGTTTCTGAAGCCGTGTTTGAGAGCTGGAGTCAGATATATGTGTTTCCTGCTGAGGATGCTATTAGGTGGTGTAACGCAGGGTGAGCAGCGCTCCGAGGTGCCGGGGAGCGTGGAATTCCTCAGGCAGTAAACTCGGAAGACTTTAATGGATTAACAGAGTTTTGCTGGCTACTGACTTTGCAACGACCCTTGGGTGCAGCCGAGTGAGCTCCCAGAGCTCTGCACCTGCGGGAGGAGTGTTGGAGCATCAGGGGTTTTTCCAGTCTGCTCCCTGGGGGTCAGCACTGGGGCAGCACCAGCACGGGGGAGACGCTGAGGAAGGAGTGGGGAACACCAAATCCCTGAAAACGAGGAGGAGGAGGAGCTGACAGTGACAAAAGAGGGGCGAAGCACCTTGGGAAGAACATGAAAGTTCTGTGTTTGAGGCAGTTGGTTACAAGTGCTCCAGAAGAGAGGCCAGAGCAGCTGGCAGGGGCTGTGCTGAAAATAAGAATTAAAAGAAGGCAAAGCTCACGCACACAGCAGATGAGGACATTAGATCTGAAGGCACCTGGCTCATTATGTCGACCTCCAGTGAAGCTGCTGGGAGGGCTGAGCACCAAGAAAGAGGAAACCAAATTGTCCAACAAAGAGGATGAACTGCGCTGAGGGAGGAATTACAGAGCACAAAACATTCCCAAGTTGCTAAGATCAAGTAACACAGAGGCATTTATTTAGAAGCGTGGAGCACTGGATCTGTGCTGCTGCATATATTCTGATTTTATCACTGATCCATCAGCATTGGAGCAGTTGAATTTTTTTTATTTCACTACACATCTGTGCATCCTCTCTGATCACAGCTCCAGCTTTCCTGGTTGCCAACACATTCTTTAGTCAGTGAAACCTTGTGATATAGAAATCCAGGAACATGCTTCTGAAGAGTCATGACCATAAATGCACAAGGAACAGAGCCAATATTATAGTAGGTTTCTTTTTTTTTTTACTTAAGTGGTTAAAAATGTAACACAACTTTTCAGTAATGACAGGATAAATTAATTTTTTTTTTATTATGTCAAAGATCTGAGTAAAAGTTGAGTCATGCCTACCTATCAGTAAATCAATTACGTGCTGTAATTTGGTAAATTTAGCTGACTTTAACCACTAATCTTGGATGCTTTATTAAATACAGAAGAGTAGAAAGAAATTCCTTAGATCATCAGTATTATCTCATCAGGAGTGGAAGGAGAATGTTACTTCCCTCCATATCCTGGAAATGTGATGGGGAAAGGAGAGACACAGACAGAAAAGTGAGTTACCTAATTATTCAAGAAGGAGTTTCCTCTTCAGTAAATTCCTCTCTTAGCTCAGCCCAACCTTGTCATTACATGGCTTCTAATTTTAGGAAGAATTTGGAGAGCAGGTCAGAACTTTAACATTTCACTGCAGAGTGCATGTCACAGAAAATGGTCAAGCATTTTCACTTCTTTATTAATTAAGGGTCTCATGGTGAGGCCTCACACCCCCAAGTTCTTTGTGTGTTCTCTTTCTTCAAAAACGTTCTTCATTGTTGTGCTCAAGAAGGGGGAAAGGAGAAATAACTCAATAATGCCGCAGTTTTAGCAGCATCCACCCCACTGTCCTTTCCATTCCCACGAGTCCATTATCCCACAGGTCCCTTGCATCTGTCACTGGATGGGAACGAGCCCCTTGGGTGGAATTCAATCAATACCTTGACCTTCAGCAAAATCCTTTGTTTGTATCAAGCAATGGAAAAAAACAAACAAACATATTAAATGGAAAAATAGCATTTTCATGATAGGTAGGACACAGAATCCATGGATGCTAAGTTTGGGCACTGCTTGGGAAATGGAGACAGTGGGGTAGGAAACGTGGGAATCTGAGTTATTGTCATTCAGATTGCTCGTGAGCTCTGGGTGTTTGTGAGATGGAGGCTGAGATCTGTCACATCTGAGCTTCGCACCGAGGTCACCCATGCACAGAGAGCGATTTTTGCAAGGTGCCATATCTGTTAGAAAAATGAAAATAAAAAGAAAGCAGAGTTCATTTAGGGAATCTTCATTATTGGGTGTGGCAGAAGAGGAAAAGCAGGAAGATCTACAAAGAGATCACGTGGAACAAAGCTTGAGAGATCGATTTTACGTTGGTTAAAGCAGAAAATTGGCCATGTTTTCATAACAGAATTGCCATAATTGTGTTCTCATGTTTTTAAAATGAAGCATTCCCCAAGGCAGTGAAGGCTGGGGAAAATATCTCAGTGGAAGTGCAGGGCTTTAAAAAACGTAAAAGGAGGGTTGGTCACCTGTGTGATGCTCTGAAGGTCAAAGTTAAGAGGACCTGTGACAAAAGGATGTTGGGATGTGCAACACACCTCGTGAGGTTACTGGACTGGTTGGGAAACGTGGAAAAACATGGGCAGGAATGTGAGCAAGCCATTTGTTTGGGGTTTCTTTGGTGTAAATTGTATTTAGATTGAAAGTTTTGGAGCAATTCTATGAAAGGAAAGCATTAAGTCTTCAAAATTTCTGTGGAAACTAAATTTCTTCTGGAAGTGTTCTAGGATTGGATTACAGGGATGCTTAGGGCAACAGGATAACTCCTCCAACAGCTTTGAAAATAAAGGAATTAAGGAAAAACACGCTCAGTTCACAGTGTGCTACCCTGATAGATATATTTTATTTCTTAATCTAACACACATTTCCAAATGAGGCAGCTTCTTGCCCAAGTGGCATTTCTGTATCAGAATATCTGTGTTTTAGTCTACCTTATTTGTAAATTAGGTAGGGAGATGCAAAATTCGTGATCCCAGCTCTGCGGCCATTTTTCCTACAAAAAGTTGTTTGAAGAAAATTTTACATTATTAAATACGAAAGTCATATTTGGGAAAATCTATCCTAGTTAACTTTCCTTTTGAGTTCTTTATAAACTCTGGTACTTTTTGCATACTCAATCCTAGCTAGAGATGACCAAAACGTTCCACCTTCAACTTGTTTTAATACAAATTTTTCCAACAAAGGGCAGAGAAAGAGTAAGAAGAATTTATAAAATATGAGAAGCTTCTTAAAAGGAAATAGATAAATAGGAAATATATCCACTTTTCCCTGCTAACTTTTAATCATCTCAGATTCAAAAGACAGCTTGCATTCTTCATTGACAAACAGAGAGCCACTCCAGGAGTGTAATCATAGTAAAATTCACAGCTAGGATAATGTGCAACTGGAATTCTGTCTGGAGGAACTGAGGTATGCCTTGGAGGAATGCATTAGATGCTATGGTTAATTAACTAATTTACTCAATCAAGTTTAACAGTGGTTTTAACTTTAATGGCACCATTACATTTTAATATGAAAATAACAGGCTGGGTTCCTGGCGCTCCCTGCAGCCTGCCCCCTCTCCACCATCCCCTTCACAACTGGATTTTGATTTGTGACGCCTTAAACCTGCTTGTGATGTCAAGCACACACATTCCAAGGCGTGCAGGAGCGCTCTCCATGCCCACCTTGCACACCCAGCCTGCATCCCTCAGGAATCATGGAGGTTACACTCATGGAAGTACAAGTTAGGCTCGTTTTGGATGGGTTTGGGGGATGTTCTCAAAGGAGATCTGGAGTCGCTGTTCCCTGGCAGAATTCCCTGTCTGTGCCTGGCTTCCCACTGGCACAGCTGGCTCCTACCGGGCTGCAATGGAAAATGAAGGAAAGGGAAAAGGGGTTCACTCTGTGCTCCTTGGTTTGCTGAAGGAAGACACTTCTCTCTCCTTAAAAACGTCAGTCACGGACTCTTGGGATGTTCCTGTCCCCGTGGCAAAGTCCATCCCGGCTGCACTCTCCCCCACACACCTTTGTGAGCTTTCCTGCTTCGTGGAACATAAATATTCTATGGATTCCTTGAATTTCATCTCTTAATACGGTTCTTAGACAACCATGACAACCATGCTTCACTCTGTATCTTATTTTTGTCTGACCTAATGAATATTAAACACTAAATTAAATGGGACTGGGGAAATCCTGCTCCCCAGTATGCCACCGGTTTCCAACTGCAGCCCATCAGGAAATAAGTGTAGGGGGAATTGTGCCCAAAACTGGCAAGAGGAGGCAACTGATGCCTTATTTCTAGAACCATTTACTGGGATACGGAAAATGTACCTTCAAGTTGTGTCAGGCAGAGGATGTACAGCTCTCCCCGCCAATGGGTTGCTGCGGGTAAAATAGAAAGAGTCTCATTTTTAGGCTGGGGTCTTTTTGAGAGTAAAACCCTTTAAAAAATGGTCACCCAGAATATGGTGGCCAGGACTTGGTGTGCGAAGTCCATGCGGCTTCCACAAGGCCCAGACATCCATTGATGGCTGGCACAGCTGAGGGAACTCTGTTCCTTCACGGCAGAAAAAATTTGGGTGCTTAGAAGACACAGAATCCTAGAATCGTTTGAGTGGGAAAAAATCTCCAAGAGTCCAACCTGTGTCCAATTCCAAATTTGTCCCCAGCCCAGAGCACTGAGTGCCACCTCCAGCCCTTCCTTGGGCACCTCCAGGGATGGGCACTCCAAACCTCCCTGGGCAGCCCCTGCCAAGGCCTGAGCACCCTTTCCATGGGGAAATTCCTGCTGGTGTCCAACCTGAGCCTCCCCTGGCCCAGCCTGAGGCCGTTCCCTCTCCTCCTGTCCCTGTTCCCTGGCAGCAGAGCCCAATCCCCACTTTGCTACAACCTCCAAGTCTCCCTTGGAACTCCGGTGCCCAGGAGAGAGCAGAGACAGAGCCCCTGGGGTTGTGCCCACGTGGGTCACACCAGAGGATGAGGGGTTAGGGATGAGGGCTGGGAGCAGCAGCTGGAAAGGGCAGAGATTCCTGGTGGCAGAGTGGAACCTTCCTGCCGGGTACCCACATCCAGCTGATAATGGATTTCACCTGATTGTGGCAAGGGACAGTAAATCACGGCTGAACACTTATATGTGATTTTATAGAGAATTTTTATTATCGTAGGTACAGAGGCCGTACTTTGGAGATTAACTGGGAAAAGTTTTACAAGGCAGTGGAGATAATGAATCACAAATTCCGCCAGGGCGAACCTCCCGTGCTGAATCCGAGTACAGCTGTCTCATATTTGCTCTGTGTGCATTTTGCTACCAGTAATTTTGTCATCAATTTTCATATTTTGTTTAAACATATTTGTCTTTTGGACAAGATAGGTCATATTTCACCCATTTGATGAATTTTCTCCTTGGTCCAGTTTTACAGGATTTGCACTTAATTAATTGCACAACCTTTAATTCGACAGACTGTTTTTAATGGCTGTGTAGTTTCAAATGCATATACAGGGAGAAATTTCAAAAAGTAATTGTTTTTGTGTCACTACCATTGAAAGTTGCAATTATTAAAATATACAGATAATGGCCCGGAATTCCTTAGCTGATGATATTAGACACGCACAAGTTTTTAATGCAGATTTTTAGGGAGCTTGGGGTGTGACCTCCACATAGGAATATTCATATGCAGCCCCTGCAACTTTGTACAAACTCAGAACTTCCGCTTGGCAAATTTTGCACGTTGTGCTTTTGGCAAGACGAGCCCCCATTTCAATTTTTTCCCGGAATTAGGCTGCGATTCCATTAAGAGTCGGTGACGGGGCTCCTCTATCGGGCTGAGAGCGCCGTGCCTTAAAGTGCTGAACAAGTTTCATACTTCCAAAGCTCGGGCGAGCTCAGGGGAGGGAAGCCCACCTTCTCCTGGAGGAGCTCGGCGCTGACAGCCGCGCTGCTCCGAAGAGCTCCTTCGGTTCTGGGCAGGCTGGCAGGAGAGGGCCAGCTCGCCCCGCTGACAGCCCCGCTGTCTGCAAGCGTGCCCATCAAACGTGTTTGTCAAGCCACCAGGCTCTCCCGTGCCTGGTAAAAGGCAGGCAGGAAGGAGTAGGCAAAGGTCAGTCCTTGTCAGCTCTTTGTAAATGTAATTGTAGTGGCAGTTTGCGAGGCCGCCTCGTTCCCTAGCAACTTTGGGTGTGCAGGGAAGAGTTAAATACACGTTGCTCGGGGTTGCTTTTTTTCCCCCTAATTTTGGCAATAGGATTTTTTGATGTTATTTTGTTTTATTTATTGGCCTTTGTGTATATTTGGAGGTTTGTGTGCATAAGCTGCGAGCTCCCATCAGCAATCGTGTAAGGCTTCAAAAAGAAAGCTGCTCCTGAGGACTGACTGACTTCTGAGTTGGAGGATAATCATGATAATTAATCTAGATCCTGGCTTGTTTTGTTATGTGGCTCTGAACAAATGTAATTTGTGAAACAAATTCCACACAGGTTCTGGGTTTCACACTGGTAGTGGTGAGCCGCCACCAAATCTGACCCGGTACCACGGAGTGCTTGGAGAGATCTTTGATGCTGATGGTGACTAGATGGGGAATTTTCAAAGTATATATGTCACAAATACCTCCTGCTAATGACAGCCATGAGAGCAGTGATTTTAAGGCAGATTTTTGTTTAGAGGAATGAATTTAGGGATTAAGCCAAGGCATTCAACTCCAGTGCAATTTCTAGGAGTTGTCCCTACCTACACAAAGGATGAATTAAACTCATTTATCTTATTGAAGCCTGAGACAAAACGTGGGGCTCACGTGTGCTGGGGGCTGGCAGAGCTGCTCTGACCACGAGGTGCAGAGAGAGATGTTCCCAGCGAGGCCCAGCTGGTGGGTGTGGGATGGTGAGCAGGGTCCCAGGGCTCCGGCTGGGAACGGCCGCACCCGCGGGGAGCGCTCAGGGCTGGCCAGGAGGGTGGGCACGGATTCATGGAACATCCTGAGCTGGGAGGGACCCGCAGGGATCATCAGTGCTGGCCCTGCACAGGCACCCCAACAACCCCACCCTGGGCATCCCTGGCAGCGCTGCCCAAACGCTCCTGGAGCTCTGGCAGCCTCGGGGCCGTGCCCATTCCCTGGGGAGCCTGGGCAGTGCCCAGCACCCTCTGGGGGAAGAGCCTTTCCCTAAATCCAACCTAAATCCCTCCTGGCACAGCTCCAGCCAGGGTCCTGTCCCTCTCAAGGAAGCTGCAGACAAGGATGAGGCTCCCTTCAGTCTCCTCCTCTCCAGCTGAACAGACCGAGTGACCTCAGCTGCTCCTCGTACGGCCCCTCCAGACCCGTCACCATCCTCACAGCCCTCTGTCTGTCACTGGAGAAACCTGTGCCTGTGCCAAAGCGTCACCCGAGCGGTGTGGAGATGGAGCGAGGAGTGACTGTGATGAGCCCCTCGCGCAGGGTATGAAACACTGAGAGAAGCGCGCTGAGGCGCTGCTTGGGTTTCCATTTCTGTCACATTAACCTGGCTAAAGAGCAGCTGCTCAACGCAGTGCAGGTTGTAAGTGTAATTAATTGGTCTGCCAAGTCATAGGTTGTTCCCTTTCCAGCAGCTAATATTCCCCTTCCCTTCTTTTTCCAGTGGAGTCACAACACTTTCACAACGCTCAATGGCGATATTGATGCAGGTAGAAATGCCTCTGGAACATTGCATTAATCCATATTATTTTAATTTAACAGACCAAATTTCCTCATGTTGTTGTTCCTTTGACTTCAGCAGAGTTCCACGAGCAGAGAACTTGTTCCAGTGAGTTTTACAGTGTGCTGGCCATCAGTAATTCCTCCCTCCACTCCTTTCTTGGCTTAACTGACGGAACTTTCAGCGATGGGCACGGTGGTTAAATTGCTCAGTGGCTGCTGCAGGCAGCAGTAACTCTTTGTTCACCATTGTACACAAGTTTTCTGCTCGTCTGTAGGTCTGTAAATGTGAAATTCAGGGTGAGACTGTGCCTGTTGAGGTAACTGGACTGTTCAGCACTCCCACACAGGCAGGACTTGCTCCGAGCTGGTTTGCAGGCACTGCCTTCCCGTGTTCTGCACGGGATGAAGGGGAGTGGGGCCCATCCTGTGGTGCTGAGGATGCTCTGTGCAAACACAGCACTGCAGAGTCTTGCCCAGGCTCCCAGAAAGTCACAGGCAATCTTAAATCCAGGCTGGTTTTTTCCTTCCCTCTCTTTTTTATTTCCGAACTCTGGGAATGAGGAGCAAAAAGGAAGTTGCTAAGGTGAGGGGAGAAAATGTTACAGGCCTGCTTCTCTTCTGTTCATGTTTTCAAGAACTCAGAATAGTCTGTTGCAGAGAGAAAACAGGGGACTGAGGTGCTGGAGGATGGATTTGCAGCTTCACCCTCCTGTCCAGGAGCAGAGTTGCACACTTGGATCACAGGGCAAGTAACAGGCAGGTGTCTGCAGGTGGCATCTCAGGGTTCCAGAAGGGAAACCGGGAGGTTTCAGTGAACAGGTTGGGCAGTCTATGCCTTCAGCTGATTTTCAAATTGCCATCAGCTTCTATGGCCTTTTCAAATGTGATCACAACAGACCTGACTCAGGTGGATTTTTGGAACCAGAGCATCTTCCAGCTCCAAAGTTCAAAACCTGTGGCAGGGGAGCACATTCCTGCAGCCCTCCGGGACTGGCACCACGGGCTCAGGATTCTGCTCCTGGCACAGGGCCCTGGCCTCAGGTAGAGGCAGAGTTTGCTGGGTTTGTTCCTTGTAAAGATTTACAACAACTTCATAATTCCGCAGTAGAAAGAGTCATAAAGGAGGAGTTGGAATTCAAGCTGTGGCCTGGTGAGATTCTCATCTTTGTTCCTTGCAGATGTTAAGTCATTTTGAGATGCAAGTCATTTCTTTGAAAAAGCTTTCTTTGGGGCTGCAGTCTAATGGCAGGAAATTAGCTGTTAATCCTGTCTTTTCTTGGACAGACCAGACATGCATAATAAACTCCCCCTTGCCTCCTCCCCGCCTGCCCGGTGATTCAGTTTGACCTGAAAGCAAACATTTTCTTCCAAGAAAGACAATGTTTATGAGGTGCAGCCCCAGCTTGGCCCTGCTGATTGGAGACACATGTATCAACCTGTGCGAAGCCGGGCCGGCCGGCTGCGAGGAGCCCTGCTCGGGAGGGCTGAGATCTGCAACCCTGCGAGAGTCGAGCGATTCTTCGCGTGTTCCACAGCTGCACCCAAACCCACGAGCCTGCTCGGCAACCCTCGCTCCCGTGGAGCACGGTACGGCCCAGCCCTGGGGTTTGCCTGGGAAGGTTTTTGTCTGATTTTTTGTCTGAGCCCCATCTCGCCCCTCTCCCCGATTCCTCCTGCTCAGGGGGCTCCGGCCGAGGCGCGGCCCAGAACTGGGAATGAGGTTGCGTCACCTTTGCCTTCCAGTAGATTTTGGCTGCTCACACAAGCCCTGGATCCTCCCAGCCTCTTGGCAGCTCTGCAAAGACGATGATTGAAACAGGCAACGGGGATAGGGAATGGTTGGAGCTGTCATTTCATCAGAGATAGACACCCCTGGGTTTCAGAGATGTTGTCGATACTCGCCGTTTTACATTAAATTCCCTCACGGATTTAAAAGAAGGAACTGTTTTTCCAGAACGAATCAGGAAAAACAGCAAGCATGATGGTGTGGTCTGGTGACCAGGTATCAGAGACATCTTTCACAATTTCCCACTCGTGCCCTGGGTCACACGTCTCCGTGGGCAGAAAAGCCTTTTCTTTCCCCATTTTAACCCTCTTAGCCCCACAGCTGATGTTGCAACAGCTTCCTGGGCGCAGGTAGGAAGGGTGAAGAGCCACTTATGTTATTTTCTGCTTGTGAGAATATTTTGTTATTTCGGGATATTTCAGCAAATGAAAGAGGCACCTTTGGGAAATTGGGAGAAGTTCTTCTGCTGAGCAGGAGCATCCATTCAATCTTGAGCTCGTTGCTTCTGGTGGGCAAGCATTAAATCAGGCACTGTGATGGGATCCCTGGCAATTCCTTCAGCTTCTGTCAGTGCTCCTCGGCCAGAAATCCTGGGAAAATGAAAAGTGATAGGGAAATAAAAAGTTAATACAGGTCCTTTCAGTTGTGCAGTGGGGGTAGTGTAATGTGAGAGTGGAGAATATTGGGGTGGGAATGAAGAGTTTGTGGGAAATGGAGAGGCGTGGATGGAGGGATGTGCTGGATGAGCCAGCTGCCTGCAGAGAGGGCACTGCTCAGTCCTGCCACTCTGGGGTGGCTGTGAGACAGCTATTTATGGGTATTTATGGGTATTTATGGGTATTTATAGGTTTATCCTTTAAATGACAACCCACTGCTCTGCCCAGGCTTCTCCTCTGGGGCCTGGAGGAGACATCAACACGGAAATCAGTGGGAACCTTTGTTCCTCTACTGAGTCCATCTGTTGGTGAATTTATAATCACAGAATCTCCCGAGCTGGGAGGGACCCACAGGGATCATCAGTCCAGCTCCTGGCCCTGCCCAGACACCCCAGCAGTCCCACCCTGGGCATCCCTGGCAGCTCTGGCAGCCTTGGGGCTGTGCCCATTCCCTGGAGAGCCTGGGCAGTGCCCAGCACCCTCTGGGGGAAGAACCTTTCCCTGATCTCCCACCTGAATCCCTCCTGGCACAGCTCCAGCCACTCCCTGGGCGCTGCCTGTGCTGAATTTAGCCCCACAAACCCCTCAGTGAGGCCCTGGGCGCTGTGTCCATGGTGGGCACAGGGTGGCTGTGGATTGTTGCTGTCACACCGTGCCCGAGATGCTCCCTCTCTCCTCTCAAGCACTGTGCTTTATTCCTGCTCCCTGATCTCTAAATATAGCAATGCCGGAACATCTGCTTATTTAAGTAGTTCCATTTGGTCCTAAATCCATCAGGTTCTTGTAAAAAGGACTTTAATAGGTCATTTTTTGAGTGAATAGCAGGGAGTTACTCAAGCTCCTTGGGCTGGGAAATGCCATTACGTACTTCTCCGGTGCATTGATTAATTATTTTTTTTTTAAAAGAATAAGCTGGTTTGAAATTTTAGTTAAACCAAAAGGAACTGAAGTGAAATTCATATGCCAGGCAGCAGCCTTGTGAAATGTAAACTGAGTTATAAACCTATAGAAAATGGATTTTGTTATGGAAATGTAAACTGTCCCCTAAGCATAGCAGAGGGAGGTGACGCTGTAACAACATGCAAGCAAGTAATAAACAATAGCCAGTATTATATCAGATGGCTGGGTACAGCTAGAAATGTATCTGCTTGGGTGTTGAATTATCCCCAAATTTGAATTATGGGCATATAATTCAAATTATCCCCTTCCAGCCATATAAAGTCTGACAGACATATTTTTTTAATATACTTCTTGTGCTGTTTTGCATTATGTCACATCCTCCAGCGTTAAAACCACAGCTTTCCTAACATGATTCATCAGAAATCAGGGGGGAAAAAGAGTTGAGATCTGATATACTGAGTACTCTTAAATTACAGAGCAGCTTCAAGTGCAGTGTATGAGACTGAGGCAGGGTGAATAAGTATGTCTGGGGCTGTCATGTCCATGAACTGGGAAACTCACTGGCTCACTGAATCATTTCCTGGTCCTCCTGCTCATCCATCGACACCGAGAGAACCAGGCTGGGCTCGCCGAGATGAAAGCCAGAGTAATTCAGAGCCAGCTGTAATTCTTTATAAAACATACACTAAGTATTTTTGTTGACTCCTGCATGACATTTCCAAGGTGGCTGGGAAGCCAGGCCATTTGTTACACGGGATCCAGATCAATAGGAAAGCACAGAGGAAAACAAGTCAAGTTAACATCCAGTGGAAAGGACAGGACAACTTCCAAGCTTGCACATCTCGGCCGTGCTCGGTGTACACTTCAGGGGAACATCCTGTTCCTCACAGCGTCATCCGCAATTACTGAGCGTGAGGAAAAGCTACTGCCTTATGAATCTGTAATTGTCAGATTTGGCCAGTGAATAGAACAGAGGCGTTTGCTCACCCTTTTCTCACCCCTTCCCTTCTGTAGCTTTTCTGCCTGACCACGAAGGCTCCCCTTGCACAAACATCGAGTGCTCTGGCACACCTGAATCCCCCCTTTCAGTACTGCCAGCTGCTTTATCACCCCCAAATCACTGCATTTTAGCATATGAGAGAACACAATATATGCTAAAAATCTAAATATGTATTTTTTTGTCAGATATGATCTATCGAAGATGAAAATAATTTTCTGTACTGGTTCTCAAATAATCTTGATCAAGTTTCATAGTAAAGACCCTTGCTGACTTCAGGGGCTTGAGGACTGAAAGTTTTCAGGGAGTATGGGTTCACATTTCAAGATCTGATTTGAAAGCCAACTTTTCAAACAGCCCTTGTTTGGTTCAGAGCCTTGTACAGACTCAGGACTTCCTTCATCTCATTTTAGGGATCAAGTGTATTCCCCCTTGTACTTTGGATGCTGTCCTTACTCAGGGAAGTTTATAACCAGGCTTTTAGTGTGTTCCACATTAAAAGAGGAAGGGTAAAAAAATTGCACCTCATAGGTTTGCCCAAGAAAATGACTCCTGGCTAAGATTTAAAAAGAATTAACACATCACCTGGACTTTGCATGTGAAGCTTTAACTTTTTGATAAACAGCAAACTCATCTCCTGCTGTGCCAGCTATTTTTAACCCACCTTGTGAGTATGCTTTTTTTATTGCTTTATACAGCATATCTGATTCTCTCTAAAGCACAAACTAAAAAATCTATCGGGCTGTCATTTGCTGCACAGTGCCATCTATCATCATGCAGCTTGGCAGCTGGAGTGCTCGGGAGGGAGGGGGGCTGGAGCAGGAGGCACAGTCAAGGACTTTCACGTGTAACACCGGGAAAAAAAATCCTTGTCACAATTATTTATGGCTCTTGCTGGGGCACATAATAGGACACATAAAACCTCTGTTTCGGTGCGGAGCAGCCTCCCAGCCCCGCTGCCGCGGCGGAGTCGGGCGCAGGCAGTTTTGCTTTACACATACAATTTCCTGAACAATGCCGAGCGCTCGGGAAGTGACAGTGACAAATTCTGGAGGCTCTGGCTGCAGCTCTGCAGGCTGCTGCAGGGGCAGGGGTGTCGATAATCGAGGAAGGCTGCCAGTGGTACCGAAATGCCAGCGAGGCACTCCCCGCGTTCCGCCAGCTCCCTGCAACGCTCTCATTTCGGAGTTGCAGGAAACTTCTCGTGTCCCTGCAGCTCCAGGCTGCGAGGGAAGGAAGTGTCGGAGGAACCCGTGCCAAGAAACAATTTCTCCTTATTTGATCTCCTGAGTAGTTTGATCTCACGACAACTAAAGTATTGCTGTTCGGAGCGGCTCGATGAATACTCAGCAGTTTGCTGGGAGCGCTGGCCTGGTGTGAAGGGTTTTTGTCGGGGTCTGTGGTGCCCTCTGAGCAGTGTCCCCTCTGGGGCAGGTCCCAGCGATGGGTTTCTGGCTGCTCCTCTCTGGGTGGCAGCGATGGGGAGCTGTGCTGCTGAGGAGGCCGTGGTTTGGTAATTAAACAGAAAACTCGGGTCCCATCCAATAAATTGTCTCGCTTGCAGTTTCTCCAGAAAGAGCGTAGACAGATATTAACCTCGATGTCCCCATTAAAGTCCTCTGATACACTTTTTATTTCCCATATCTCATAGCATTTCTGATCTCCAGTGTTAAGCACCAGACTCTTTAATTAGCACAAGAGAGGCCAGGATAGGTTTGCTCCTCTGGAGCAAATCAGTTTTGAAGGGACCAGCCACAAAAACGCCAAGAATACAAATTAAACAGAAGCACCTGAAAAAAAACCCATCACCTTCAGCACAATGTATTTCACTCTTCTCAAGGCACCACAGACAGCATTCAGGTACACACAGTAACTGTGCCTAACCTCACCTGTTAATAAATCAGGGTTACTTTTTTTCAGTGGAATGAACCTGCCCTCTTCCTGAGGCTGCAGGAAAAGCCGGTGGCTCCGGGACAGCTTCAAATGGTAGAACGTGCCTAGAAGAAAAAGAGAACTGAAAGCCCGAGTTAGCAAGAATTGAATTGTGATTTTTTTTGTGTGGTTTAGCTCTGTTGAACTGAGTGACAGAAGTTCACTCAAGCTTGTTTCTCACGAGCGTGCTCCCAGAGCAGTTCCTACAGGGCACAAGTGCTCCTGCAGGAGGCAGGGTTGGTTTAGGGCTTTACATTCCCCCATCAAACCTCCCCCTAATCCCAGTTCTCCCATTCAGAGCTCCTGTGGAACAGAGGAGGTCTGGGCAAGTGGAAGTTGGAGCTGAGTGCTCTTTACCTCATCGGCACCCTGAGAGTCACAGCCCTTTTCTCCTCGTGGCTTCCTCCTTCACAGCCTGAGGGGGACACACACAACAATGACTTTTTGGGGATTTTGGGAAAGAGCACAAATAGTGAAACTGTGAGGTTTTCTGGGGTTTGGGATTTTATAGATCTGTAGAGTAACTATAGAGACAGTGTTGGTGTTCCTCAGTGTGGTTCATCTCGTGAAGTTGATTTTTTTCTTCAACCCCTTCCATTGAATTTATTTCCCAATTGTACGGACGTGATTTGGTTGGTTTGCAGCACGGGGGTACCACGGAGAACAGGATGCACTGAATGGTGCAGCCTTTAAACTGGTGGGTTTGGAACCTCCCACTTCCAAAAAAAGCCTGCCCAAGAAAATTCTTTCCAATGCCAATATGAGTATCCTTGGAAAGCAGAGGGGAAGGGAGCTGCAAAGGGAACAAAAAGTGTAGACGTGATCATTTCCTTACAAACTGTTCTTGGCAATTGTGCACAAAGGTGCATGGTGTATTTTTATATTTCTGATTTTCTAAGTGTGCTTAGAACCTGAATTACCCACTCTGAGGTTGTAAATTACCAAGTAATTAATATTCAAAGGTGAAAATATCATTTAAGGTTTACATTGATGTGAAGAAACAAAGAATGCCACAGTGCCCCATCCATCCTTCTGCCTCCTGACTGCAGCACCTGAGCTTTCCAACAGCTGAAAAGGGCATTCTTGTCAAAGGCTGCCTTTCCAATTTTTAGAAGACAAAAGATTTTTATTTAGTATACAAATACTTTTAACTCTTTGCCCCCTAACGACTCTGACACAACCAGAGCTTTTCCATGAGTCACCAAACCCTGTTTCCAGTTTGGCTGGGTTTTTTTTTTTCCAAACCAGCGCTTAATAAACTTTCAGCCTATTTGGGGTTTTATTTCTTGCAATGCCACACCACGTTGTTCCTTGCTCGAGACTGACACCAATTTAGTGAGATGTGGCAAACACGCAGCTACCAAGGAAATAGTTTCCTTAGCAACGAGGAACCTATTGACAACACTCCACACGGAACCCACTTTAACCCCACTCGCTGGAGTTGCTTTTCCTGGTTTCCGGCTGCTCTTTGCAGCTGCACAAAGCGGAGACCGAGGCCCAAATTGTGCTCCCATCATCTTCGTGATAGGAGGAGTGGATGAGCACCCACTTGCGGCACCCAAACTTTGGGATTTACCACGGCACATCAACGCGTAAGGTGCCCGGGGTGCAAGTCTGAGCTTAACGAGGTTCCTGTGGCTGTAAGCTGAGCCCAGCTGGCAGACCCGGGATTTAGCAGAGCTTAATACAAAGTAACGGGAGGAAGAAAGCCTTGGTGGCACTGCTGACACACTTTTTCAGTCAGAGGTATTTATATGCTGTTGATGTAAGGGGCCTGTGGAAATGCAACGTTAAGTTTAGGACTGATAAAAATAAAATAAACGTTCCCCAGTCCCAAATGGGAATTCTCGCATCCAACTCCTCTGTCCTGGAAAATAGCAACAAAACTGTATGGCTTTGCTGGGAGAGGGAAAGGCTGAGCCTGTTTCAGTGGAATTTTGGTAAAAAAAGTCCCACACAAGTTCAGAAAAAAGCAATTTCACCACGACATTCCTCGCTGGTTGAATTTTTACTGATATCTTCGTTCTGCTTTCCTGATTTGGCACCAGTATTTTCCGGGATGGCCCAGTGCTAATGGCTGCATCCTAAGCCCAGGGGATATCTGAAGGCAAATCCCTGTTCTGCCACGTGTTTTCCTGTGCCCGTCCCCGGGGGCTCGAGTCTCCAAAGGGACGGGAAAGCTCCCGGTTAGGAACAATCACCAAGGGAGCCTCGATGAGGATGTGATTTTGGGGAAGTGCTAAATGCTGATTTAACTCTCACAGTCAGATCTCCTTAAACTTAGCACCCGAGTTTGACTGGCAGTTTTGCTGCTGCTTAAAAGATGTGGTGTTTGTTAATTAAATATTTCTTCTTAAAATGAAAAGGGCACAGGAATGAAAGAAGTTTCTGGCCATGCTTTCCACAAGAAAAAGCAGCCCTGAAGTGCTAAATATTGACCTTAATATAACTCCCAAATAGCTGCTAGGTAAAATTCAGTGGCTTGTCTTTGCCAGCTTTTAAGATTTGGGGCCAAATTTTGAATAAAAGTCTCTCATGAAAGAGGCAGCAGCACCTGTGTGGTCTTAAAAAAAATTGCTGTCAGGTTAATTTTCACTGTAATTGGTTAATTAACACTCTACAACAAAAGGAGAACATTGCAACGGTGAAAAAAAAATTCTGTTCTATTTCAAACATGAGAATCAGCAAAAACTCTTTTGAATCAATAAGAATCTTTATGATACTTTGGTTGTAAAGATCTGATTTTGAGAATAAAGCCCTTTTTGCTTGTTCCTAGATAAATGTAGAAGTTAGTGCACAAATATCTCGAGAAATACGTTTGAGATCATTAGTATTTGCTGGAATTAAATTATTAGTTTGCCTTTAGCCCCATTGAGCTGAGCTCCAGATAGATCTTGCTTTGTGCTGAGCACATGGAAATAATGTTTTTCCAAAAAAGAATTAATATAATTGTGAAAAATTGTGCATCTTGAAGACCCAAAATCACCTGCTTTTTGACTGTTTTGTTTTGTTTTCCTTAATTTCTGTGTCCCTTTCAAAGCTGGCAAACCTGTGACATCTACTAAAGAACTTTTTAGCTGCTAAAGTGCTGTAATTAAATTGCTGTATCAGCAGTTCCACACGGAGCCTCTCCCTCATTCCAAATGTGATTTGATTGTCTCTTCCGTGAACCCTGGCAATTCCGTGGATTCGCTTTTGTGTAATTAGATGGATTTGGTCTGAAAATCAACAATATTTCCTAGCCACTGGTTTTAGAAATCCTTGCTAGAAAGAAAACTCATGATAAACTGATTCTTTTTTTCATTTTTATGCAAATTACAAGTATTATAACCCAGCATATACTTTAGCATCAGTTGTTCTTCAGTTTGAGAAAATGTTGATTTAAAGCATAGCTTAATACAAAATTTTCAGTGAAGTGTAATAGCAAAAAAAACCCGGAAAATTCTGTCCTTAAAATTATCCCATTAGTTTGCCCAAAGACACAGAGAGTTTCATTTTAAAAAGAAATTTAAAATTTTGAGCTAGGAGAGTCTTTAAAAATATATATTAGAAAACTTCTCACCACCAAAATCACATCAATAAGTAGAAAGCAATAATATTTATATTGTACGTATCTAAGTTATGAATATTAAGAACATATTTGTAACAGCATGAATGATATCTAATACAGGGTCAGGTTTGGGGCTTTCTTGATACATCTGTAATTTGACTTTTAGTAAAAAGAGCCAAGCTGGTTACACTAGAATAACAAAAGGTAATTAAAGCCTCATTTATTCCACACTGCAATTTTTCCAAGAGTAGCCACTAAAATATTCCTGCAAATTCGCCCTGTGGAATCTTGGCTGCACCCTGAGCTTTGCTGGCTCCTCGCTGGTGGGGCAGCAGCTTCCACCCCTCTTCCCAGTCTCAGTGCCCCGGGTCAGCCTTCCCTGGTGTGGGTGTGGAAATGGGGCTCTCCACTGCTCCCGAATTCCTGGGGATCCGTCCCTTGCTCCCAAACCCCCGGTGATCCGTGGTGCCTTTGCACCTTAACCTGGGAGCAGCAGTCTCTGATCCTTCCTGCCCCGTCGGTGTCCGCTCTCCACATCCTAAACACCCCGCCAGCAGCCAGTTCCAGGGGCAGCTCATCCCGAAAGGCAGCTCAGGAGCCTGCTTTGGAACACCTGCCTGTGCAGATGTCAAACAGCGCCAATTTCCAGCTGGCCCCTGCTGGACTGGAGCAGGGGAGCTGGAAGGGATCGAGCCAAACCTCTCCCAAGCCCTTCATTCCCTCACACTCAGCCCAGGTGAGATTTCTTTTTTTTCTGGAGACAGACATTTCAATTTCATTCTTTCATCTCTGGTGGTTAACGATGCCAAAAAGTAACATTAGGGATACGTTAGGACTTCAGGTTTTCTGACACTTATTAAAAACTCCATATGAGGACAGGGCTGCCTGTCGAGGTCGCTCAGGCAGAAGTGCTGTGGCACAGAGCCACGGGAAGCTGGGCCACTAATGAACTCCTGGGATCCCTCTGGCTGCAGATGCTCCAAACTTCTCCAGCGCTTTAAAAAAAGGGGGTGGGAAAGGGTGTGCATCTTTCTAAAGCCTTTTCCAAGCGGTGGGCTGGAGGAGACGTTGAATTTTACAAGACTATGGGATACCCAGAGGTGAATTCTGCCAGGACAGGGAACAGCAGCTGTAAAAGGGATCTGCAAGGGGCACACGTGGTCCAAGCCAGAGCATCCTCCTGCCTACAGCACAGGGCAGGGAATCTGTAGGAAGTAAAAGTCAAAACAAGAGGTGTTGCAGATTTCTTCATCCACCTGCGTGAGCTTTGCCAGGCTGGGATTTTGGGTGAACTCTGCCAGGCCTTTCAAGGCCAGGTTTGGACAGGGCTTTGAGCAACCTGGTCTGGAGAACCACAGTCCCTGTGTTTCTTCTCATTCCAGAATGGTTTGGGTTGGAGGGACCCTAAAGCCCATCCCATCCCACCCCTGCCATGGCAGGGACACCTCCCACTGTCCCAGGCTGCTCCCAACCCCAGTGTCCAGCCTGGCCTTGGGCACTGCCAGGGATGCAGGGGCCGCCACAGCTGCTCTGGGCACCCTGTGCCAGGGCCTGCCCACCCTCCCAGGGAACAATTCCTTCCCAGCATCTAATCCCTGTCCAACCTGGCCTCTTCCTGCAGCTCTCCTCTTCCATTCTCCGACCTGACTTAAATGAATGTTAAATAAGACCCAGAAATGTCTGAAACGTTTCAGTAATTCTGTTTTGGTAGCAAATGAAAACCGAAGGGTCTTTGGGCAAATTAGTAAGGCTGATCCCCACCACTGCATTATGAAGTGAAGTCTTCAGCGTACACTGAATTTCCTCTTATCCATATGTATATCTGCTGCTCGCTGCTTCCTTGATAAAAACACCAGCCGGGTTTCAAGTGCTCTGCCTTGAGCAAACTGCACGAAAATCTGAACATTTCTTTGACACAACATTCCCTAATGTGTAAATGGGGGTACAGGACAAGCTCCTCTTTAGAGCAGTAATTGTTAAGCAGAAGAGGATGGCCAAAGCTGAAATTTTGGTGAGCAGCAGGTTTGGGACTCGTGGTTGTGGTCTCCCACCAACAGCTTGGAAAGCAGGGAAAATCCAGTGACTCCTGGTCTGAGTTGGCTGGAAATTGCCAGTGTTTCTGAGGTTAATGAGAGAGGAATTAAGCACATTCACATGTGGTATCTCTGAGCTGTTTCTGTAAGAGCTGCTAATGTAGCACAGAAGTAATAAACCAATAAATTAAAGGTTCTTAATTATCATTAGAAAATACTGCTATCTTTAAATGCAGATGCAAACTGGGGGGGGAAAGAAGTAAAGAACTTTCTGTTTTTAAATTAGCATGAATTAAGAAAAAACACAGCTCAGATTTTCATTCTGACTTGTTTTAACTGGGGAAATGCTGAATATGCAATGATTTCTTTTTTTTTTTTACATTAATAATAATAGGAAATGGTAGATAGTGGCATCTCAGCACAATTCTAATTTAATGAGAAACAATAAAATAGTTTTCCAAAGGGGCCTATTTAGGTCCAAGAAAGGGGGATATTAAACTTTCAGGATTTATTTTACTTTCTTTAAGGTGTGCTGATGTGCATTTTCTATGACTATATCCTATCTGCTGATTAGATCTTTCATAATTTCCGTGGTTGGAAAAGAGCTGATATTCTTCCAACTGGATAGAGTTGAAAAGGTGTCAAGCAGGGCACCTTTGTTCTCATCGTGGTTGGGCTGGTCTACATCGCAAAACATTTCCTTTGGCTTCGTGCAAGGGGATGGCAGGAAGGGAAAGGGAAAAGGAAGAGAAAGGAAAAAGGAGAGGAAAGGGAAAGGATAGGAAATTCTTGATCCACTTGTGCAAGTCTGGATCTTGTGGAGTTTAGAAAAGGAGAATAATAAACTGAAAAATCACAGGAAATATCACGGAAGCTTCGTGCCTTTGCCTCCACAAAAGGCATGAAGAAAAATTCCTCCACAGCGTGCGACACCTTGCAGGGGACAGGGAAAAGGGAGCTGGAGTCACTGGGGGATGTTTCAGTGTCTGCAGGACAGACCTGAGCCATCACCTGCTGCATCATTCGTCTGACACTCTGGGAAACTGAGAACAGATTTTTAGGATATTTTACTTTGCTAGAAATTCCTCTTATTTACCTGCTTTGCCTGATTTCTTTGCAGAAATTGTTTGTGTCTTCCACGTAATTAATAATCTGTCGCACAGAGTGAGAGCTTTAGCTCCAAGCGTGTGATCCCAAGCTCTGCTCACTGCAGTGCTCTGGGAAGGGTTTTGGGGTGCCCTGCTCAGCCAGGTACAGTTGCTGCTGTTTAGGCTTCAAAATTTGTATTTCCCCTGAGTGCAGCACACCAGGGCAGCAGACCATTTGGGCAGTTTTAGGTTAATAAATGAAATCATTTTTTCAGGAACAGCAAAAATGCTGATTTTTTGATCATTCCTTGCTGACTTCGTCTGCAGGGATTCTGTCTGACGTCAACCCTTTGGGAGGCCTTTTTGGATAAATTTCAGCAGCCATCATTGTGATCAAAATATAACATATATTTGTACTTAAAGCACATAATTAACTATTGGCATTCCGTATTTAAACCACGGTTTGCTCGTTTCCGTTTTCTGTAATGTCTCCTTAGTTCCCATCATCTTTTTTTTTCCTTGTTGTTCCAAAGGTCTCCGTTAAAAAAACGCTCTTCCTTCCGAAGGACACTTGCTGTATAATCCTTTGTTAGGATAACAGGACCATCTGGTCCCATCCATCTCCCTACAATTTGATGCTGGGTTAATTGCACCCTGTCAGCAGGCGTGATTGACACTATGTTTTCTCTCCCCACCAAGAGGAGTCTATTAACAATGCTGTTTGTCTGAATTCTGGGACATCTTTTCACAGCTGCTTGTGTGGGACCCTCTCCTCTTCCCAAGTTTTGCTATCAGCCGTTACAATGAAAATACAGAAAAAGTAAATTAATAATAGCTGTGCTCAGATTTGGTGGCTAGGTGCAACCCAGTGCATTCTTCTCTAAAATGGAATAAGCTGGTTTGGAAACAGTAAATTAGGGGGTTCATTATTGCTTTAGCAGAACAACAATGGGATCCCTCTTCATCCTGTTGTTAGTGCATTGTCCCTGCAGCATGGCATGAATTAATGGGCACAATTCCTCCGACTTCAACAGAGCTGCATTCATGTATCCTACCCCAAATTTGACCTCGAGCTGTGAAATACTTCATGCACAACGCTTGAGATTCTCTGTGAATAGCACCACTGGGTAAACCTGGGCAGGTGCCCAGGGCAGCCCACGGGATGTTGCTGTGCCCACCGCAGCAAACAGCACTGGCAGCTCTGGCCTGGCCAGAGCTTTGCTCCATTTTGCCTTTGGGATCTGTGTGTTTGGCTTTGTTTCATCCAAAGGATCCACGTTGTTCCCAGGCGGTTTCCCGTGAGGTCTCACCACAAGGCCTGAGGCTCCTGCCCTGTTCTCCCGCTCCCGCAGCACCCGATTTACAGCTCCCCCTCTGATGGACAGCCAAAATTCACTGCTTGCCATGAAAAGAAATGGGCCAACTAATTCATCATTTTAAGCAAAGCCAGTTTAACAACTCCACGGGTTTTACTACTCAGACTCCTGCAAGCTTCAATTTGTTCTGCTTAAATCACTTGATGGGGAGAACTTCAGCCTCACAGCTCGGATGGTTCCTTGCTTTGCACTTGCTGTTGCCAGCACAGCCCTGCCACGAGGGTTTGACATTAGAGAGAACGTTTTGTATCCACTGACTCCTTCTTTTACATGTGTTGACATTAAGCTGAGGGAACTCGTGTGTCATTTTCCGAGGCGCAGCTCCTATTCAGAAAACCCACTTTTACTGAGGCTGCACTGATTAAAACTCCTGCAGGGGCTCCACAAATGAAGCACAAACAGGTAAAACAACGTGCAACAGCGAGCAAGATGCTGGAACCTTTAAAAGAGGTCAGATCTCTGCGTGGCTGGGAATTTTATTCTGGAATGCTGCCTGACTGCAATGCCAGTTTCACCAGAGTGATTTTCGTAAAAATTTGATGCTTTCACGGTTTGTCAAGAAAAGTTAGTGGGGATTTTTTTTATGTCTAGTGTCATCCGGTCAAAGTAAGATAGAGACTGACTTTAGAACAGCTGAAAACTTTTTAACAGCAGTTCTTCTGTTTGCACAAAAATATCTCAAAAGTGACTGAGTGACCTCACACACAGCTCTGTAAAACCACAATGCAGAGAACCCTGAGCCCGTCCCAGCAGGTGCCAAACCTGAGCCAACACCTGGCTGGGGCAAAGGGCTTTTGTAACAGAATGGCAGCAGGAAAAGTCCTGGGGTTTCTTTTGATTCAGAACAGAAAATTTTCTTACTCAACTTCTGATAATTTTTAATTTGTTATTCTTTTTTGTACTGTAATTTTCTACTTCCATAACTTCAGCAAACTATTTATAGATCTCCAAATCCCAGCTCTCTGGTACGTGCAGTTGAGAAATACTTCCTTCTCTTCAGTGAATATTAGGCCTTTACATAACATATGTGCATATCACTTACTTGCTCTAAATTTGGTCTCATCTGCTTCCACTCCAAAAATGTTAATCTGTGAGCCATTCCTCCAAAATTCTTTGTAGAACTATTGGTGGTTGGTGCTGGTATTGTGGGAGATCAAGGGACAGGCCAGCGTTGCTGTGTACTAGGAGCTGTTGCTTTTGGGGGGAAAGGATGTGAAATTCCTTCTGAAGACGGCTCGGCCGGGAGCTCCAGCTCTGGCTGTCACACCCCGAGTGACAAACGAAGCGCTGCTCCCAGCCGTGCTGCGAGCGAGGCTGGGCGGGGCTGTTTCCCCCTCAGGTGCTGGGTACCTGGCACATCTCCACGCACGAGGGGATGTGAGCACTGAGATATTATCAAACACCAATTCCAAAGGAATCGACAATCCTTTCTGTTACTTTCTTTGGTGCTTTTACACGGCAGTTGCTATAATTTAATGTAACTATATCTTTCACCGGGTTTT
Source organism: Gymnorhina tibicen (assembly GCA_013399875.1). NCBI lineage: Eukaryota > Metazoa > Chordata > Aves > Passeriformes > Artamidae > Gymnorhina > Gymnorhina tibicen. Next base: position 76,869 of record VXAZ01002670.1, on the reverse strand, counting down.
ATCCTCCTATTGCATAGATATTCACGCTTCCCCCAAAGATAGTTTTGAAACCAGCTCCTGGTTTCCTTATGGAGAAATTAATTGCTCACCTTGCTGCACCTCCAGAGATGTGACCCCCTCACATCCTTGCTGGATATTTTTCCATCTCAGGCTCCTCACTGATGAAGCAGGGAGATGCCTAAACATTTCTATTCATACTCACTCTGTCCCCTACTGGATTTTGCAATTGTCATGAGAATAGTAGTTCCTTGAATTAATCTTGTTCCTAGTCATCAAATTATTATAACTTAGTTTCAGCAAATACAGTAGCTACTCAAAAAACACATTACTTTGTGGAGCTGGGTGAAATATTGTGCACATACAGCAAATGCGACAAAATTTGCCACTTCACTGGGTTTGCAAAAAGGGAGAAAAGGAGGAAGAAATCCCCCCCTTTTCTCCTGCTGTAATATCACTAATTACCTCATTATCAAAAGGCCATTCCATCAACAAAAATGTGCTTTTTGTACATTTTATGCAAGTGACCTTGAAAGTTATATATGAAATAGAGGTTTTGTTGCACTTTTTGGGGACCAAAAAAAGCAAATACCTGCTGATGCAAAAGGGATTGGAGAAGGAACAGCTCCAGCTTCAGCCTGGAGACAGCAGCAGCAGCAATGCTGGGTATTCCCCTGAGCCTCAGTTAAATTCCCCTCAGCTCTGTGTCCCTGCACAAATCCATTCAGGCTCCTACGACCCCTGTCCCACTCCCATTTCCTGCCTTCCACGCTAAGTTACGTCAGGAGATCTTGGGGGCACAAAATTGACTTTTGTTCTCTTTTATCTTTATGAAACATATTTAAGAGCCTGGTGGAGGCTTTCCAGGTACAGTGGTGTGTGAAGTAGTGCAGTATTGCAAAGTCAGTTGGAGTGTGTTGGTTCATGCTGGCTGAAGGACTGTCCAACACCAGGAATTTCTGTCCATAGGGAATATTCCCTTTCCCGAGTTCTCTGTACGATCCCGCTGTTGTTTCTGCTGCTGATGAAAACAGGGCTTCAGAACCAAGCACTGAGAGAAAATGAGTGGTGTCTCCACCTGCTTTTCAGAACTGAAACCAGGCCATTTCAGCCTCCTGGAGAAGGGCATTTGTAGCCACATTCCAGTGGGTGCTCTCAGGAAAGCTAACGATGGTTAGCTAACACTGAAAATATAAATCCATTTGGTAAAACAGTTTACCTTCCTGGAGTTTCCAGTGCAGGTAGAACCCAGGTGGTTTGGGGGTTTTTTGCAATTTCAGATCGAATTCATGGGATCAAACTTTGCTCCTGCCAAGTGCAGACTTTCAGCTTAGACAAGGGGCTCACGCTTCCTCACGAGCTTTTACCAGGAGGAACTGAAGGGGAAAAACATCTAAGGAAGGAATGACCACCAGTTTCTGCTTGGATTTGGTCTCTGCAGACCCTGGGTGGGGTGACCCAGCTGGTTTGTGCAGCTGAATGAAATCAGAGCTGCCACAGCCAGAGCAGAGGCAGCCACTGCCTGGTGGGGAAAGTCAGAGAGGTTCTGTCAGGGCTGATGAAGACACTCTGAGCACGAGCACTGCAAAGCCCAATATTCAGGTCGTTGCTGCTTCTGCAGATGAAGTTTAAAAAGCACTCGAGTAGCAGGATCCTTCCTGGCTTGCATCCCCTCCCTAAATGATGCGAGGTGTCCCTACCTGTGCTGCCTTTCCTGTGCAGAGCCAAGATGTGCTGGGACTCCTGAAAACCAAATGAAGCCATAGAGCAGCGAGGAAAGGAGTGTAGGAAGGGAAACACAGCTTATGGGATGGTGTGTTCCTGCACTAAAAATTTGGATTTAGCGGTAGCTGCAGCTCACAGCAACATGAGGGGTTTTGCTGCCGTGCCCAGAGCCTGTGAGGTCTCTCTCCTCAAGGCACAGTCATTTCTGCAGAGCCCTTTCCCACTGTCAGAGCTGCTGGGAAGAGATGCAGTCAGCCATTAAAAGGTGGGAAAGCATCCTGCTGTTATGTATATGAGAGCAGGGCTTTGTCTTGTCACATGTCACAGGCGCAGCAGTAGAGGGAGAGAAAATCCTATCGGTATGTGATGGAGTTTGCAAGATGTCCTCCAAACCTTAATTATTGGAATGTGTCCTGGGATAAGTGATGCTGTCATTGAACCCTGATTAGTTCAGAGGCAGGGTGGATGCAAGAGGGAGGAAACATAATGTCAGACTGGTTAATTAGCAGGCAAGCAAGAGCAACCCAAATTGTACAATCTGATGAGCAATTTGTCACCCACTCATTTTAAATGAGAAATGTGGTATCGCTTTGCATTCCCTTTGTATTTTCCGTTTTTGGATCTCTTTATACAGGAACTAACTTTGTGGCTCCTCTGTGGAGTAAGCAAGTGTTAGAGAGATAAACTCAGGGCTCAGGAGTGGCTTGTCCACACATCAAGACCGCTGGCAGAAAACCTGAGGCTGAAGCAGCAGCCACACTCTTTAACCTGGATTAGAAATAAGACAACAGTGCAGGAAAATCAGAGATGGAGAAGAATGTAAAATTCAAGGTCAGAATATTTAGTCTGTGGATTATCCTGTCCCCAGCACTTCAAGGTTTCGGTTTATTTAGCATTCCTTAGTGGGTATATGAATTTTTAGGGCACAAGCTTGGGGTAAATATATTTTGTGCTATTTTGGTGATACAAAAGCTACTGAAAGCTGATTTAAAGTAGCAAGTGGGAGTTTCTGTCTGCACGTGGATGTTCTTCAGTGACACAGTGCTGTCAAGTGGCTTCTCCACCACCTCAGCACCAGGAATCTGCATGGGGGGAACCAGCACTGGAGGGCCAGGGGCACAACCACATGGAACTGGGGGTAATTTTATCCCTGGAGGGACTTGGCTTGGACAAAATCAGAGCAATTCCTTCCACCTTTGAATTCCTGCTCCTGAATTCCATCTCACATGTTTCTTGGACTGTTTGTGTTGAACTTCTCCTGTACTTGTGATGTTAATTATGTGAACAGTTCCTGGTGCTGGCTGTTTGAACATCTCCCAAAGCAAAGCTGGCTCTCAGCAGCCTCTCGTTTCTCTGTAACTGCTCAGTAAACATCCCCCTTTAAACTGGAGAAGGGTAATCATCCAAACGTGTAACCTGGAAGGTGTTCAGCCAAAAAAGCAGCAAAATCATTTGCTATTGTTCTTTCACCACGGGAAGATGGGTTTCTCAGCCTTTGAAAAGCACAGCGTACTTTGGCATTTCCTGGATCACTTTTGAAGACTTGCAGCTTCTGAAGGAGTCCTTGAGTGATCTCAGGAATGAGCAGTGCTTGAAAGCATCATTTCAAGCTTTTATAACAATGTCTTGAAGATGTCTATCACATTTAAAGTCTGAAGAAGGGCTTGTCTTTCAGAAGGTTTGTCTGTCTTTTTCGCATCTAATCAGTTGATCTAACGAAAGGCGCCTGCAAAGTGCGTGTTTCTCATCTCTCTGGAGCACCACAGTCACAGTGACTGTTCCCACCCTAATAGGTGCATCTGGGCACAAATGAGTATTTCCCAAAAGTGATAAAAATGACCCATTTAAGGATTTAAAGACCAAAAGGCTGGGGAAAAGCTTTTAATTTTAAAACGATATGTGTCTTAAGGGTGAAGATTTCCGGCAGTAAGTCTCCCGCAGTTGTTCTAGGATTCAAGGAATGTGAACTGCCCTGAAATCTCTGCTCTGCCCTTGTGGTACCAACATTTGGCTGCTCTTTGTCAGTTATTGATGCTCGGTATCGATAAGTGTTTTTCAGTCCGGTGTTCATAGCAGGTTTGTGGCTCTGGATGAAAGATCTGTCCTGGAGGCACAGGGATCTTGATCCTTCAGAAGTCCCTTCCTCTCTGCATCAGTGGAACTCAGGATGCGGCAGAGACATCTGGGCAGGGAGGGGAATTTAGGAAGGCCCTTTTGCATTTATAGAACTTTAGAAATTCATATAGATCTTTAGGAATCTTTGTGTTCAGAGACCCTGCATGAGCTCAGCTGAACCCAAAACACAACACTGAGTGTTGGGATCGTGGCAGAGAGGTTTCTGTGACCTCCCGTTCCAGGTGTTCCAGTGGGGACAGGAGCTCCCCACTTCCACCTGTTCCTCAGGGTAGATTTTACACTTTGCCTACGACTCCAGATTAACTTGATACTATTCCAAATAACACTCGGGATTTAAAAGTTTGGGTTAGATTTCAGCAAAATGTTTCAAATAAACTCAAGGTGAGCTTAACCATTGCCTCACGGCTGCAAGTGAAGTCCCAACCATCAAGATCTCAACCAGTAAAACTGAGTTTTGAGGGGGCTTAGTGCTGCTTTCCTTTCTAAGTGTAAATTTAGGCTGGACTGGTGCATCTCAGGGTTGTCTGTGCCCAGAAACGCCCCTGGACTCTCCATCCTTTGGGTCTTGGTGCTGATGGAGGCTCCTGGGGGAAGCCTGGCAGGCTGAGTCAGCCTCACCCCAGATCCTCACCCTGCAGGGATGACTTTGTTTTTGGAGAGCTAAAATATGGCACGGGCCTGCTTTAACCCAGCACAACGCAGCACAGTCCCTTCTGATTGTTTTAAGTTATTTCAAGTCACTTCCTGATTATCATTTGGGCTAACAAATATTGACACATCAGTATTCCACCCATGGCTGAACTGACACGAGCTCAGAAACACGAAGCTAAGCTGGCAAGTACCTTTTGTTCACAGCTCCTCAAATTAAAGACAGGTACTTTGGTGTGTCTTCAACCAGAAACAAACTGTGAAAATTCATTTCCCAGTGCTATTTGGGTATTTTTGTAACTCACTATGATCACACTGCATATGCAGATCCAAGTTAAAAATAAGCTTTTCAACTCTTGCTTGTTTATACAATATTAGAAGCACTTTATAAAAGTGGATGTTAATTAATGCTGTATTTTAATGGTGTTCCTATGAATTTGTAAGTACATTCTGGAGAGACTATCAAATATAATTTACTTTCAAAACAATTGGGGATTATCATGATCAAAATAAATCAAATATTATTTTTTTGATTTCCACCACTTTTACTATGGAATGGGTTCTGTTTAGATGTCTCACACATACAGAAAGAGAAAAAAACCTAAAGAATAATTTTCCTATTTTTTTTCAGAAGTGATTTTTAAAGAGACTTTCCACATTCATTTCAATCTAGCAATTTTCAAAGAGAGCTAGGAATGCAGCGAGCTTTCAAAGGGGCAAGCTGTACATTTGTGCTCCTGAAAGCATGGTTATATATTAATTTAAATTTCTATTTAAGATATCCTGGGTGCATACCTCCAGCTCTCAGCCAACTAATCCCGTGCAGTCAGTGGAGTTGTACAAACCTGTTGAGCACAGCAGCACTCGCAAAGAAGTTCTCCACAGAGACGTGATTCTTGATAACTCAACCTAAAACTTTTAGAAGGAGGTTTTAAGTGTTTTCGGTGAAAACCATTTGTGGTGCAAACTCTTCCACTTCTACCCGAAACACAAAGAAAATATCTTGTCCAGACAAGAAAATTATTAAAGTTTCTTTTCAAGGAAAGCAGAGGAAATGTTTCTTCTATCATCTATTAATTAGAGATGTGGCTCTCGATCTCTCTTTGAGCAGAACCAAAGTGTCCCAACAGGACTTTTTGTTCAGTCCGTGTAGAGGAGGGGAAGGGGCCGTGGCAGATGAAACACAGAAGGCGAATCAGCACGGTCAGGAGTTGTTCTGTGCTCAGTGCAGAGCTGATTGCAAATGCAGAGACAGTAAAACCTGCAACATGTTTAAATCCAGCCCCATTCCCCATCCGAGTTCCCATTTATTACGGTTCCCTGTTTTCAGCCGGACCCTGAGCCATAAACCTGGCTGCCAGGAACTCCACCTGGGCCCCATGAAAAAGATAATAAATACCCCTGCCCCGACTGTCTCCTGTCACATCCCAGAGATTGCAGTGATTGCTCTGGGGCTCTCCACCGGGGCCCAGGAGCCGTGTCCCCTGTGCTTTCCCCTCTCCAGGAGCCGTGGTTATAAAACATTTTCATCTGTGCTCTCTATCAGAAAGCATCTGCATTTTATTATGTTTCATCTCGGTGCCAAGAAAGGAATATGTTTTGGAACTTCCGAGCGCCATCATATAATTTTCATTAATAGAAGGAGGAGGGAAGTCCCATCACCCAGCACTTGAAATGACCTTACGAGGAGAGCCACAAAGGGAACAAAGGCTGGGGAGGGCAGGGCCCGGCTTATCCACGGGGGAAGTTCCTTGGTGTTACACCAGTGAAGAGCAATCAATGACAACGTTTTGGTGTTAAAATAGTGAAGGAAAACAATGAAATTATAATAAAACTGATCCTGATTACACAGAGAACATGAAATACTGCTCTGCTGTAGAAGCCATATATCAGCTGAGCTTACACACGTTCAGCAGGGTAACTACTACGAGCCATGGCTGCCTGGTTTTTTAAAACCTTGCAGGAGCAAGCAAAGCCTTTGCAGCATTTCTTATTAGCATTTATTCCTGGAATGATCCCTGCCAGAATTTTCCACTGTCAGCAAAGAGAAGGCTGAACCAGAAAGGCAGAAAGAACATGTGGTGGCGCAGCCACAAAACCAAGAATTCCCCTGCCTTTCACAGGTGTTGGCAACACCCTGCTCATCTCATCCTTCCATTCTTATTTTTTTCAGAAGTATGAATTATATCAATGTGTTCTGTCGAGTACCTGGTGGCCTGTAAGGAGTAGATGTTCTCTTGAGCTCAACATCCTTGGAAAAGCTCTTTGAGATGCACAGGAGCGAGCTCAGCCCAACCAGTCCTTCCCTGTCCTGCTTTCCAGTTGCATTTAATTTCTCCATAATTCAGAAGATTATTTAATCTACCTCAGTTTCCCAATGTGTAAAATTGGTGTTGATGAGCCCATAATGAGGCCGAAAATGTCAATCAGAGCTGGAAGGTGGGAAGTGCTTTGCAAGTGCAGATTATTTTTCGGGCCTGGACTTTCCTGTGAAGTTCTGGAGATAATATTTTAGCTTTTCTTTTTTTTTCTCCCCAGTTTTAAATTGTTATCTTGAAAATGCACAATAGCAAATTTCCCCAAACTTTAGCCAATCGGGATCAGCCCTCCCAGATAATGTAAATACAATTAGTTGATTTAAAGCACATTTCATGTTCTGCTTATCTGCTAAGTGTTTCAGTTATGGCGTTCATACAGAATGAGTCACTCATACATATTCCTCAAGGAAGAGCCAAAAGATGGAAGGAAAATACAGCCTGAGGAAAAAGTCTATAAAGATTTCTCGCTTTTCTAATCCCTTCTCTCTAATGTTTCTTTGTAAATTTGTCAGATGGGAATGAAATTGCCTCATAACTCTCCAGATGTGAAGAGCATCACTGCACAAAATTACGTACTTGTCAAAGCAAGGGGGAATTTATGTTGGTGTTCCTGAGATGTGATTTTATTCAGTCTATTTCCTTTGTGCACATCATAGCAACTAGAAAGACAAAAACAGCTAGTTTATGTATATCTTCTTTTTTGCCCCCCCTTTTTTTCACCTCTGGTGAATTTTTTAGCTTCTATTTTTCCCTTTTGTTTTCTTATCCCCCTCCCCTCCCTCCTTTTATCTACTGCTTATTGCTAGTGACAGTAAACTTCATCCAACAACACTCTGATGAGAGCAGCTATGATTCTACCAGCACCAGGCAGTTCAGACAAGTGCTACAATAATTTTCCCTATGGAGCATGGAGGAAGGTGTGGCTTCTCTCCTGGTTAGGGAAGATGTTTGTGTAGAAACCTGCAGCGTTTCTTACAGGCAACCAAATCATTATTTAATTTGATATTTTGCTTTATATTCTAGTATTTTAATTTAAACTTTGTGCATTTTCTTCCCAAAGTTCCTGCAGTCAAATACTGTGGGTAAACTCACCGAAAACTTCTTCCAGTGATGCCCGAGTCCAGTTTCTTTGTGCTCTTTTTGATGATATTGTTGGCAGGTTTTGTGCAGTGTTTCTTTAGTTTAAAGCTCTGGTATTAAATGAAGTCTAAAGCATAAGGTGCATAAACAATTCTAAATTCCAGCTCCTGCTGGCCATGACCTTCTTGAGACATGTCAAAAATTCCAGCTTTTTAGTCCTCCTGTTTGTGTTTCTCCAAGACACTTAAGAAGGTTTTCAAACCGGTATTAATGGGGGAAAAACAATGAGCCGAGTAAATGAGATCTTCAAGGCATTATTCATGGTGGATCTCTGAACCTCCTCTAAAAAACCAGGATCACTCCTCTCACTTAACAGGGACTTTGAGGCACAGCATGGGAAGAGATACAGATCCATCAGTGCTCCATAATCCCTGTCCTAAGCACAGCCCAGTTATGAAAATCAAATGCCTCCTCTTCTTTTTTTTTCCCTCTTCTTTTTTTTATCCTCTTCTTTGTTTTCCTCCCCTCTTTGGTGCTCCCTTTGGAAACTGGTGTTCACTTCCCTACACGTATTTAAACCCAGCCGTATTCTGAGTGCTAAAAGGGCAAACTTTGGGTTGCTGGCACGCCAAGACGTGCCATGGATTTACAACTAAAAGAAATATTCTCAGTTATATAAGAGTAGGTGATGTGCTGAGGACGTCAGGATTTTTCAAGGGAATATTAGAAAAAAAAATCATTTAACCGGATATTAAGTTTTCTGGGAGCTGGACTGGGATGTTATAAAATATTGTAAGTATTAGAGCCCAACTTGGTTCTGTCTCTGCTAGAAAGCACTTGTAAAAATACATCAGAACTAGGTCTGGAACTGGTTTTAAGCTGCAAAACCCTCCGTCACCAATGAGGAGAAGAACACCTTGGAGACTCTGCTAGGGCAAAGGCTGTGCAGATCCTCCTGTCTCTTTTTATATCTCACTACAGCTTCTTGTGCGACCTTCCAGATATCATCCTTGTGCAGCCAAGGCCAGCCTCGCATTGTAGACAACTCCAAAACTAAACACAGGGTGTGCTGTGCCCCTTCCTTACCTTGGGCCTGTCCTGGCAATGGAATAATGGCTGGGGAGAGTCAATCCCGGAGTGTTCGCCGGGACAGAGAGGCTTTGTGCTACCTGTTGGACCAAAAGATGAAGGTATTTCCTTTCCTTCATCGTGGTCTGGTCCTACAGTGTCTGTGTGTGAAACAATCCTTGAAGTCAGTGGGTTCTATCAACATCCACCAGCATTTTTCTTTGGTGAGGGTGTGAAACACTCAGATGCCTTAGAACAAGGAAGGAGAGCTCCCAGAGCCATCCCAATGGTTTTTAAAGCAGTTTTCCCTGTGGTATATGGGGTATAAGATTATGATGCTGTTGATGGAGCTGGAGGTTGCTCAGAGCACCCTTGAGCAGAGGCCTGGAGATCCCCTGCAAAAGCAGCAAAGTAAATGGCAAGCCACATATTGTAAAGTAACAAGAAGAATTTTTATTATTGCTCTTTTTTCCCTTTTGTATTTTTCTTACCATTTTGATCAGATGTACATTGTTTATAACCCCTAGTTTACTGGCCCCAAATATCATTACAACGTCCGCACGATGATCTATGTTTGGTTGTTACCCTTTTAATGGATAAAAAAAGATTTAAGTACTTCATTCTGTTGCATTTTGACAGCTGTTAGCCATCATTTTTCCATTCACCTGCATTTAGCAATCCCATAAAGGGAGGCAATCTTAGAACTAACAAGAGCTGGGCACTGCAAGGTGATAATTCTGTATCACTTTGGCCTATAAATACCTGACAGGCTTTGGGCTGAGTCAGCAGTCTGTAACAAAGTGGCAGCCGTGCCCTTTTATCTGTGTGAGTGTTTCACAGCAATTGGACTATCAGCCCCTGCAGTGAAAATCCATAGTATCGATCAGGCTATTTCTCCACTGTAATTCTTTTGTAGGAAATCCCTGATGACAAATTTTATCTGCACCACTTTTTGATTGCTGGTTTGATGTAAGCGATCTCCAAGGGCAGAGTTAAGCTCCTGGCCGTTCCACGTTATCAAGCACCAGCTTTATTTACTGAAACTACACTTGTGGTCACCAACCAAAATAAAAAAAGTGAGAGAGAGGGAAAGAAGGAGGTGGAGGAGGCTGAAAATTAAGAACAAAATAATATTTCAAAAGCGGGAGCAAGGGGGCGAAATCACTTGTATCAGCTGCTGGATTGTTAAGTAAAAGCATGTCCTGCATTAATAAATGCACAAACAGGAGAAATACATTTTGATAAAAATATCTATGGGATACAGGGCTGTGTCTGGACAGCAGACTGGGTTTGGAGCTGATCCTGCAAGCTCTCGTTCATGGGAATGGTCCCACAGTGTCCTCCAGGACCCTGCTGGGAGCTCACCGTGCTCATCAGCGAGCAGGATGGGATTTCACTCCATTGCCAAGCTGGTAAATATTCCTCCTGGGCTGCCTCACTTGTGCTCAGGGCAGGGTGTCTCAGGCCACACAGCGTTCGCTGTTGTGCTCAGACCTGAGGTGTTTGCTGTGGTCTCAAGGGGTCTGGGCAGGGTTCTGCTCACACACGTGCTTGGACCAGACACCAGTGGAGAGCTTCAGGCACAAACCTCAGGGTGAAATGTGATCACAACAGAAACTCGTATCAGTGGTACCACCCTGTGGATTAGCTAATGCTCTTTAGCCTCCAAATTTAACTTGGAAACCCTGCAAAAGGAAGCTCGTGGATTTCCAGTGTCCCTCAGCTGAGCGAGGGTGAGGAGCCTCAGATATTGCAGAGCACGGAAATGCCATTGCTGGCAATTCAAAATTTACTCCAGTTTTGATTCCAGTGCAGGTTATTGTCTCAGCAGAGTTGTTACAGATTGTCCCTTGGACAGCCAAGTTCCTAATTTCTGCATTGCTGCTGGAAGAACCCTTAATTCGTGAGCCCTCAGGGAGGGCTCCTCACAGCAGTCATTGCTGCTGTACATCAGGGTTACTCACTGTGACTCTGCAGAGATGTTTTCTTTCTGCTGAAGTAATGCATGAACCAGGGGAATGATGTCTTCTGTTTTCCTGCAAAGCCCTGAGTCGGTGACGTATCCCAAACACGGCACGTGCGGTACAGAATTACTTAGGAAAACAGTCTAGCTCCAGTTTGGGGTTTTTTCACCCAAAACATGTTAAGCAGAAAGCTAAAAATAGCCTGCATAGCAATGAGATGTCCATCAAGGAAATATCTGTTTGTACTGCTGGGCTCCTGCCTCTGACTATGTCACTCTGCTAAAATTCAGTTGCCTAGAAAATGTATATCTTCGGCTAGAAACATATATCCAGAGATACGTGTTTACTGAGCAGCATATATTGGATTAGGCATGGAGCCGGTCCAATTTCATGACTACACCTTTGAAAAATTGTCTGATTAACACTGAGAGGAATAATTGTATGTGAAAGGAATAGTAAACATTCCCCACTAGAATGGATTTTCAGCAAATAATGCGAAACACCTTGTCCATTCAGAACCCAATCCCAATGAGAGCACTTAAATCATTTTCTTAAGCAATCACTCGGATTAAATAAATTAATAGCAAATAAGTATTGAGAATAATTGGGATTATTTGGGAGAAACTATTTTGGCTTTTTATAAAGTTGAGCACATTCCAAGGCTGAGTAAGTTCAAAGTTTGCAAATTTGATTCATAAAAGTGGAATCATAAAACCCAAAAAGAAGACAATGAGATTTCCAGGGGGAGTTGAATGAATTTAAAAATCAATGAAATCCTTTATGTAAGTTTTATGCACTGCATATCTGTACCCAAGATTTTTGATATAATTTAGTGAACCAAATTCAAAGCATGCAGTTTAGCCCGAAGTCCGTTGTTATTATTGGTGAATTACCATAAATCCCAAACCAATTCTGCCCTGTGCTCGAGAGGCTGGTGTTATTTGTGACTGGATTGACCAAAGTAAGATCGGTGGGGATCAGTCTCAGGTCGGACTGGATGATCCTGGAGGCCTTTTCCAAACTCAGGGATTCTTTGTTAGGGCCTTACGTGTCAACTCTGAGGTACCAATGACATATTTGAAAAAACAGGTGACACAGATTGTTTATAAACTATTTGGATGTATTTATTTTATGTTTTGTCTTTAAATTTACTCCCGATGAAAAGCACTGAATTGACATCAACAGGGTCTCCTTTGTGTGCGAGGTATGGACAGGTGTTCCCTCAGTGCTGCATTAGGACCACCAACCCATGTCACTTAAACTGCTGAGCAGCCATCAAGTAATAATGACTTCCAATTACTCCTAATCTGGGCTAGGCTTGAACCAGTGACCTTGAAAGAGTCTGTATCCCATTAACAGTTCCCTAAGCCAGACAGTCCCAGGGTGTTTGATTGTTCTGAATGAAACCCAAGAGCTTCCCCTCACTCTCCTTTCTTTCTTTTTTTTAAACTGCTTAAAATTAGGGGTGGAGAGGTATTGAAATACTCAATTTGCAGTTTCCCTGGATCTCTAATACCACGTCTAGAGGAGCAGCTTTCATTTGCACTGGGAATACCTCCCGCTGAAATGAAATTCTCTTTTCTCAGTCCTTGATGCCTTGTCTGTCACTGATGGATTTTGCACACCTAGACCTCCAGAATCAGTGAAAGCTGCCCTGATTCTGCCTGGCAGGACATTACAGCGTGGTCCCAGACTCTCCTGATTCCTAAGATACAGTCTGTGTTATGGGAGGACATTAGGAGTGAACCAGACGAGAAATGAGCCATTAGATGCTAATTTCTATCTGCAGAATACCTCTCATTAAATTTTCTGTATCAATTACACTTTTCTAAATTATTTTTTAATCTATCCTAAGAAAAAAGTACTGAAATATTTGGTATTTTCACCAGGCCAAGCACCAAGCTGGTCTGTTTGATACCAGCACTGACACACCTTGTACCAACATTGGTCAAAGGTTGGATTTGATGATCTTGGAGAACTTTTCCAAACCTGAATGATTCCGTGGCTCTGTGAAGAGCTGGCAGGGTGGGAGAGGACTGTGGTGGGGCTGCAGGTTCCCCTGTTGGGGTGGTTTGTGTGTTGTCAGTAGGTGCCTTGCTCGTGGCAGCAGAAAGGACAATACCTTTGTACCTCAATACTAAAAAATCCCCCCCTCCTGCAACATCACCCCAGCTGCCAGCGTTTGCCAGTTCATTTGCACCTTTTCAGGCTGAAACAGGCTGAGCTGCAGCACTTCGGTGCACCTTTGTGACACCTCCTGTGAACAAAAGGTGTCAGTTCAGGATGGTTTCTAACCCACCACCTGCCTGGCTCACCTCTGCATTAAAGAGATCTACTGATAGTGCTGGAAAATTTCACCCCACTTTCTTCTCCGAATTTCTGGTGCTTTGGGGCAAATTCAGTGTTTTCATTAACATTTCAGATAAGTCTGGAAAGAGCACAGACATTAATGCAGATTACAGGCCAGAAATGCTAAGCAGCAGCAGCTTCCTTTGATCTGCTGAGATATGTCAGTGGTAAATATTTCTGCAGCCCTGAAAATCAGCAACGTGGAGCCCTTGTCCAGACAAATGGGAATTTTTAGCCATCCTGGGGACTTCTATTGCCCTGCAGTGCCTTCCCAGCCCCGTGGTTTGGGGCTGATCCAAGCAAACCCTTTTTGGCAGGGTTAGCAGACAATATCACCTCCCATCTCGGTGTGTGAACAGGTCCCCTTTGAGGGACTCATTTCAGGGCGTGTTTGCATCTTAAACTGCCAGGTTGTCCTTTAGAAAATGCACCAGCAGCACAGTAAAGGCATTTTCCACAGGAGGGAATCAAACCCGGATCCCCCATTTCCACCTGAGTGCTCCCACTCTGGAATCTGAGTAGGCACTTTATGCTGTTATTCAATTTTAGAAGAAAGAATTTAAGCCCTTCTCTCCTATACCAGAAGTGGTTCCCGAGCAGGAGAGAGCCGGACAGGACAGGAATATTATTCCTACAGGCAGGATTTATCCTATTTATTTCCTCATTTCCTGGACTTAGGTTTCTGCTCTTCCATGGTGGTTTTGGCCCTGTTCTCAGGGCTCTGGTTCACCCCATATCCTTTATAGAATGTTTAAATGATTTTACTAGAATTGTCTCAATTTAGGCTTCAAAATTGAATCCTTTCTTTACAAGGACCTTGAGATTAACAATGTTCAGTGGTGGGCTCAATACATGGGGAATTATTCAGCTGGAATTTACAGCTGAGATGCTGCTCACAGGCAGGTCTCTGATTTACCCCTGAAACGTGAAATAAGTGTATTAAAAATAGTATTTATATAGATGTTTCCTTCTGTGCTCCAAACCTGCCATCCTGGTGGTGTTTCCTGTAGAGAGGAAATGATTCCTTTGGGCACAAGGGCACTCACCTGGGGCAAATCAAAACTGTGGGAATGTATCTCCCAAGGAATTGAATCAATGACTTGATGAGGTTTTTCCCTTTAACACCCTGATGATATTAATTAGAATTGTAAACTGCATGTCTGGTTTCATCAGACCTGTCTCCCACCATCAAACAAAAACAGTCTGATGTCAAATTATTGAAGTCTCCCAGCTGCCGGAAATTCCCCTTCCCGGCTCCAAGTGTTTTTCCTTTACCACAAAATAACAAGCAAGTCCCATGTGCTCGTATCAGTCCTACAAGTGCTGTCTGTAAAAGTCATGTCATAACCTCAATCAATCACTCAGCACTGGCCAACTCTCGGGTAGATGATCCAGAAATCCTCCTTTCTGGGATTATACTGCAGGAAATAGCACAGTGCTGCCTGACAGCAGCAGCAAAATACTTTAGAAGGAGGCCAAACAACCAGAGTTGCCCAAGTAGTTCCTTCCTGTGGCTTCTGGGGCTGCTTCTACTTGCACATGTGCCACAAAGTGCCAGCTGGAAGCTGGGTGGCAGGGTGGCACTTGGAGCATTTAATAATTTCTTCTGCTGGCTCATGAAAACATATTAAATTTCCTAGATCTGAGCACAGATCCAATTAATCCATCTGTTACGGAATAGCAAAATGCCACTGACCACTCAGAGCCATGGAGAACACAGCCTGCAGATCCTAAGCTTTCTTAGACTGGATATTCAAAATTTATGTATCTGCCAGTCAAGATATAATAAAATGCAGAAACATGCTTGTAAAAAGAAATGTGATATTTACTGTTCATCCATGTAATATCTCCTACTTATACATCTCCCTTGAGGATATCTCGATGTTATTGGAAGAGTAGTTTCCTTAGACATGCTCCTTTTTCCTCTTTTCTAGTTCTCCTCTTCTTTTTTGTCATTTTCTCTTCTATTTTTTTTTAATTCTCTCATTCTCTTTGGAAAGGGCCTTATATTGCACTACTAGACATTAGTAGCATTTGAGACTTAACAGTGGGTTTCTTGTAATTAATTTGTGATGCAAAGCTGAAGAGCAGTTTAGAGTGTGTAAGTTTAAGACCATGGAGGATTTAGACTTGAGTTATTTGAGCCAGTCTGAGCACGGGCTCCATGGGCATCCACCACCACTGAATCAACACAAGGAAAGGCAGAACTGGGGCCTTTCAGTGTTTTCCTGCTCGTTTCAGCCAGTAGGGTCCTGGCTGTGTTTTCCAGCAAACTTTGGGAAGCACAGACCTCTTGCCTGCAGGTGGATGGTTAAAGGAGAGGTCAAGCAGCTGTATCCAAACTGGAATACAGCTCCGGACTGAAAACCCTCCTAGGCTGTCTCCGTTATCCCGACGTGCAGGAGCCCCGAGGTCGCTGTGTCCATACGTGTGTCTGTGCATGCACCCCCTGTTCCAGTGCAGGGCTGAAAGCAGGCCAGTTTAAGGTCTTTGAGGAGCCAACGGTGTTTGTTTTGTAATACCCAGTGAAACTAAAGGTCATTTAATGCAGCCTGTCAGTGAAAGAACGGAGAACACACCCTGCTGCACCCTGCAACTTCAGGTCTCCTTGCTTTTATCACTTCCCTTGCTTTTATGATATGTGCAGTGAAAAAAAAACTCTCTTCTGAATGGAAGTTTAAGTTTCCCTGCAAGGGTTATGAAACGTGGAGGGGCGGCACGGGCCCCTCCACTGCACCTAAAAGGTGTTGTCTGTGTGGTCACCCAGCTGGGGACAGGAAGGGGCTGCCTTCCCCTGAAACCAGTCTCCATCCCAATCTATACAATAGTTTGGGAAAATCCCTGGGATGGGCCAAAGAGGAGGCTGTGGATCCACTCTTGGAGCTCCACTGCTCCATGCAATCAATCTGGAGGAGCTGTAGCTGCTCCTGCAGCATCCACAGAGGGCTACACCGTATGCCAGATTTGTTTCATGAGTTTCTCTCCTCTCATTGCCTTAAGCACAATTACAAATACATTATGCAGTGTGAATTTTCACCCTTTTTTAGCATTCAGTGGTGCTATGAACCACCAGCCTTTCCCCTCAGCGTACCGGGTTGAAATTAGTTCATTCCCCAAATATCCCGCTGCCTGTGCCATCCCAGCGTGACCCACGGAGGGGATGCCACCACCAAATGCTTCCCCTGACGGGATTTAGTCAATCACACCCACGAGATCTTCCGCCCTCAGCTCTCGGAGGGGCCGGGAATCCGAGAGTGCCGCTGCTCGCGGGTCAGCGCACGAGGAGCCGCTGCCAGGGACAGCTCTCGGTGTTCGGCTGGGGGAGCGGTGTGACGGACGACACGCGGCAAACCGGCTCCGTTGGAGCGGGCACACGCTTCTCCCTCTCCCTGGAGGGGCTCCGGCTGCTCATTACGCCGCATCCTTGGATGGGATGGGTGTTTTTGGCAGCCGGGCCCTGCCCGGCACTGGCGCGGTGCCGAGCAGGCCGGGCCGGATCGGCCTCTCCTGCCTCAAACAGAACTCGGCAGGAATTTAGCAGAACTTGGGCTGCGGATTGAGAGGCCGTGATCAATTCTGACAGCGTCCTGCTCTGCTCAATATTCTCTCTGAAGTGCCTGGGACCAAATGCCAGTGCAGAGCATTTCTCGCCGAGGTTCAAGAGGGGAGATGTAAACACAGGCCGTAAAAGACCTGCATGTCTCCGGCTTGTAGGGGTCGTAATTCTTCCCAGCAAAGTTACCTTTCCTGTTTCTATGAATTACTCTTACATTCTTGTAAGAGATACGGTTTGAGGTATTTATGGTGCATTCAATTCTGCTATCATTGATTTACTGGACTAAACCTGCTCCAGGATATGATGTAAAGCCCCTAATTCCAAAAAACTCTTACATCTCGGCGAGAACAGCATTTTCTGCCCTGTTGCCCTCCAGCAGATGACCAGCGGAGATAAACAGAGGGCACTCCACTCTCGGTTGCAATGTGCTTGGTGATGTGAAGGAATCAATCAGACAAAAGCAGATTATTAGAGTGTCTGAGAGAGATCAAACATTGCTGGCATCTTCACCCACACACGGTTGATTTACAGGCAAGCTGATAAAGTGCTGCAGCTCACTGTCAGAAGTACATGACAGCTCCTCTAGCTCTATGGATAAATTATTGCTGAAGCCCATGATAACATTTCTCCACCTAGCAACCAAACATAACAGGATGTGGCTTTTAGTACTCGGAGCCAGAATGATACAAAGAGAAAACACAGAAAACTCTTCAAGCAGGGAGGCAGCACACAGGAAAGGCGGCAGGGAGAGGTTTTCACACACACACACACACACACATGAGGGGGGTGTGTCTGTCCGGGCTCTGCTGGTGGAAAATTGGCTGGGTTGGAGCCGTGTACCTGCAGAGGCACTGCCCAAACGCCTGGCACTGCGGGCAGGGGTTTCAGCGGGGTGTGGGCAGAGCCCTGGGCTGGGTGGTGGGGCTGCTCCGCTCACCTGAACACCCCACAGACCCAGCAACACCTCTGGAAAACACCAGGCGTTCCCTTCGGCTTGGAGAGGCGCCAGCAATAAATAACTTCACTGTGCTTTAAAAAAAAGGCAGATCAAAATAATCCGATTATTTGGAAGACAGTGCCAAAGAAAGATGCAGTTGAGATATTCTCTTTATTTTTGTCTGGTGGCTTATAAAATAATAAGTAATATAATCTGCTAAATATTGCATCATGGCTATTAGACATTGGGGCTGTGCTCAAAAATTAAGTTGGGTTAATTAGAGCATGTACTATGTGCCTATAAAAGACTAAATCAGGCTCTGTCTCGGGAGCCAGACGTGAGTGCTTTTCAAAAACTGAGAATGTGACCCTGACAACTTAAAATCTAAAGTACATTGAAAGTACTCACAGGTTAGAGGTTCTGCTGCCTCAGACGCCTTTCATAAATTTTCTTGCTTTGAAATACATTTCCTTATTTAAAATCTTTCTTTTTCTCTTTGTTGCTCTATCAGAAGTCAGCCCACAGAAGAGTAGGGAAATGAATATGGAAATAACTGTATGAAAGAAATTATGGAACCTGTTTATCTGTACTGTTCTGCCAAATGAACAATCAGAAAATGTGATTTTTTTTTTTCTTTTCTCCCTGTGGCTTTTTCAGTTACAAGAATTTAGCAAAGGTGAGAGGTAAGTGAGAAATTCTGAGATGTAAAAGATGTAATTTGATGAGATCCCTGAAGTAATTCTCTATACTGTTTGTTAGTTTGTCCTGTTAAGGGTTCGGTGTTGTTTTCATGGAGGGCTCAGTGCTGTTTATCTGCAAACAGATCTCAGCCCAGTTCGTGTTTGGAGATTTGGTGGGGTTTCTGTGGCGGCTGCTGTGGTGGGAGGTGCTGGGAGCTGCCCTAATTAACCCTTTGCTCCGGTTAATTCCTGCCCAGCTGCGTTATCTGCACACACCTGAGGGGAGCAGGGACCTGACTGGAACGTTTTCCTCACCAATATCCATGGTCCTGGCTGGACTGCTCGAAGCACGCCTTCCCTTCCTGCCTGCTGAGGGCAAGGGGGGGTTCTGTGCTTGTTTATCAGGTTTTAAAATCCCCCTCTCGTTTTACCACCCCCTCTTATGCTCCTCCGGACATGCTACAGGACAGTTTCTGTGGGACCTCACGGGGAGGATCTGCCAGAGCAACTCTTGTAAAAGCCAACAGAAATTGCGTGGCTTAATCCTCGTGTGCTGCATTGAAAAATTACCCATAAATATTTCACCGTTATGTTTTATTATTACAGTCAAATTTGTTTTATGTACTTATTATTTAAGGGATAATAGGGCAGGTGTCCCGTTTTATGAGGCAATAATCTGGTTCACGTTGGCTCCATAGTTTATCCCTCCCAGAGAGCTGCATTATCGCCAAGGGACATGGGGAGCTTGTCCTATTATAGTAATAGTAATAATAATAATAATAACACCTTCTATTCCTACAGCACCTTTCCTCTAGAACCGAAAGCATTTTATAAATCTGAGTTGATTTTTGACAACTGGGGTCATCTCAAGGATTATTTCAATAATGCCAGCTCTGGACTGAGGACAGAAACCAGACTTTAGACCACCAGATATCCTCCCCTGTATCTCTGGAAACCTTTGGTGTTTATCTCTGTCTTACTCAGATGTCTGGGGGTGCCCGTGCAGGGGACGAGCCCCAGGTATTGATGGATGCCCTTGGCTGTGGCACCCTGGGCTCACAAGCTCTGGGAGCGGAACACGACGCCCTTTGACTCAGATGTCTCGTGAAGCTCAGACAGAGCAGAACCTGCTCTGGGGAGGCTGGGAGGGCTGGGCTGCAGCCAGGGACAGCCTCACCTTTACTGGAAGCTCTGCTTGAAACCAGACCCGAGGGGAGGGAGGGATTCCCACCCCTCTGTTAGGTAATGCTCCCTTCCCAGAGGGTTTGGGTTACGGATTCGCAGCGTGGCCGGGATGGTTGGTAAGGTGGCAGTGTGCCCTTTGGGTACACACAGCTGCTGCTGACAGGAGAAACCGGTCTGAAGTCCCCTGTGCAGCTCAGCCGTGCACTGGTGGGGGTTGTGCTGGTAAACGAGCTCTGTTTGAGGCTGTGTGTGCATTAACAGTATATATTAGATACACATTATAGGGAGATAGATTAGATTATATACTAGATATTAGGTACATATATCAGATATTAGCTATACACCATGTATTAGCCACACTCAGGCTGCTGTTTTTTCCTGAACACAGGGGTATAAAACTGAGGTGCCTTCAATGTCAAGCACCAACGAGTGCCCATTCCCAGGCCGTGGAATGAGCCCTGGTTTTACCTGGATGAGCTGACCCATTGTGGTTGCCTTGGGCTCTCAGCCCTTCAGCCAAGGTGAGCCCAGGAATGATTTCAGAGCATGGGATTCCAGGTTTCTCCCCAGAGCCAGCCCCTCCTTGGGAAACATTCCCAAACTGAGATGAGGTTTGCATTTTATTAAAAGTTAAAAAAGGATTTACCTATAAATATTGCTGGGTTTTTGCTTCTGCTGTTGCTTCTTTTAGATTTTTTCTTCCTTTTGTTCTCTTCCTTCAGCTGCGAATCCAGAAAGGCAAAGAACCCTGGGATGTTTGGCTGTAATACGAGTATCTAATAATTTCCAGTAATAGAAGTGGTTTATTTCTACTTGAAAGTTGAAGCCAGCTCAGATGAAGTTATATATTCTTTGATTAAATAAGATATATAAGGCTGAGTCTGCTCTCTTAACATCCCAGAGCCACGAGGGCTTTAGCTACTCAGAGGCTGTGTTACTCATTCCTCCCTTATCCACAATCCCAGGCTGACCTAAAAAACTTTCCCAACTAATGCCTGACTGAAATTGCCAGATTTCCACATGAAGTCAGAATCTTACAATTTGAATTTTCCCCACAGGGGAAAAAAAAAATACCTTTAGAAGAAATTTCCAGAGTTTTGCTTCCTTGCATCTTGCATGATTCAGCATTCTCTGAATTTCTCTGACCCCTGATTTTCCTCAGTGTTGGAGGGAAAAGGACCAATTTCTGCCACCTTCATAGCTGATCAACCAGAATATTAAAATATTAGTGCCTAAGTCTGCCAGTAGCTGCTTAAAAGGATTTTTATGAGCCCCTACCTGCGTTTGTGAGTGCCTAAACACCTCCGAATGTTTCATCTCATTATACTTTTGTATTGTGGTGAAGGGATAATGCTTTCATTAGATCCATCAGCCATTCACAAAATATAGCTCTGTGCCACATTTACATCAGGAAAACAAATCATACGGTGCCTCAACTTTCCCCCATTAGGAGCGGAATGGATGTCTTGCCTCACCCAGGCAACGGGAGATGTCAAAAGTTCATTGGATTTACGGATTACAAATCACCAGTTGTCTCTCAAGCACTGTGCAAATTATCAAACGTTGTTTTATGGCACCGGGGGAACTGCCTGGGCAGGGATTCAGGCATGTGCTGAAGCACCTTGTTGACTTCAGCATCTAAATATCTAAAATGAACATTTTAAATGAGAAGAAGAGACGTGCTCTCCTCCTTCCCTGGACCAAAGTGCAGCTTGGTCCCCAATCTCCTCCCTCAAGAACTATCAAAGTTTGTCCAGGGGCTCAGCATATCAACTCCTCACATTTGGAGTATCTGCATCTAAATTGCCTCTTTTCAGTTGTTTGTGTTTGTTGGTGGGGTTTTTTTTGCTTGCTTATTGCAAAATGTCATGTTTTCATAACTTCCAGAAAGTAGATATTGCAAGAAAAAAAACAAGTTGCATCTGCCTCATTATATTAAAATGTTAACATTTCTAATATTTCCTAATGGCACCACTATAAAGTAAACATTGGAATGAAAAGTTCTGTGACTAAAGTGGAGCCTAGAGACAGTTAATGGGAATGTGTTCCTGGGGTAGCTCAGGGGTTGCTTTGGGGATGTATAGATGATTATAGAAAATTGGTTCCATTATGCCCTCAATTACAACGTGTAAAGTCATTTTACCCCACAACTGATGGCAGAACGGGGACCAGGCAGTTTCTAGTGAGAAATGTGATGTAGCTTTTGTGATGATTTCATATTTTCTGCTTGTGTACGGTGCCCTGTGTTCCTGCCTGTTATTTATGCAGGGTTAGCCTTTGTCATCTGGTTGTTATTGCTTCAATAACAGCCCAGACACAGCCTGGAGGGCAGGTCCCACAAACACCCCCACTCCCACGCTTCATGGACTGGTGAAGGTCCCGTTCCTAAAGGAAACAATGGGGTTTTTTCCATGCCATGTCCAAGCCCAGGTGTTCAAATGCAGCTGGAACCACCGCACAGAAACAGTTTTTTGAGGCTGTGGATGTTAGGACCCAGCCGTGTGATGCTTGTGTGATCAGCACTGCAATTCTGTATTCATGAGGAAGTGAAAGATGAAGTATAGTGTAAAGTAGCTGTTGCATTCGTGCTTTATTATCTTGAACCAGTAATTGAATAGCTGCTAAGTGCCGAGTCTTGAAGGGAAAACCCACCCTGTGGACTTCTTGGCACTCTTTTATGCTCCAGGAGTTCATCCATCCAGCCTAATGTATGAAATGCCTTCATATTTTGGCCTTCCAAAATTCGACCGAATGTGTTTCAGACGCGATGTCTCTATTATCTCGTGCTTTATCGAAGGAGAGGAGGAGGGCACCGCATCTCCACGAGTTCTCGTTGTTGTTATCTCTCCGAGCACGCAGCCCAGACAAAGAACCCTTGGAATGCAAAGTAAGGGAAGCGCTGATGCTCGGCTGTAGCTGGGTGCTGAACTTTGCAAGCACGAAAGCCCTTCTCACATCTCGGCTCCGGCTGCTAAAATCCAGTCAGGGAAGGCTGGCACAGCCCTGGCACCACGGCGAGGTTGGGGCAGTCTGTTGAAGGTGCCACTTACCACATTATGGAGTGAATCCCTGATGGGATCGGCCCCCCGGGCTCCCACTGAATGGGAAATAAGGCCTGCACAGGTTCAGTGCCTTTTAGGCCACCAGCAGCTTGAAAATCTGGGTGTCCTAAAGGTGCCTGACTGCCCACAGAGGGGACACTGTGCTTGGGCTGAATTTGCCCACGACAAGTTGACTGGTGTTTTGTTCTTAGGACTTGAGCTCCTTCAGCACCCGCTCAGACGTCCCAGAATCCCAGAATCGCTGAGGCTGGAAAAGCCCTCCCGGACCATCGAGTCCAGCCTGTGCCCAATCCCCACCTTGTCCCCAGCCCAGAGCTCTGAGCACCACATCCAGCCCTTCCTTGATGCTTGCCTGCTCTGCTCTCCTGGCTGCAGACAAACCCAGAGCGTGGAGCTTTCCCTCCAGGAGCTCTATCCCGACACACTTTTGTTGCCTGCGGTATGTCCTGGGAAATGGAAACAGCCTGGAGCTCAGCAATGGCCAAATTCCTGGCCAAAAATATTGACAGAAAAGAAAAAAAAAAAAAAGCTCCCCATAGTCACAGAAGGTCTCCAAGAGCTTAGGGCAGATCCACGGCCTTCCAAACTGCTGGATGCTGCGAGAATTGCGGAATTTGGCTCGGCTGGGCTGCCTCCTTCCTGCACCAAAACTTCAGCGCAAACAGAAAATGAAAATTTCTTTCTTCAAACACGCTTAATTGCTTTCAAGTTTTGGCACTTCTGTCACTATTGGATTTCCAGGGCGTCCCATGGTAATGATTAGAACTAAGCAAATACCTCAAAATATTTTCCATGAAAACTCCCTTGAATAAAACATTGAATAGCCTTCAGCTGTGTTCACACCCCTTTCATATTTGCTTTCTCTGAATATTCCAGTGACTGATTTATGGGCAGAAATGTTAACTGAAGCAGCAGTTTTTAAGGGAATGTTGCATAACATTTATGGAAAGCAGATTTTAAATATGGATATAGTATCTAAATGCAGCCTAGTTGGAGTAAAAATAAAGCCAGGTGATTTAGTCCCTCCAATCTAAGAAATCATCTCAGTGTCCAAAAGTGCAGAGACCGCAAACAAAAGGAGGCTCTGTCCACCAGAATGACCAAAAATGAGGTTCAGATGCAGGCAAAGCTTAGGAGGTACTTGGGGAGTTTTGAAGAAGTGCCTGAGCAGCGAATGTGTCCAGCTCCTGTGGACAAAAATACCTTCATAAATCTGGCCCTGACTCAAAATAAATGTTGGATATTGAACACATTTGAAAAATGTGAAAGTAATTCAAAGTTAATTGTGAAGAGGAGAAGAGACTGAGCTCGCTGAACTTAAGCTGTTTACTCTGAGTAAGTTGATTGGCCTTACTAATGATACAGGAGCCTTGGCTGCTTCTTGGAGATGTCATTGTCAAAGAGCAAATATTTGCATATTGCTCTTCAACATCATTAGTTTTGTTTCGGAAGGTGAGTCATTAAGACCAAGGTTTGAGAAAGTGTACAAATATTGCACATCTCATTTGCATCCGTGACTAATTTGTGCATAAATCAGGTGAGATGGCTCCGAGCTGACCAATCCTGGCATCCCGGGACGTGCAAGGATGCTCACAGGCCGCTCACATCGTCAGCTGCGTTTCAAAAATAAATTAATAATAATTTAAAAAAAAAAAAAAAAGCTGAGCAAAGCTTTAAAACTCAATTTTTGCATATGAAGCTCTTCTCCATTCTGTAGCGTGTTCCAGGGAGAGAGAGCTCTGCTGGTACAGGGAACTTCGACAGATCTGCATTATTCCCCTCGGAGTGCGAAAATATCTTCATGCCATCTCGGAAAAAACCTCATTTAAATGCTCTGTGAATCCAGCCCTTCCCAAAGGCCACGATGTATTCATGTATTTTGGATGATCTGCAGCTCAAAAACCGTGCAGCTAATGCACCCATCTCACCATGGGAAAGATTGAAACAAAAACACCAAAAAAAAAACCAGAGAGAGAAGCTGAAAGCCGACCCACAGCCTCTAACCCAGATTCCTGCTCTGAAATAAAGATGGTCTGAGGATGTTCTTGTTACCCAATTCCACCGACAGCCACGGCTTGCTCTTTAAAAATGAAGAGCCAGAGTATTTTCAGAGGGATGCTCACACTCCATTGTACCTTTTTCACCCTTCTGATTAACTCTCTCTAGAATATCCTTATCAAGCAGCAGTTTCAAGGCTGGAGAATGATTTGTGTTCTTCTTCTGTGAGAGTGGAAGAATTTGCAAAGATAAAAATTACGAGCAGATATTCGAGGAGCTTTCCCCAAGAGTGGCGAAGTTCAGGTTGAGATTCTCCAGCACCATATCTTTGGCAGGGCGGATAAATGAACACACTTTGGTTTCCCTTTCTTCCCTAAAAAATCATTTACTTACCCTCCTGCCATCACATGCTAAATTAAGTCATGTCTTTCTTTTATTAAGAAGACAGCTCTTTTCTGAGCTCCCTAAACTTTTCTAAATTTTCTTACCACAAACACTGCTCATTTTGTTTCTTATCCAGAGACTGATAACAGGGTTTCTATAAAAATGAACATTCATGATCAAAGAGCAACTCTGTATCATAAACAAATTACAACAACTGGGCATGCTTTGAAATAGCTTAACCTAATTAAGCTCAAACACTTTCGCAAAAGCTTTAAAAAAATGGGTGTAATTGGAGCTCCGTTCAGGTTCAGCTGACTTCATA
This sequence comes from Gymnorhina tibicen, assembly GCA_013399875.1. Taxonomy (NCBI): domain Eukaryota; kingdom Metazoa; phylum Chordata; class Aves; order Passeriformes; family Artamidae; genus Gymnorhina; species Gymnorhina tibicen. Next base: position 51,460 of record VXAZ01002670.1, on the reverse strand, counting down.
TTTTTAGTTTGGTTGGCATTTTTTTTCCCTTTTAGAGCTTTGCATAAACAAAACATTTTGACAGTGTTGCCTTCCTGGGAAAAAAATGTTGGTGGTGCTGAAAATTCAGATTTCCAAACGAAACACAAGTTCTAATTGCTCATTTTTGCAGCTCTGGTGATGAGTGTGAGATGTGCCAAAAGCAGCCCCAAGTGCCTGTGACGGTGTCACACGAGTGGCACTCGTGTGCCACGCGGGGCAAGGGAGGCCGGGCAGTGCCCATCGCCTGCTGGGCCACCAGGAGCTCCCTGGGGGGACTGGAAATGCAAACGGTTGGGTTTTTCCTTAAAAAACCAGTTACAAAGTAGGTTTTGAGGGTTAAAATGGAAATCCCAGTGGTTTTCCTGTGTTAAACCCCACTGTGTGTGGAGCGTGTCCGAGTGTTAGTCCAGCCGTGGATTTCTCCATCCTTTCTGTGGCGTGTTGTTGGTTCCTTACGGGAAATTAACTTTAGGCTGGGATCAGCAGACACTCAGCTTTTCACACCTTATTTCTCATCTCCCTCTCTCCCCCCACTTTAAAGGTGGTACGAAAAACTTTCCTCAGGTATTTCTTGATTATAAACCTCTGCGCTCCAAGGCTTGATCATCCCCTTAAATCAGATTCCAGGGGGATTTTCAATAATAATAATAATAATAATAATAATAATAATAATACACACCTGCATCCTTTAATTACTCAGGTCAGTGTTTAAAAGGTCCAGCAACACCTGTGGGTGGTAAAATGTCCCCCCAAAAGTCTCTCTTTATTGAAGCATCAATTTTCTTAAACTTAGAATGAATAAATCTTCTGTAGTCCCTATAGAACTGTGCCCTTCGCTCATCACCATAAAGCCAGAATGTGTTGGTTATTATCTGTTATAATCTGTTGTTATCTGGTCTCTTCTGCTGTACTGAATTATTTCCTCTTTTTCAGAAGATTTTAATTTTATTGATTTTTTATTTCATAATGGAAACAATTTGCTGTTTGCCCAGCTGTGGAATTTCCACAAGGAGATAGGGATTTGCTGAAGGCTCTATTCTACACTTCTTGGGAATATTTGTGGGAAAGGAATTTCAAAGTCATTCTTACCTGCTCCAGGTTTTTCTGCACAACTGTTAACACTGAATTTTGCTCTTATAAAAGTTTACTAACGATTACTGAAGGCCCTTATTGAAACAAGTTTATGTACATAGCTCAACAAATATTTTTGTCCCGTAATACTCAATATTTTCTTTAACATTTTTCCTTTCTTTTCCATTTCTTGAGGATAAAGTTTTCAGCAAAATTTCTTTTCATCATTGAAAAGCACTAGAAGTGCTAAGCCAAATTACCTGTAATTATATAACCTTCTGATTCTGCCTGTGTTTAACAGATTAAATGTTCTGTCTTTACAACTTTCAAGGTTAAGTGCCCATAATGGGACATGCTGGGGAGTCGGGTCATATAATCCCCAGCAAGTGGCACTCAGAGCCCAAATGGAGGAGAGTTATTAAAATCTATAGCATGCAACTTTAATCTAACACTCAAATTATAAGGGAGCCACTTGGAAAGAGCCAAAGGCTATTTGCAGGTTCAATATATTCACTTTGCTCTCAACAGTGATCAAAGTTTGGAGCTTCTCGCGGCTTGGACTGATGTAGGAGCTAATTTGGAGGAGCTGCAGAAAATGCTGTTCTGTCCCCAAGCTACAGCGGGTTCATAATTGGAGTTTTACACCTGGGAGGGAGGGAGGGAGCGGAGCCTGCACTGCCCAGCTCCCCACAGGGCTGCACCGGCTCGTGGGCAAGGGTTAAAAGCCAGGGAGATTAATCTGAGCACCAAGACAAATTACACTTCTATTTTTTACAGAAAGTTTTCTAACTGGAGTGGTTCTGTTTTAATTGGGGACTATTACTTTAAATGAAATGCAAGATTGAGAGTCTTTTTTGCAGGGATATTTCAGTCACTGTCAAGACCTCCCAATAAGTTCATTCCTGCCTCCCTTCCACATATTTTTTTTTTTTTTTCTTCTGGAATTTTCTGGAGTTTACTGATATTTTCTTTTCCTAATGTACCCCAAGTACCAAGTCTATAAAGTTGGGTCCAAAACCTATTTAGCCTTGGGGTGACACATTAAAAAACCAGGGTGGTTTTCTTTCCCCCCAAAAAGGCCACTTTTGAGTGTCACTGTCACACCAAAACAACTGCAGCGAAAGCCCTTGATCAAAACAGTCACAGCACCTTTGCATTGCTGTTTTTGCTCTGTCAGTCCTTGAAATGACCTTGGCTTAATTACCTGCATCTCAATGAGTGAATCTACATAGCAAGTGAAGGTTAATTAATGAAGGATCATTTCTTACTTAAACCCATCAGGCAGTGGCTGACAAGCAAGTCTGGCCCGTGCAGTCCCAGCCTCTATCTCATTAGAAATGGTCAGATTGATGTGCTGGGGCTGCTCTAGAAACAGGGCCAGGACAGTTTGTTAATGAAGAGAACTGATGGGCTCCTGCAAAACACTCAAAAGCCTCTGTCTGTTATCACCAACGTCTCTGAACTTCAGCTTTTCCCACCAGCTCCTCAATTTCCAGAGTTTCGTATGCGCCTTTCCAACTCAAACTTGTAAGGTTTCCACCCAAAAGCTGCTGTGGGTTTTCTGCCTGGCTGAAAGGGGCAGAGCGCTCAGATCCCCTCTCCCATGTTTGGGTGGCTGGCACAAAACCCACTCAGCTGGAGGCTGCAGGAGTTCATCCTGGTGACCTCCCCACCTCCAACCCCGAGGGATTCCTTGTCCTGCAGTTATCCCTGTCCTGCAGAGCTGGATGTGCCTCTGTTGCCATTCCACGGCTGGAAGGGGCTGGACCAGGCTTCCCACTGGGATGTGCCTTCCCATGCACTCAGGAGAGCTCCTCGCCAGCCCTCTGAAGGGGAACATTCGTGGTGGGGATGACAAAGAGGTCACACAAAGAGTTGCATTAAGACTCCAACACCAACACCCTCACCCTGTTTTACTCATGGGGGTAAAACACCTGCAAAGGGCCTGAAAGCCAAACCAAAAACCCAGAGAACAAGAATAGGAGGAAGACAGCTCCTCAAAGCAGCTGAAACCAAAGTTCAGAAGCTGTGCTGAGAGCCCTAAAAACCCTCTGAACTTGTGCTTGTAAAGAGCCAGACTTGCACTGCCCATAAAAGTTTTCTTTCCCATCACTTGTGGGGTTCCTGATTTTAGAAAAACCCTTGCAGTTCATTTACTTGGAAGCCCGTGGGGGAGGATGTCTATTTACAACAATAAACAGTGCCTTACCCCTGCCCGTGGCTTAGGGTGACGGAGGGAATTTGGCCCTGTGTCACTTGGAACTTTTCAAACGTAAAGCGAGCCTCGGCTCTCCCAGGCGGGCTGTGCACGGAGCTTTGCAGAGGGATGGGTCACACCTGCAGTGCCTGACCGCACTGAGCACTCGGGATTGCAGAGACCAAACCAGGCCCTATTTCAGCACAGGGCTGCGCCTCCCAAAGGCACAGTGCAGCACAGAGTAAAGCTCAGGAACATTTCTGGGGGCTGTAACCAGAGCAGAGGGATCCAGCCTCGCCTACAAAACCATTTTGGGGTTCTAAGCACTGATGCTTGGAGGCCAGAAGGTGTTTTCCTTTCCCATCCCTCTGTTTTTTTCACTCGGGAGCCAGGCTAGATCCATAATTGCCAATTTTCTCGTCCTCAGCAGGTTTTCCAAATGCAGAAGTGGCCAGGGAGGCAAACATTGCTTCTGCTGGTGAACAGAACATGTCAGGACCAGAGGTCTGCTCCCTTCCACATTTTCTCTGTATTTGATCTTGCAAAGTTACACATTTTGGCTGCCTTGCCTCGTCTCTTTTTTCTTCAGGTTGTAAAGTGCCTTTACCTTTTCCAGGCTCTTCTCTTCTCACTCTTATCCACTGATTAGGAAATAACAACAAAACAAGTCTCAAATATTTGATCTTTTCTCATCCTTGCTTTTGAAGGTTTACGTGAGCGAAGGTGGGGCCGAGCTCAGAGGTAAAACTTGAACACACTCTAGAAAATAATTTCAAAACTGAATTGCTCCCAGCTGATATTAAGTGAAAAATGCCTCGTGTGATCCTGCTTTGTCTGTTCTATAAAAATTGATTTTTTTTCTACATGCAGAAGTATTAGAAGTTGTTTCTGGCTTGGGCAGGTGCCAGGATTTAACTCACCACACTTCTAATGTTTTCAAGTGCCGGAAAAAAATCATATAAAAAGTTTTCTGTAACTAGGAAAAAGAGCTCATTTACCTTTGTAATTTTCTATTAATTTACTACTAGGATTCATTTTGCATTTAATTCAGTCCTCTAATGGCTTAAAACTGTGTCTTTGGTCTCCACACATTTGTGGTCTCAGCCGTGTCAAGCTTTTTCATCTACTTTATGTTCATTTATTTTAACTTTTAGTGGTCTTCTAGCCAATTCTTTATCCTTTTTATTACAAGAGCATGAAATTTTATAATGCCCTAGAGCTTTGTTAGTCAGCTGCTACAAGGTTCTTAACCTTAGTTAATTTATTCTTTCACTTTTGACTTTCAGATATGGAGCATGCTTTAATATTTTGGTTTTGAATATGAAAGCAACTTTTATTAAGTAGGTTTATGGCATTAATAGATCCTTATTTCATTTTTACAGGAGTGTTTAGGTATCCTGCCAGACACAGAATGTATCATTTTCCATAATTATCTATAATTTTTGTAATATAATTTAAACTCCACTATATTAAAATATTGCTAATATAAGAATCTTAACCTTTTTAGGTAATTTTACTCCAGAATCATTGTAAACAAGCATAAGAATGGTTCCTTTTCACTGTAAAACCTGATTTTTTTGGTTGTTTATTACATTAACAAGTAATTAAGTCATGGAAGTTTGCTTATGTAGAGAGAAAAAGAGGAGAAAGTTCTAAAATCATCACTTGCTGTGATTTTATGTAATTATTCTGAACTCATCCTGTATCCCAGCAATGACGTAATGCTGGCCACTCCTGCAGTTTGGGAAGTCCCCCAGGAATTCATTAAATCCCTACAGCCCCGTTATTATCCAAGAGTTTTGTGTTTTTGTCTTTCAGAAGTAATTTTACTTATTCCCATCCAGGGAGCAAAGCTTGGGAATCTCAGTGCTGGTCTCTGACTTGAAAAGGCAAATGAAAACCACAATATTAAAAGGAGGGGGAAACCCCAACCTTGGTCACTTCTCTTTTTAACTCCCCTTGTCCTAAAAGACATCCAAATGTTGTTGGTCTGGCTCAAATCATCCTTGGATTGAGAGCACTACATCAATAAAAGTAGCAAACTCAAGCAGAATTCTGATTTTTGGGGGGATTTAAAGCTGGATCTCCTTTGAAATCCACTGAAATGAAGGCAAAGACTTCATTTTGTGGGAATGGCATCCCTGAAGAAATGGCCAAGCTGGACAGATTTTGCTCTGAAATTCCACCTGCTTCAATCCAAGGAATGCAACCTGCTGCTTTGCACCTGGCTGAGGCACAGAAAATGCCTTCTACACAATCCTCAACCACCACCAAACATGACATTTATAATCTGCCTTAAATCCACTGATATTCCTCTTCTTCCTGCTTCTTTTTGGACATTACAGTATTTTTCAGCTGATTTAAATCACCTTTCTGTGCTTACTTCAGTGCATCCCTCTCAGAGATGCTTTAGCAGACAAATGCAGGAGTTGTCCTGGTCCAGAAAAGCCTCATCAGAGATGAGCCAAGGTGTGCATGAGCCCTGTGCCCCATTTTTATCCCATGTCCACTCCCTGGATGTGAGGGATGCTCCAGCTTTGAGCAGCATTCTCTGAGCAATCACCAGTCCAAAGGGGGGACAACTGGAAAATTAATGGCGAGGGATAAAGAGTTCCTGTGGAATCCACAGGCTAGGCTTGAAATAACCACATTTGTCTGCAGTATGCCATTTTTATACCTCTCGGCTTCCAGGAATCTGCATTAATCTGTGATTGTAATAAAAATGCATTTCCATTTCAGCCCAGGTGAGAGTGCTTGCTGTAATTCTCCTCCTCAGCGTGGCGGGGTTGTTGTTCCCCCTCCGTTATTTGCTTGTGTGTGGGTACCAAACCAACTCCACTCCACTCGAGGTTTGTTTCTGTTCCACAGGGAGCTAGCACTTAACACCGTTTCATAGATATCGATATATATGTAATATATATGAACATTTCTTTGTCAGGTAGAAGCTTTTAGTTATTCTGACACGAGGCTTTCACACAGCAAAAATATTACTAATACTATTTTGCCTCTGAAGTGCATTTGTTATCAATATGCACTTAAACTGGTGATCAAGAGTTGGTGGGAGAGACACCTGCTCTGCATTTCTTATCTTTTTAATACCTTAGGGATACATCACTTAATAATTTAGTGCTAAACCATTTAGCATTTTAGCCCATCATCTCTTATATTACACATAGGATTTCAGTAATGTCTGATAAAATTATGTGTTAGCTGCCTTATGTGTGTGTAAAACTTAATAAGTCTTCTTCCCCCCCTCAAGTTTAATAACTGATTTCTTACATTTATGGATGTGAAATTTTATTGCTCATGGATATAGTTTGAACCTAAATCTTCATATCTTATAAATTGATTTTTAGTTTCCTTTTTGACCTTATGAATTTCAATCAGACATTGACCTCTTGTTGCTCATGAATCTGACTGATTTAGTGCCATATAACAATAATACTGTAGAAAAGCATTATCATAAGAGCCCACAGGGTTTGCTGAAACCCATAACTAGATTTTGGAGGCCTCTAGCAATAATAATTCTTGACCCAAGACTATTCTCTAATACCCTCATCCTTTACTGTTCTGGACTGGCCAATCCTTGTTTTAGTACATTCAAGGAAAGTGGTGGAGACTCCCAGGAGGATACGAGCTCAAACTGTGTGGAGAAGATAATGCTGAATATACTCCTGTAAAATGAAGCTTATAAAAGACCAGTCCTGTCTGGGATTTGCCACATTTTGAAGGGAGAGGGAAAGACGATTTAAAAGGAACCTTTTGTGACAAAAATTAGTATTTACTCAGTGTTTGAGATTTTCGAAAAATAAGAATTTAATAGTAATTGTCTTTACTGGAATGTGTTGTTATTCTTGTCTATCACTATGGCTGCAGCCTAAATAGAGGACTTGAATGGTTACTGCTTTGTTTGCTTGGCTGTGCTAATTTAATTTAATTTAATTGCTTATATGCTTTGCTTTACTGAATAACTGGGTGTTGATGTTCATTATTCCTTATTAAGAAAGAATCTTAAAGTGAATACAAAAGTGAGAAGGCCACGGGCCTGTGGCGCTGGTTTACAAGTGCTGACTGTGGGCACTAATATTTCCTGAGTGCCTGTTTTCCCCGTGCAAGTCCAGAGATATGGAAACGGCAGTTTTATTTATGGACCGATTGCCAGGACACGAGCAGGGAGCCAGCACCAAGAAATCAGCTAAAACTACTTCTGGTAAACAGGGCAGGGGGTTAAGGAAGGAGGCATGAGCTCTGAGCTGTGAAATCCCCCTGAAAGCCGGCCCCAAGTGCTGCAGGTGTTCCAGGGGCACACGGATCAAAGGGCCCCATCCTGCCCCAGCCTCCTGCTGCTCCCAGGCAGGGCTGGCTCTGGCAGGGTGGTTCCTGAGGAGCAGACTGGCACAGTCCCTGTCCTGGAGGGGGAAAGGGCAACAGGTCCCAAGCACCCAGCGTTAGGTAAAACTTAGCTAAGGGAGAGCACTCAGGTGAATCCTTTCCACCTGTGCTTTGTGATTCCCCTGCTTTTAACAGCAAAGCTGCCACAGAGAAAGGCAGAACTTGCAGCTGGACATGAGAGTGCTGCTCGTTCTGACTGTAGAACTGGATGCAGAATGCACGTGGCCTGTGAAAGCCAAACTGATCCCTTTGCAGCTGTCTGAGAAGCAAATCTGAAGCCACAGATGCTGCAGGACACGGCCACGTGCCTGTCCTGTTATATCCCAAGAAAACACGTGCTCACAGAGGGGCTCCTGCAGGACACCAGCAGCCTTTATTTCATGTTGGGAGGCAAGGGAAAGGCAAGGTGCTCCCGTCTTTCTCATTAAGGATATCATGTCCTTGATGCTTTGCATTTAAAAATTAATTAAAAGTGAAGCCCTCTTCGTAGCAGTCCAAAAACTCCCTGGCCCAGAGCCAGGTCCATTCCTGTTCCCCTGGAGAGCCCTTGGCATGCTGCTGGCACCAGGCACTACGGGCAGATCCCGCTCAGACCGAGCTCCCAAAGCTTCCAGTGCAGACACAAAGGCTGAACTGGCATGCCCAGAGAGCAACTGGAGCTGCTCAAAGCCTTCTCCAGGCGTCACTTCCTGAGAGGATGGGGTGCAAGATGAGGGCGTGTGGTAATTTGGAATGAAAGATGCCGAGTGTTGCTGAAGGACCAAAACTCAGACTCGATGTAAGCCAGTGAAAGCAGATTTCATGTGTAACAAAAAGAGCTTCTGCTTCCCTGTGCACGGGGCTGGGAGCTGTTAAAGGGAGGAATCTGTGTCTGCTGTATTAATGTTCAAGGCTTTCCAATTTACACACAGAAAGCAATAGGTGAACAGTCCAAAATATGGATGTATGAGCAGAGCTGTGTAGTATTACTGCTCTGTTTATGATGCTCAAAAGTCAGAACTGTGCCAAGCCCTTCTGTTTTCTTATAAACTATTTAAATAATTTATTGACATGTAAAGTTAACAATTCTCTGTGTTTACTCCAGCTTGTGTTAGGTCTGATATGAATGAGGCTCTTTGGACCTTGCGTTTTTATCTAATTTCCTCAATGTTGGCAATAATTTTGCTGTTTCAATAACTGATCTTATTCACCTGCTGCTAAAAACACTTGTCATGTTGAATTACATACCCTGCACGGATATTGTTGCAATTAGCAATTACGAAATATCACAACAGAAGTGTACAAAGGTTTAGGATCCAGATTTTTGACTGGGTGTAATCACGTCCTAACTTGCTGAAACACGAGCCAGCAAGTTCTGCTCACTTGCACACGGGTTTATTGATCTGCATGTGCAGATGCAGCAATCGCACATGTAAATTTGGAGCCACGTGATAACAAATGTAATAAGAAATTCCATGTTTTTCCTCATTCCCAGGGTTCCTGACGGGGCCATCCAGCAATGTTGAGCCCAGGGGCTTGGAGGAACTAAACCCAGCTGGATCCAGTGCAGGTCTTTTCTCAGTTAGAAGATTCCTGAGTTCATGAATCAGTTCCCTTCCGCAAACCAGGATCTCCGAGGTAAGATTCAACCAATTTTTTGTGTACAAATTGACTCCCCTCCTCTTCCACAAACATTTCCAGGTGTGACAGATGTCCCCACCACAAGGAAGCATCTGTGGCACCAGGTAATTGTCTTTAGCATGTGGCCAGAACAAATCAAACCTGACTGGCAACCAGAGCAGGGAGTGATGGTTTCCAGGAGCCTCCTGGAGCCACTGGAGTGTGCAGCTTCTCTGCTGGTGGGGCTGGGTCACACTCCAGCCCCATCCCAGCACCCCACAGTTTTAGTGGGAAAGGGAGAGCTGGCCAGATGGGACACTCTGTGGGAAGTGCTGGTCTGAGGGAAGGAGGGCACAGGATGGAGGAAATTGCTGTATTTGAACCATGGTCCACATTGTGAGGAGTTTTTTTCCCCTTAGTCTTCATAGCACACATGGAAATTACCCACAGTTCTACAGCTTTATTTTTTTTAAGAAATAAAATGACAATAAAAGATTTTAAAATATATAGAGAGAGATACAGATAGGGGAGAAATCTTGGAAACCTTTATTGCTGCTGTTCCCATCCAGTGTCTTGGTACAACTCTAACCAGGGAGTTCCTGGGGACCAACAGCTCTGGCTTCTCTTGTGGCTCTCCAGCCACTTGAGTCTATTTTGATTTCTTGGTGTCCTTTCTGGTTGTGCTGGATTACTCATAACTGCAGCGCAGTGGTAGCTGCCAATACAAATTTAGTCTTTTCTGTTTATTCTGTACTGTCCTGTCAAAGCAGATAAGTCTGCTTTGCATTAGAGCTCAAAAATTTAATTGTGGGAAAATGATGAGTCACTGCAGCGAAGGTAAAGCAATGTCTGTGTCAGGGACGTTCTTCTGATGTACAGAGCACTGAAATGACATCAGGGCCACGAGCCAAAAGCACCAGCTCTCACACCAAGGTGCCATTTACATCTCCCTGGGACAGAGGGGCTTTTGAACCAGCCAGAAGATCCATCTACAGCCAAGTGGAAAAAAAAATAATAGAACAGGAAAAGGGAATCTTCCAAGCTCTATTAGCAATTCAGGCCGTTAGCAATTCCTGCTTGGGAACACCTACTGAAATTCTCTCAAGTGACTGCTCAGGACAGAGCAGGATTGTCCATTCTCATCCGTCTGAGGGGTGGAGTTGGGCAGTGACGGGAGTGACCATCCCTAGGAACCAGAAATGCCACCACGCTGAGAGGAGCAGAGCAGACCCCAGCATTCACAGAACCACAGAATCATCAGGGTTGGAAGAGACCTTCAAGATCATGCAGTCCCACCACCAACCCACACCACCAGCATCACCCCTAACCCGTCCCCACGTGCCACATCCAGATGCCTCCTGAACACTTCCAGAGACGGTGATTCCACCGCCTCCCTGGGCAACTCGTTCCAATGCCTGACCACCCTTGCAGCGAAAAAAAATTCTAATCTCTAATGTGAACCTCCCCTGGTGCAAATTAAACCAATTTCCTCTCATCCTTTCACTTGGGGCACAGCAGAAGAGCCTGATCCCCATCTGCAGGGCTGCACCCTCATGTCAGGGAGTTGTGGAGAGTGAGGTCCCCCCTTTTCCAGGGTGGAGCTCTGGCAGCCCGGAGCTGAAGTTACAGCATTATTGTCCCTTGCAGAGCTGCTTGTGTGAAACCAAATCCATCTCCGGACTTACACCAGCCTCAATACTGCACTCAGCGCTCCTTAGGAATGAGAGAATTGGGCCTTTCATGTGTCTGGTGGTGCTGTCTTAAGGAAGGACAAACGCAGCCAAACTCCTCTGGTGCTCCCCCAGGCCCAGTCTGAGTCTTTCCCAGGTTAAGGTTGCCATCAGCCCTTCCCTGGTGACTGGAACTGTGGCTGTGAAGTTTGTTTGGAGGGCCCATATCACATATGCATATCTGAGCCTCCCTCGCTGCATTCCGAGCAGACCTTCTCAAGGACAAACCTAGCAAGTCACACCAAGACTAAATTAAAGTGTCTGCAGGATTTCCTTGTGATATGATAAATTTCCAGCAGAACAAATAGCAGAAATGGAGTAGAAAAAGCATAAGGAAATCCCAGGAAGGATTGATAGAAATTAATTCAAAACCTTTTTCTCCAGCATAATTTGGACCAGACATAATAGAGTTCACAGTTTACAAGTAAGAAGCAAAAAGCAAGAAGTACATAACTACTGAAACAGCTCAATTAATTCCCATTTCGTGCTGCATCTTTATGGGAAACTCAGCTGTGTGTTAATGATCCTCAGAAGGATCCAGACAACACTGATGCTCTACTTACACTTCTTATTAAGGGTAAAATTCACCCTATTGAAGAGGACAAGCTTAAGATCTATTCACCCACTTAGTACCACTTATCCCAATTTTCACTTAACAAGAGCCTAAGCAGTGTATACGTCTGGATTGTCCTTCTGCACTAAAGTGAATTTTCTCCCCAGTAAATTAGATTGGTCTGATGTGTGCTTAAAAGGAAGAAAATCTTTGCTTTCATTAGGGGCTGTGCTGGGAAATTGCTGCTTGACCTATAACTTAGACAAAAAAATTTGCAGTTGTTCACAAGTGCCCTGACAGTGGGACAGGGGTATTTGCACCATTTTCCATTTGATCAAACAGCAAAGTTGAAGTGATGGAGCCCATCAGTCCTGAAGGGGAATAAAGTTTGTGAGGGAGCTGCTCATTGCTTTGTTATTCAGTTCCTTCTCGTGGATGGTTTTTAATACACATTTATCTTGATGTTTGAGTCAAATTGGCATAGAGTGGGTTGAGTAGCATCACGAGACCATCAGCAATCCCTCAGCAGAAAGCACAGAATGGTGGAACCGAGTTTTATATTTAACTTACATCTGAGATAAACATAAACAGGAGAGTTTTGCCAGCCAAGAAGTCATGACAAAGTTTAATTAAATGGAAGATCCTGTGTGTGTGTGCAGCCCTGTGCGTGTTTTCTGTGCTGTTTGTCACTGGTGGCAGGTCAGACCCTCCCGTGTGCGCATCCAGCCCATTCCAGGCACAATTCCTGGGGCTGGACAAACCCGGGTTCGCCATTCCCAGTGCAGCCATCCAGGGCCCTCCGGCTTTAGCCTTGGGAATGGGCAGCTGCCTGTAGAGCACACTCCAGGACATGCAGGATCCCTTCCTGTGGCCTCAAACACACGTTGTTATTTGCAGGAACACAGGCTCTGCAAGGCATTGCAGTCACAGTTAATGAAGTCCTTAATGAACTGACAGGCCTGATTCTTATCTCACTTATGCCAGAGTTAAACCTGTGTAACTCCATTAACTTGGTGAGGTGATCCTAATTTTACATAAGTGTAAAAAAGATGAAAACCAGACGTTTTATGTGCTCATTATCTAAGAGAACACAAAGTATGGAGTTCTTAAAAATCTTTTTTCTGTTTTCTCTCAGTTGCAAAGAGATTTAAGGGCTCCTCCACCTTTGACCCTCCCCACTTTCCCTATGTACCCGTTTCTGCAGCTACTTCCTCTGCTTTCCAAGTTAGTCTGATCATGCAGGTTTTGATCTCATTGTGGTTTCGTACCTCCTGAAACGAGTTTTGTAAACTTTGTTCCTAGTGAGCACATTCCTTCTGGCATGAATCAAAACTCTGCATTCTTCCCCCCTTCCCACGGAGCCTCTTCTAAGAGTTCAGCCTCCTCCAGAACATTCATGGCTTTCTCTTAATGCAAAGAAATTACCAGCACAGAAACCAGTCATACAACAGGGGTGTAAAATTGTGGAACTGAAGGCAAAGTCATTTTCCTCCTCACAGTTTAACTTTGGAGATGTTTAATCTTGGCCTGTTGTTTTCAGCTGAACTTTCTCTGCCTGCAGTAGTTTACTTTCCACGTGAACTCTGAAAGATCAGTTTTACCCCAAGGAGACATACTCTGTGTACACAGAGAAAACTATTTCAGATGTTTTGGTTCACTTTTATTGTGTTTCGATATTGATATGATTTCCAGAGGAGTACTGCACGGTTCTGTCTGCACAGCCAAGCTCAAACGCCAGCGTGAGCCTGATCTTCAAGGAATCCAAGGCAGTGAGCTGCTCACTCACAGCAGGTCCCTCTGCCAGCTGACTGCCAGCACACACACGAGGGAATGGCAGAAGTGGCCAGCACCACCCCAGCCAGACGTGTGAAACCCTGGAAGCACGAATCCCAGCTGACCTCCCCCGTGTCAGCACTGCAGGAATGCCTCTGACTTTGATGGAGTCACTCATAATTTACAGCTCTGGGAGATCAAATCCATAGCCCAGAGTACAGAGATGTTAACATGGATAGTCTCTGTCAGAGGAGGGATGCTGATTCTAATGGTACCTCCTGTCAGTCAAGGCACAGACTGGGTGTCACTTACGAGGACAACGGGTCACCCTTTCCCCTCCATTCTGCATGCGATTAAAAATATCAAAATGAGAGTTGGAATGGGAAAAAATGAACTATTAGGAAAATAAATAAGAGGACTGGAAAGAGAAATCAGAAAGGAGAATGAAAGGCAAGTGCCCTGAAGAGCCCCACAGCAATTACCTCGGGCTGGGCAGAGGGTGAGGCGGCTGGCGGGGCGGCCAGCAGCGATCCCCGTCACTCAGCGGGGTCACAGCGCTCATTCCTCATTCCCTTCTCCCAAGGCTTATGCCAGACTCCTCCAGAAAGTGCCAAGTTTCTGCCAAGGGAGGCAGTGAGAGCTCCGGAGCCAGCGAGGGATGAGGGCGATCCCCTCTGGGGTCTGGTGACATCGGAGCCAGCGAGGGAGAGCGGAGCCGAGGCCGCCCAGGAAAGCTGTGTCAGAACGGACTGAATAAACATCATTCAGGGACTCGGCTGAAGGGAAAACGAAGCAAATTTGGGATGTGAAATGCTGAGTAGGTGATTATTTCTCCTCTGTTTGGTCCTGCAATGTGCCCAACCTTTTGCATTTCTCACGGCAGTGACCAAAGGTTAAAATGAAGGCTGATATCCCTTTTGTGCTGGATCATGAATTAAACAAAAGACTTTATCTTTTTCCTGGAAAAAAAAGAGGGCCCAGGTCCACTGATCATCAGGTAGAAGACTTTTCTGTACCTATTTACAGTCTTACATGTACTGGGAGCTCACATCAGTTTAAAGATCCGTGAATTCTGCTCTCTGTCACAGCCTCACACCGCCAAAAATCCTGAGTCTTCAAGTGACTGCAGCAGGATGGGCTTCAGTTCTGAATCCCAGAGATGCCTCTGTTCAAGGAGCAGCTCTTCAGAGATGCCCTGGGAGCCCTGCAGTTGCTCCTGCAATCTGTAGGCACTCACTGTGTGGATTTCAGTCCTGGGATGCTGCTGGAATACAGTCCTGGGTCTCTCTGACTGGAATTTTTAACGATTGGAAGCTGCAGGAGATTTCCAGAAAGGTAAGCTGGGGATGATGAGGTTTTTAAAGCACAGCAATACCTGAGTATGACAAATACCACAGAAGGGCCAACGCTGTTTGGCAATTTCCTGGAAGGTCTGTGCAGTGGAAGTTCAGTTCATTAACTGCTGCTGATGCCTCCAGAAGTCAGTTCAGATTGTTTTCCTGAAATAAGGCCTGAACCCAGATGGCAGAGGTGAACCTGCCTTGCCAGCCTCCACCAAGAGAAGATGCAGGTTCAGAAACAATATTTATATTCCCAAATCTCAATCGCTCTCTCTTTTTTAAGCTTATTAAAATTAAAAGCATGACCTGCCACATCACATTACATCAAAACATGATGTAACTTCTTAATTTAAAAAAAAAGTTTTAATTTATGATGTCGTATTATGCCACCAAAAGCTTTTGTTTTCCCCAGAGAAACTATAAATTTTTTACAGTGACTGTTTCTCCAGTATCTTTGGCAGACTGAAACAGTGAGCGTTGGCAAAAAGCAGATATTTAACAGCTCCTGACGAGCAGCTTATGAATCACCAGGCTGAGATGCTGGCACACAGCTCCCTGTAGGTACCTCTGAAATCACCCACCCTCCCTTCCCTGCTGCTCGCCGCAGCAGCACCGAGGGACTGCCTGCTCCCAGCCACTCACCCCGATCCACCCCAGCCTCTCCAGCCTTGGCACCTCTGGGGGAAACCTCTCTTTGCTGTAAAAGTGCCACTGCAGCAGCGTTCCAGGAGCAGAGTCCAACATGGATTTCTACTGATTCTGAGCAGCCCAGGAAAATGCTTTTCATTGCAACAGCATTTGGCATTTCGGTGTTTTTGTCATTCAGAGATGTCAAAGTGCTCTGTGCAAACCCTTCAGCTCTGTGGAGGGGGAACTGAGGCAGGAGCATAGGAGATGGCATCAGCAGAGCCAAGGAAAAGCCGGCCCAGGTCTGCTGTGCTGGTGCCTGCATCTCCGGGTGCAGAATTCCTGAAGCCTGGCGGGTTGCTGCGGTGCTCCCGCGGGCAGGCTGGGCCAGCCCAGGGCGAGCAATGAGCTCTTTGCTGGCCGGGGTCTCTCACAAACTGATGGGTTTTTTGGGACTGCTCTGGCCGAGGTGAAGCTCGGTGGAACTTGAGAACAGAGACTTGCTCTGTCCAAAGCAGCGTTTCAAGGCCCTGGTTTCTAAACAGTTGCTTTACAGGGTGGGCTGTGTGCTGTAAATCTGCAGCACAGGGAACAGTCAGGTTGGCTGAACTGTCTCACTGAGGCTGGGCTTATTTCTCACCCAGCTGTAAAGGTCACAGCGCTGTCAGGCCCTGCTCTACTGGCTGTGCTCAGCTTTTGCTGCTGCCAGGGCCGTGATCCACGCTGCACACATGGGGTACAAAGCCTTCCTAAAATCACAGCCCCTTCACTAAAAGCTTTTTCTGGGAGACAGTGTGGCTTGAATTATACTGAGGACCCCAAAACGCAATCACTCCTGGGCCACTGCCTTTGAAATAGATCTTTTTGAGGTGGATATTCCTCTCTGGAAGGGGTAGCTCTAATCCTATTTATGAGCCTTGCTGCTTGTACTGAATAACCTAAGAGGGGTGGGAAAGTTCCTGGAGTGCTCTGGGTGCAAATGTGCACGAAGATCTTCATCAGCAGCACGGGGTGGGTGAAAAGGGGACAGGATTTTGTCAGGTTCTTTGTGCAGCTGTCACTCTGGGTGCCCCAGTGAGAACCCAGGCACAGGGCTATGACCCATTTCTCATGAGGATCCTGGGAGATCCTCTGTTCTATCTCAGTGTCAACCAGGGGAGGGTTCCGCCTTCAAAAGCTGCCCGTGGGGCAGGAAACCACTCCTGGTGTCATTTCTACACCGAGCACCTTTTCCATTACCAGCATTTCCCCCAGTGAGGGATTGGTGAATTAACCTGGGGGGGTCTTACCTGAGGTCACACCTTCAGTGGTTCCATCAGTGCCGTGCCAACACCTGCAGCAGCAGAACTGTCAGAGGCCGAAATGAGCTGGGGGCTGCTCAAAATCCAGTTGTCAACCCCCACCTAAAATGTGCTTTGCCCCTCTGCAGCCCGAGAGGACACTTGGCCACTGAGGGAAATGGAAGGGCTCTCAGGCAAATGGACGGAGCTGAGCTAAAAACCTCCAAACTCTCCTCCAAATGTGGAAGGAATTACCTTGGATGAGCCTCCTCTTGACATGACATAGGAGGTTTCAAGTTTTATGGCATCTTACATTATTGTTTAAATTTGTTTCAGGCAAGAAACACACTTTTTAAGGCCAGGAATACAGATTTGTGAGATGCTAAGACACCTGAAAAGCAAGAATACAGATTGTAGGATGAATATTTCACAGAGTAATTATTTAAATATATTCAAGTATGAACATCTTTAGATCCTAAATTTAGTATTCCTTAAAAACATAATATTACAATAAAACCTAGCCCGCTCTCACATTGTTCCTAACATCCCAATTCTCTGTCTGAACCAGCTGGTTTTTAAAAGTTGTGTCTTGGTCACTTGTTTAAAGCATCCCACTGATATTTTTGCCCCAGACTTTAATTTGTGGCACAGCACTTGCACATATGCAAAACACGACGGCACAGCAGGGCTGGTGTGGCAATGCTCCGATGGGAGAGGCAGCTCCTGTTCCCTGCAGAGATCCCTGGGCTGAGGCGGGGTCAGGCGCCTGCCTGGGGCACAGGGAGCAATCCTGAGCCTGTGGGATCCTTTGGCAGCTCCAGGCAGGAGCGCTCCGGGCGTGGAGCAATCGGGGACCAGGAGGAAAACGCTCCCTGGAGAGACCTGACATGAGAGAGATGACAACGACACTTGGGCAAGGAGTTAAGATTTAAGGAGCTGAGAGCTCTGGAGGTGCTGCTGACGGAGGGAGGTTGTGTTTAAGCGCTGAAGGTGACAAAGGAAGGGATGGACACACGCCTTGGAAGTCAATAAAACACTGGGGAAGAGTGGCAGCTGCTGTCGTGAACGCCTGAGCAAACCCCGAGCTTTTGGGGAGCCTCGTCGTTGTACCAGAGGTAAGAAATCCGTCACTCCCCTGCTTTATTTGCAAATCCCATTTTCAGTCAGGCCCTCCACGTGTGCACACCAAGGTGAACTCCAGTTTTGGGGCTCAGCTGTTGTGGCTGGGCCCTGTAAACAGCTGGATCCCCGAGGTCTGTGGTGGGTACGGCCCCCACCCCTCCGAGCTCTCTGTGTGACCGCAGGGACAAACAGGCACCTGCAGGGACGTGAGCCTGCCTGCACTGGTGGCAGCAGCACAGCTCAGATCCAGCCACACCTGCCCCATTTAAAACCAGGGGTAAATGTTTGTGGCACTGAAATAGAGAGAGCCTCTCTCACGGCCTGTAATTACACCCTGGAGTGACACAAACACCGTTTGTTATTCCCGGTGTCACCAAGCCCAATAAACGGCTCCAAGTTTGGACCTAAGTAGGGGCACCCCATTATGAAGTGTTGGCCAGGATATAATTTTTGATACCCTTCTCCAGCCACCTGTCTTCCTGCGTGGGTTTTGGAATGTCCTGGTGGAAGGTTTTACCTCCTGAGGTGCCCTCACTGCATCATGTTCAAGTAGGGTGTGCAAAGATGATGGGGAAAGTGCAAGAAAGCTCCAAAATTTTCCTACCCTCAATGTTACCTCATGTTCTTCCTGTTCTGTGAAAATCCAGCAGGTTTGCATCCTTCACAGCAGGCATTTCAGGGGTATTCTTACATTTGCCATTGTTCAATGCAACACTGGAGCCAGAGAATGATCACAAATGCTGTGTTTGGACCAAGCTCTGGCTTTGGTACCTCAGTTTTCTGGAAGGACCAAGTTGGAGTCACAGGAGCAAGTCCAGTCCAGCCCAAAGGTTGCCATTTGCACCCCTGGCTAATTTTCCCAATTTGTTTCCATGTCTCCAAACCCTCCACTAACCCAAACAGAATCTTCCCTGACAAAAAGCCCCTTTCTCCTCCCAACTAAAAGCAGAACGCTTTAAGTCATTTCAAATACAAATGTGCAATGAAATCTCAGCCTGGGTGATGCTACGAGAAGGAAGAGTGTGCAGTTTGCTTTATGTGCTTTTAGCTGTTCTACCCTACACTGCAACATGTGCACCCACTCTTGTAACCTTTACTGCTGTGCAAAGATGATCTGTCATTCCTACAGAATATATATATATATATTTATTCCGAGGCAGCTCCGAGTCCTGACTGCCCTCTAGAGAAATTCTGCTGCAAAAGCTCAGACCCACAGAGTCAGCAAAAAATAATTGCAGCCCTAATCTTGACTACAGCAGCTGCACACGGGGTCGGTGACAAGATCTGGAGGAGCAGAAATGCACTTAAAGGACGCTTTTCCTCGAGCCTCTCTCTGTCGCTGGGAGCTGTGGCCAGACACAAACACCCCAATCCAGTCACTGCCTGGGAAAGCTCAGCAAAAACTCAGTTTCCATTTTCCATGAGGTGGAAAAGAAATTGAGGTGGAAAAGAAATTAAAGCATTTTTCCCAAAGAAATTAAAAGCTGCCTCATATTCACCTCGCTGACACGTGATGCTTAAACTATTGAAGCTGCACACCTGAAACTCTGTGTTCTTTCCTTGTTCTCACACTTGCAGCTCACACCAAACGTGCCTGAGGACGGTGGATGGGTCTGGCTGTGATTCCCTCTCCAGAGACATCCCAACCCCTCCTGGACGTGCTCCTGGGTGACCCTGCCCTGCACTGGAGCATCTCCAGAGGTCCCTTCCAACCCAAATCTGAGATTCGGAGAGTGGGCACCAAGAGCTGTGGGGCTGCTCAGGACTCTGAGCTCCTGCGGGTGCCCCTGGCCCCTGGAGTGACTCCTTGCTGCTGCCCCGAGAGCAGCTTCTGGCGAGATTTGTTTGTGTCATGCTGTAAAAGCACAGGATCAGAAGAAAGTACGTGTTCTGCAGGGCTGGGGGGATGTTATTCCACGTGCTCGGGTCAACACAGGCAAAATGGCATTTTAGCCGCGAGAAACAGTGCAGAGCAGCTCAGGATGCACTCAGCAAACTGAGATCCTGGTTTGACCTGACAAAAGCGAGAAAAAAATGTGAAATTCGGGTCTCTGTGTGTATTTTTTCCCAAAACAGCTGAGTCCCGCTATCCCGCAGGATCTTACTCATTGACCAGGCTGTCAGAGCGAGTTCCTGCGCAGAGCTGAGCCTTTCCAGCCTCACGGGCTCTGCCCTGCCCAGACAAAGCCCAGGAAAGGTGGCAGAGGAGCCGGGGCAGGAGCGCTCCCGGACCAGCCTGGGCTGCCCTCTAATGGCACCTGTGCCAGGAGCGCACCTGGCTCCGGGATCCTGCCGGGATCCTGCCGGGATGTGCCAGGAGCGCTCCTCGCTCCGGGATCCTGCCGGGATGCGCCAGGAGCACTCCCCACTCCGGGATCCTGCCGGGATGTGCCAGGAGCGCTCCCCACTCCGGGATCCCGCCGGGGTGCCCGCTGCAGGAGCAGCGCTGGTGCCCGGGGAAAGCGGCGATGTGCTGTGCCTGCGCACCCGCAGGGCAGTGTCGGTACAGAGCTGCAAGGGCCGGTTCACATCTGGAGGGTTCTGTCCAGTTCTGGTTCAAGAAAGAAAAGGAGGAACTGGAGAGGATCCAGCAGAGGCCACAGAGATGCTTTGGGGTCTGGAGCATCTCTGATGGGGAAAGACTGCAGGAGCTGGGCCTGGTTGGGCTGGAGAAGGGAAGGCTGAGAGGGGATCCCATCAATCAATCCATACAAATATCTAATCCTCTCAGAGTGAGAGTGCAAGGCTAGAATTGGCACACAGAGACAAAAAAATAACAATTATTCCTAGTGTTGGTTTGTTACAATAGTAGGAAGGAGTTCATTTCACCCCCCTCAGCAGCCAGATTCTCTTACATTCTAAATAAACAAGGGCTGGAAAGGAAATTAGGATTTCTAATTTCTAAGGAAATTAAGGTTTCTAATGAATTGTTCTGCCCAGTCTCTAAGCAGCTCAGGAACAGTATTTTAAACTGAGCCTAGAATTTTTGAATCCCAGGCTCTCCTTTCATTCCCTGAGCCACTGATGTCCCTTTACGTTCTCTGTTACTTACAATATTTTGCTCACCAGGTTGTTCAAATTCTCCTGAATCGGGGAAAAGGGAAGCACCGGAATTGGTTTTCTCCTGTAGAAAAAATGCTTCAAACTTTTCTGAAACCTAAAAAAGGTTCTGCTCGGTTTGAGGCAAAGTGTCACTCAGGGTTTTACTTTATCTGAACCTTCTCTTATTCCATAGATTTATTAATTGTCATTTCCAGTGGCTCTTTCTCCTCTTCTCCACTGAGTAATGTGGAAACCTGCAAAGGCGGAACTGAGGGTTTGAGCTCGATGTGAGTTGTTTATTTGAGACACTTTTATTTATTTTCCTGCTATGTTTGCTCTGAGGCAAAGGTTGGTTTTGCCTCCTGAATGGGGACCATCACTCTGATTTTGTTATCGCTGCTTAAAGAAGCTTCCTGAAGGTCCCCTGCTTTTTCCTCAGTGCAGTTCAGAAAGGAAAATTGCTGTTCCAAAAGACTGTCCTGCCTGTATCCACTTGGAAAGCTCCGATTTAAAAGGATCTTCCCCAGGGCAGCACTCCCCTGCCTGCGCTGGAGTTTCAGTGATGCCCACGGGAAGAGACCAGGATCATCTGGTTCCACTTCAGAGGAACTCCATGACCGGGGTCTTCGTCACTGCAAAGGTCAGGAATGCGTCCCCAAACACTGATTCTTTCCCTGTGTTATTCCCAATTATTCCCCTTCGTGCTGGCCAGTGTGAGGGTGGGGAGGGGAGCTGGAGCAGCTGGTGCTGACATGAAAGCGGTGAGGGAGCGCTGCGGGCAGAGGGATTTGCAGCTAAGGCAGCACCGTGGTCCCCCGGATCCATTAGCACCCCTCCGACCCCGCTGAGAGGGGAGCAGCAGCACCACGTTTCTGCTTGACCTGGCACCGAAACCACCAGCAAATCTCCTTTCCTGAAGGGGCTGCCTGGCAGTGCTGAGCCCAGGAGGGCAGCGAGCTCTGGGCAGCAGGGCTGGGATGAGGGGTGGACAGTGGTGCCCCTCCCCTCAGGGCAGCCAGAGCAGGTACAGAGAATGCACAGCAGAAATACTCCAAAAATTCTGATTTCTACTTTGTTTCTGTCTCTATTTGCTCTGTGTCAGGAGGACCTACAAGAGATGAATTTTGACAAGCAACCAACCTCATGGAGGCATTTGAGCTCACACCCCCAGTGCTGGTGAGTGACTTATCTTCCCCTGGTTCTGTGGTTTATTTTGCTTTGCACTAGAAAATCTCCTTGAAACTCAAAAAATCTTCCTGGCAAATGCTTCCTCAAAACTGATACCTTTCCACACAAGAAATTGGTTTAAATAGTGAATAATTTCCAGTGAAAACTCGTTCAGGCAAGAAAATACCCAGATATCTTTATTCACTGACCTAACCCTGCCCTGCCAGTGATACCTGAGCACAACTTGGACAGTGCCCGCTCAGCTCATTGAGATGAAAGTGTCCCCAGAGGAGCTTTGGGTGTGACCATTGTCCCTCTGAGTGACCCACCCTCTACTGCACCATCCCCTCAACAGCCAACTTTGCCTTGTATGTTTATTTTTAAAGACTCCCTCCCCTTCCATTATTCAGTCTGCATCTTCTCTGAAACCCCTTCTGCCCAGTCAAGAGGGGACACAGCAACGTGGCATTTGTTGATGAGGTGGTTTTGGGCGGCAGCTCTCACTGCCTGCAAACAGGGAGCTCTGCCTTGGCTTGCTCAGAGCAGCTGCGGCCTCGTCCCTGGGAGCGTCCAAGGCCAGGCTGGACAAGCTCGGAGCACCCCGGGATAATGGAAGGTGTCTCTGTTCCCTGCCCACAGCAGGGGTGGAATGAGATGAGATTCAAGGTCCCTCCAAACCCAAACCATTCTGGGATTTTATCTGAATTTCTGATGCATCCCACCCCTGACCCACGGTGTCAGATATGGACTAAACTGAGTACTTTGGGTGGAGTCCAACACTGGCAAATTTTCTTCATTGCAGTTGTCAGCTGCATTATTCAAAACAGCTTAATCCTGTCTGGCTCCTTGCACACAAATGTAACATGCTGATAATATCCATTCCCTTTCTTCTGTACCTTTGTCTCTCTCCATTATCATAATTCTGTCTTCCAGCCTTTTCCTCTGCCGAGCTTTCAGAGACCTTCCTAATCAACATTTGACACAGAGGGAAGATGGGTGGCACCAGGGTGGGTAAAAGGCTGTGCTGTAATTTGAGGGGCTCTACAATCATCTCCAGGAGTGACAGCACAACCCAAGCAGCAGCTACAGCTCACTCACTCTGGGGAAAAACTATTTGATTTTAGATATAAATGTATTTATATTTATGTGCATATGCTTGTACACGTCAAATATTAATTTCTTTTATTCTAATTTCCTCTCATTTCCATCTGTCCCTGCGCCTCATCAGTCTGGGGCTGGGCTGGCTCTGCACAAGCTTTGCCTTTGAGGTGGCACAGAGCATCATTCCAGGGAAGAACCTGTCCCCAAGAGGCCACTTCTCCTCTGCTGCCCCGTCACAGGGCTGTGGATGCGCTGGTGTGGCTCTGACAGCCCCGTGCCAACCAGTCAGTGCTGGGAGCACTGGGATAGAAGCTCTGGGGCCAGCCCAGGAGAGACCTGGAGCTGCTGGAGAGAGCCCAGAGGAGGCACCAAGATGAGCAGAGGGATGGAGCAGCTCTGCTGGGAGGAAAGGCTGGGAGAGCTGGGATTGTTCAGCCTGGAGAGGAGAAGCTCTGGGGTGAGCTCAGCGTGGCCTGTAGGAGCCAAGAGGAAAGATGGAGAGAGAGAGGATTTACAAGGGGTGGAGTGGCAGGACAAGGGGGAATGGCTTCAAACTGACAGAGAGGAGGTTTAGATTAGAGATTAGGAGGGAATTGCTCCCTGGGAGGGTGGGCAGGCCCTGGCACAGGGTGCCCAGAGCAGCTGTGGCTGCCCCTGGATCCCTGGCAGTGCCCAAGGCCAGGCTGGACACTGGGGCTTGGAGCAGCCTGGGACAGTGGAAGGTGTCCCTGCCCATGGCAGGGGTGGGATGAGATGATTTTTAAGGTCCCTTCCAACCCAATCCACTCCATGATTCCATTTCCAGGAGCAGGGGAGCCAGCCTGGAGCCAGACTCCCACGGGATGTACCCAGAGCCCCCGAAGGTGCCAGGCTGTGGTCCCAGCTCTGGGCACGCACAAGGAGATGTCCTGCCAGCGCCTGGTGCAGGTAAAGGCAGAGCAGGAGCCCCCCCTGACCCAGGCAGGGATCCCAGCCCTGATCCCACACAGGGGCTGCCCAAGCCTGGACATTAAATGTGCCCCAAACCACCTCCCATTTCCAGCCCCTGTAATCTGCAGTCCTGTAACAAATGTCCCCATTACTTTTGATGTGTCTGTGAGATCCTTTCTGTCCTTAACAGGGGGAAGGATCACCTCGCCTCCCTCCCTGCTCTGCTGGAGGCCAGCAGGTTAATTCCACGCTCTATGCATGGATAAAAAGGAGGATAAGAGGAAGGGGTGGGTCAGACTGTGGCAAAGGTTGAGGAGCTCTGCTTTAAACACTTCATGGGGAATTGTAAAACTTCTAAACAATTTAATAGATTAGCTTCCCCTTTCAGTGGCATCAGTAAAACTGAATTATCATCCTCGCTTTTTACTGATGCCCAGGCCCAAGACTCATCCATCAGGGATCATTTCCTGATAAAGCAATCAATCCTGCCACGGCGCAGAGGGGACAAACTACTCCCGATACCATCACCAAATATCCTTTCCACCCCAAAGCTTTCTGTGAGGCTTTGTCAATGAGAGTGCATTTGTCTCCCCTTATCTGCTGCAGGATACGTGGAATACAAAGGAAGAAAGTAAAATCTGCATTTGATGTGCACGAGCAGGTGGCAGAGGCATCGCCCACCAGCAGGACCTGCCCCGTGCCAGGGACTGAGCTCGGCCCCTGCACCGCCACCTCAGGTACCACAGGGACAGAAACAAAGCACGTGGGAAGGATTGGAGAGAAAAATGAGAGAGAACGTGGAAAAAAGTGTGTTTCTCTTATCCTTGTTTTAGGAAATCTTCTGTGACTTGAGCCAGCATCTCTAAAATCCTGGTCATCTTCTCAGAGATGCAAAATAGACTTCTCTTTTTGACTCCTCACTGGTGACAGGTTTGGGTTGGATGTTTGCCTTTCTAACCTATTAAAGATTTGTTTTATTTATTTTTATGTATCAAAAAGCTCAAAAATAATTGGGAAAAGTTATGAAAGTTTCTGTAATTCTTTTAATCAGCAATTGGATTTTGTTAAGCTCTGTCTGAATGAGCACAACTATAGCTTAAAAAGATAACTTCAAAAATATTCTTTTTTTACTCAAAATACCCCCACTTGTCCATTTCTGCTGGAAAACAGGGAGATTTTTGGTAACAGGAAATCATGTTTGAATGAAACACCGAAAGACTTATTTGCTAAAATAAGGATGATTTTAAAATGATTGATTTTCCTGCTCATTGTAGTTACATTTCTCTATTATTTGACCATAAGGTGAAAAATCAGAGCAAGTTCATTTCTCATTCAGGTATGAACTGTACTAAGACCCAGCTCCTTGGATATTTGTGGATGATAATGTGGCCACTGGAGCAAAGAGAAACCTCTCCCTACAGCTGCCGAGGAGTTGGGATTTCATCAACAAACAGGTTCAGGGTAAATTAAGAGGTTCAGTGTAGCAGAGTTCTTCAAAGGCTTTCTAGTTGTTCAACTCCCATTAAAAGTCAATTGAGTTGGACACTTAATTCCCATTTGTGTCTATGAAAATCTCTCCTCTGTAATGTCCTGGGTTACAATTCCAGGCTGAAAATCTGCTGCACAAAAATGTATAAAGAATGCAACGAATGTATTTATTTTGGGGAGTATTATAGCATTTACAACATTTAACAAAGAGTATCTGCACAAAAGCACACACAACACCAGATAATAACAAATTAAGGTTTTAATATTTGTATTTATGTGTGTGATCCGTCAGCCAAGGAGCTGTGGGATTTTCCTGTCCAGAAAATAGGTTTTGTGGTGTGTGCCAAAGGCAGCTTGGAGCAGCTGATGGAGGACAGGCAGCACAGCCCTGCTGGTGACACAAAACCAGCAGCTTTTTAAGGGAATTAACAGGGGCAGCAACTGTAGTGGGGCTCAGAAGTGATGACAATAGAAAATTCTTCAGGGAAGACAGTCTGACTCTGCAGAAAGTTACTGACATATGTAGGACAGGAGAAACAGCCCAAGAGCAAAGACAAACCCTGTGTGAAGATCGTGTGGTGAGATGTATCAGAAGGGATTACAGGAGATGGAAATGCAAAGGTAACGTGCGAGGCAGCGCTGTGTGTGCCTGCTGCAGAGAAAACCAGCGGTGCCTCAGCTGCAGGAGCCCCTGGAAGGGCCAAACCCTGATATTCAGCCTCAAATACCTTTGCATTTTCATGTGAGTCAGGTTCGAGTGAGCAGCCAAAACTCACTGTGGAAGACTCCGATTTTGGGAGAGATCCACAAGCTGCAGGACTTTATTCCTTGCTCCTGGTGGGGATGCGAGTGAAAGCTCCCAGGGGCAGCCACTCCCTGCAAGCCTCTGTGATCCAGGGCTGAAGCACTGTCAGGAACGTTCTGGAACTTCCTGCTCCCCCAGCAGCACTGAGCACACGGCGCTGGCAGTCTGGGCTCCTAAAGCAGAGACTGCAGCAATCCCAAGGCAAACTGCAGCTGGTAAATCAGTTAAAGGTCTGGCAACCACTGCCCTTCCCTCCCCACCCTCCTCTGCTGAGCAGGTTTGGTGTCAAATCCAACAAACCTTTGGTGTCCACCAAACAGCTGCCGATGGGATGGGACCCACCAGGAGAGCTGGAGCTCCCCCATCCTTGTGGCCCTGCAGTTTCTGAGGGTTTTTGCTCTTGATCTGAGTGGTTTTATTTAACCTGTGGATAAACTGTCTGCAAAGAACTGTCCAGGCTCTGAGAAAAGCACAGTCATTGTAAGGAAAATGAATGGAATCCTTGAGGTGTGACCCTGCTGAGCAGCATTTGGCCAGCAGCAGCTGGGACGCCAGCAGCAGGAACCAGAGTCAGCTCCTCTGGCTGAAGGATTCTTCCTGTAAGCTTAGCCTGGTTTTAAAAAAAATCTAAAATCTCCTTTTATCACTGTGCTGGTCACTCATTCCACAGCGGACACTGACCAGCACTTCTCTGCAGAGCAAATGCCAGCAGCAGTTCCTAACTCTGCTCACCAGCTGGCAGGGATTTCTGCCAAGAGCTGCGAAACGATGGAAGGCAAGCGAAGGAACAAAACTCGCCCAGTAACATCAAAGATGGCAAAATGCACTGGGACCCCGTGCACGGCAGAGAGGGAGGCACGGGAGGAACAGCAAGTAAGTGGAAAGCTCACAGCTAACACCAGCGTGGCGCTGGGAAGCAGCTGAGCTGGGCCCATCACCTCTCCGGGACGTCAGGCGGGCACTGCAGGACTCACCGGGGCCACGGGGTTCGGCACCCGGGGGCAGGTGAGGGCTTGGGGCTGTGGAGCTGCCCCGTCCCCTCCCTGCAGGGGATCCACTTTATCCCAAACCAGTGAAGAAGCAGCACGGAGCCCCCAGGGAGCTGCAGGAGCCTCCCACGGCTCCGGGCTCTGCTCCAGTCCCGCAGTGCCCGGGGCAGCCCAGTGCTCCCAGCACTCCCAGTAACTGCTGTGGTCACCGCAGTGGGAGCAGGATCTGTGTGCAGGGGCTGTCACATCATCTTATTCCAACACATCTCACTCCAGGCATCTTGTTTCTTAAATAGTCCCCCTGGCCCCTCTGGAAACCATCCTGAGATTGAGTTTTCAGTATTTTTTAACTCTATTAGAAGTGACTCCTTGCCTCTGTGCATACAAATGATTGGAACTACCCCTGTTTATCCCTGTGACAGATATCTGTGCTAATCAGATATTCTTTTATACCTCCATCCAAATCCCAGGTCTTTGGGGAATCAGAGCCTCTGCTAAACTCCTCAGAGCAGCTCCTTCCTCACAGAGAGCGTTCCCAAGCACTCCTCATCCCACCACGAGGACACGGGGATGCCGAAGGTGCAAGCAAATGAATGCTGACCAAGAGAGACACAACAAAAGAAGCTTTGGAAGTGGAACGATTTCCAAATCCAGTGTAAAGTGAGGCTGAGGTTGTATTTTTACAACTAAAGGAACCCAGGCACAGGACGAGGCTCGGGGCCCTCCCACCTCAGGACTTTTGTCAAGGCCCCACCAGAATCTGGAAGGGATTCTCATCCCCTGGGAACTGATCAGGATCAGCAAATACTGACAGAGGTGAGACTCACAAGCAAATTTTCAAAGCACCTGAGGGCCAGTTTCTGTGTTTATTACTCGCAACAAACCCCTGATTTCCATAAGCACTTTGCTTCTATTTAATTAAAGAGGGAAGACCCAGCTTTTTCCAGGTGCCCCACAGATCCCACCCCGCTGGGACACCACTGCTGAGCTCATCTGGGAATCTGGCTGTGCAGGGCATGTGCTGAGAGCCTGGAAAATCCAGCTCACCCCGAGCTGGCAGCTGATCCCGAAACAATATCTGGAAATCCACTCGCAGCGTTTGTAATAACGACCCATTTGCATACACAAAAGCTGACTTCTGGCATCAGTAACGTTTTCTTATAACTTTCCCTTGAAAATCTGATCCAGACTGTCTAGACAAGTCAAAAGGCTCATTTGTGCTTAATATTTTATCATTTATTATTGTGCCTTCCATTCGGATTAATTTGGAGAGGGCTCCCAGGGAAGCCGGAGTGCTGGGAGGATGTTGTTTTACAGGCCCCTCACATAATCCCCTGCTCTGCTCAGACAGACCCTTGAAGTTTGCTCTAAAGCTCACACACACAAACCCAGCCTCATAAATCTCCTTCTACATACTGGCATGCACTTTAGACACCCCCAGTTCATCCAAACACACACATTTGCTTTTTATTTCCTCCCGTAGCCTTTTTTTTTTCAATAGGAGCATTGTAAATGTTTCAGCAGGTGAACGTTGTAGAGCTAAAAGAAATGTAAATGTGCCATGTATTTGCTAAGCAAAGATACCCTGGCAAGACACTGAGACACCTTTAAAAGGGTCTGTCTCTCTCTTTCTTACTCAAAATACAGCTTTTACAAATACGACATCTAAAAATTAAAATGTTTGTTCTGAAAGTAATAGCCGAGATCATGGAATATTTATGTGATCATTAATATTTGAATTTTGAATAATGTATATTTACATATACCCACCAAAGGATGCAATGTGGGTTTTATAGTAAAGTCAAATTATCTCCCCTCTAACAAGTGCAGGGGCAGCTTTATTTGCATCACTGACTTGCAGGGATGCAATATCAGATTACACCCCCAATTCTCTTTGTTTCCTGGGAATATCCTCGTCGGGCTCTCTCCCTTTGCACACGCAGGAGGTCCGGATTCACAACAGCCTTTTAAAAAGCTGGGTTTGCCACAGCTCCTCCTTGAATTCATTCAGTTCCATTTGCTCCTAATTGTGTCTGCTCCTCACCGAAAGTTTTATCCCTGGGAAGCACAAACCCCGTCCCAGCACCCCTCAAGAATGGTTTGTCTGTGCCCAGCAGGGGTTGGAGGATGCTGACAGGTTCTGTTCAGTGCTGCCGGTGCCAGGACCAGGAGCAATGGCCAGAAACTAAAACCACAACCAGTTCCACCCCAGCCTGGGAGAAAACTTCCCAAAGAGGGTGGCAGAGCCCTGGGACAGCTCCAGGGAGGGCCTGGAGTCTCCGTCTCTGGAGGCATCCCAAACCCACCTGTGTCACCTGCATCTGCTCTCCAGAGGTCCCTTCCAATTCCAAGGACTCTGTGGGTGATTCTGTGTACAAGGGCACTGCCCAAACTGGGATCGGCTCCCCTGGAGTTCTTGAGCAGAGTTCCTGACCCTGCTGAGCAAACATGAGCCCGTTTTCCTCAGAGCCTGGGCTTGTACTTCGTGTTTCAAACTGCGGGCTCAGCACGCAGCAATTTCACCTGATTCCCACCTCAGGCTGTGGGTGCTGCCACAGCCGTAGCAAATGCAAACATTCCTTAAAATATTCCACTGGGCATTCACTGACAAACAGCCGTGCAGGATGTGATTTGTGCCCACCAAGGCGTTCATGGCTTTTGGGGAGGTTCCCTGCAGGAGGACAGTTCCCAGAGTGGGACACAGAGGTCCTTCGAGCACAGCCCAGGTTTCACACTCGCTGTGCTGTCTCTCCTTGTGGTTTCTATAGCACCCGGGGGCAGGAGAGCTGAGCAGGTCTTTGAGCACAATTGTAAAACTTAAAAGGAGGGATTTAATGTCAAAACCACCTGAGAAAGATGATGTGAAGTAAAACAAATCCATGAAACCGTGCACAGCCAGTTCTTCTTTAATTGCAACCGATTGGTAAAGGGTTTCCTACACTTAACCCTGTAATTAAAAGAAGATTCACAACCTCGAGTGCATTCTTCCATTAGAAATCTTGTATGTATTTCCAAAGCTGCATTTTGAGCCTTAGAAAATATATTTGAAATACTGGCTAACATAAATCACCTTTTATCCACTATTCTCAGTAAAAGTGCACAAGTTGAGGATATGGACCTGAATTATTTGTGTGAATGCTTGTTAGCAGAGACGTGGGAGGGATCCCGTGCTTGGACAATTAATGGCTATATCTGACTGAAGAAGGACATTTAAATCAGTTGAGCCTGCAGCTGAAATCCTTTGCTCAGATTGTAAAGGGAGCCAGAGTGCTTGGCATCTTCCTCCCCAGCATAATCCCATCGAGCCAAGCAGACTGCGGCCAGACAAAGCGTCTGCAGTGCTGACTGGGAGCTTCCATCAGGGATTTAGACATCTCCCTGATCTAAACTCCAGTTGTAAATAATTGCAGGTGAAATATGCACCCTTAATTATTGTTTTGCTCACACACCAAAAAAAAAGCTGGCATTTGATCCTTCCCTTTCTCTTGCTTTTGTTGTAAAGCACGACCATGAGAAACAGACCTCCACCCTGTGCACTGTGCACAGAGACATTTTACCCTTTAAGCCCCCAAAGAAACATCAGGCCCAAGCAAATGCCCTAATTACTGTGTCTGCACTCAGTGTGTCCAGGTCAGCGTGCTGCAGATCCTGCAGAAAGGCAATAGCAGCTTTGGGAAATCATCTCCTGGATTGTGAAACTGCCCCGGAGATGCTCTGTGTGCAGGGACGTGCCTCTCACCCAGGACAGCCCCAAAACTGCCCCGGAGATGCTCTGTGTGCAGGGACATGCCCCTCGCCCAGCACAGCCCCAAAACTGCCCCGGAGATGCTCTGTGTGCAGGGACGTGCCCCTCACCCAGCACAGCCCCAAAACTGCCCCGGAGATGCTCTGTGTGCAGGGACGTGCCCCTCACCCAGCACAGCCCCAAAACTGCCCCGGAGATGCTCTGTGTGCAGGGACGTGCCCCTCGCCCAGCACAGCCCCAAAACTGCCCCGGAGATGCTCTGTGTGCAGGGACGTGCCCCTCACCCAGCACAGCCCCAAAACTGCTCCGGAGATGCTCTGTGTGCAGGGACGTGCCCCTCACCCAGGACAGCCCCAAAACTGCCCCGGAGATGCTCTGTGTGCAGGGACGTGCCCCTCACCCAGCACAGCCCCAAAACTGCCCCGGAGATGCTCTGTGTGCAGGGACGTGCCCCTCGCCCAGCACAGCCCCAAAACTGCCCCGGAGATGCTCTGTGTGCAGGGACATGCCCCTCACCCAGCACAGCCCCAAAACTGCCCCGGAGATGCTCTGTGTGCAGGGACGTGCCCCTCACCCAGCACAGCCCCACCTGAGCAGCTCCAGCGGGCACGGGGCAGGCGTGGGGCTGGGCAGGGTTTGGGAGCTGCTCCTCTCCTCAGTCACACGCAGCACCAGCCAGTGGGGCTCAGCCTTTTCAACCCTGGCCTGTGCAGCACACACAAAGCCTCTGAGTTGGAGGTTTTTCCCAGTGCCTCTAAGTTGGGTGTTTTTCCCAGTGACTGGTGCCAGAGGTAGCTGAGGAACGCTCTCTGTGAGAGAGAACAAATCCGATCCACGCCTCCACTTTCACGTTGCCAGAGCCCCTCATTGTGGGGTTATTGCTGAGGAAGGAGCGCTCACAGCCACACAGGTGAGGCAGACGTGTCTCGTTCCTCTTCTCCCAGCACGTGAATCGGATTTCTAAAAATTCACTGTAGTAATCACAAAGAGCTGCTGCAAAGAATTACTTGGGAAAACCTTCTGAGATTTCAGCCTACCCCGTCCCTTTGTTTCATAACTAGAAGGAGCATAATGAATGCAAAAACTCTGTGAATAGAGCTCAGCAGGGCCCACTTTTTTCTCCTGGCTCCTGTGATTATAATAATTTGATTTTATAGGTGTCTATCCTAAGACCCCAGCTAGGGAGCAATCTTTACTGAGTCATGAACTTTCACATCATTAAATCTCTCTACATTTATTTTAAACATATCAAAAGTGTCAAGTAACTTTAGTTCCACTAAATTTTATTTGCACTGGGTGAAATGAAGTTTGGCCACTTGGGAAAACGAGTGGAATAGTTTCCTGAGCAGCTGGGAAGGGATTTGGGAGCGATTCCACCCACGGAGCAGAGCAGCACATCCCCTGTACAGGACAAGTGTTTACAAGGACAGGAACCTGAGTAATCTCCTCCCAGTCTGAAAGGAATATTAAACTCTTCTGTCAGTTGGGTGGATATTATTTATGGCCCTTTTTTTATTGTTGTTGTTGTTGATTTCAAAAAATATTTCTTTGTTGGTGCAACGCTGACTCCCGATAGAAAGTGATGAAATGCCCAATATGTTAAAAAACCTTATCACTAAATCAGAAGCAGAACTATAAATTTGGGCTTTTGAAACTGAACTGACTGTTGAGGATCATTTTGCTCCTGAAATATTACAGCAGTGATCAATTTGCTGTAAAATTAAGCAGTTTAGCTGTGCAATCTATAGATGGAAAACATGTTGTTCTTGAGCAAAGTTTATGCCCTGCCCAAGGGATAAATTAAATTTTATGGGTAAGACATGCATTATTATACGCTTATCTGTTTAACATATCATTCTTTTCCACATCAGTATTATAAATATTTTTAATCATACATTTGATCTCTTGTGCATATAGTGATATGGTAATTCCCCCTGCCCCCCTCAAAAAATACGACCAAACACAGCTAATTCATCACAGAACAGGGGAGAATATTCTAATCTTCCCCAGAAATGTGCTGAAGATTGAAGCAGAGGCACTTAGAGTTGGGGCTACTTTGCAATCACTTAGTGGGATAAAATTTTCCTGAAGGAAGGGGAGGAGCTACATTTCCCATTTTTATTACAGTCCTTATTATTGAATATTTATATTACGAGGCTCTAATCAAACGTGGGGCTGCAGTCCAAGAATTCAGTCACAAAAATTTGGGAAAGTGGCGAAATATGTGCATTTAGCAAAGCTGTTAATGGTTTTATAGATTTCTGCCCGTTTTCCTTGAATTCTCTAAATTAGAGTCAGAGCCCTCAAACTGACCACAGCCCTGTCTTTCCAACAGTGGGGATTTGTACACAAGTGGATCTTCTGAAGGCCAGAGGAGGAGGAGGGAGAAGCTGTGAATCCTCTGCCTTTCCCAGAGCACAGAGAGGACCCTGGA
Organism: Gymnorhina tibicen; assembly: GCA_013399875.1. Classification (NCBI taxonomy): domain Eukaryota; kingdom Metazoa; phylum Chordata; class Aves; order Passeriformes; family Artamidae; genus Gymnorhina; species Gymnorhina tibicen. The sequence continues at coordinate 18,054 of VXAZ01002670.1, read as the reverse complement.
GGTGTTTTAGGGAGAGGAGCCACGGGGAGCTGAGGCAGTGACCAACACGATCCCAGGTAAATCACCTGCTCAGCAGTTACAGCATGGGACATTTTGGTGCTGAATTAGAAGCAGATGAACTCCACTCATCCATGTTTGTTATCAGCCACATCCCCAGATGGATTTTTTAAATGTGTTGTAAGAACAGAGGCATTTGTTGAAATTCTTGTTCTTGGAAGAACAAGAGCTGGGAGAGTCAGGCATCTCCCAGAGTTTCGGTTTTTGGGGATTTTTGTTTCTGTTAAAGCAGATTAAAGGGAGTGGACTCAACCACTCAATTCTGAGTTCACCTGGTCAGTTTGAATGGGAAAAGTAAAGAGAAATTCATCTTGATTTGGGTATTTTCTCCCCTTGCTCCCTGTCACCTCTCCTTGCTGCTGTGAATGCTCCGAGCCATTCTGTGCTTTATGTGCAACTCTGACTTGAGACAATGCGAATTCTCCTGATTTCCTTTGGAACCGTGTGATTTACTCCCCTGCTCAGCTTTGCAGCTCCGAGGCGTGGGTCCTTGGAACATTCTCTCCGTGGCTGACAGCCCCTCTCTGCTCTCACCGCCCCCGTGCCTCCCTGCAGTCGCTCAGATCAAGGGGCTGCTGGCTCTGGGTGACACAGGGATCACTGACACCTTATTCCGCTCATCTTCATCTGCTCCTGTTCCTTTATTTTTATTTTCTGTTGCATGTGCTTCCACAGTTTTTCCTTATCGCACGGAAATGCTTTCCACAAGCACTTTTGAGCCCGTCTTTGAGGCTGTTTCCATGAAAATAACCTTTTCAGGGGGTTATGGAATGAGAAGGTGAATATCGAAAAAAAAAAATGCCTTGAAGGTGAGATCAACCCAACTGTGGAGAAAACATTATTGTATGTGTTATATATCCATTTACAACGTAACACGTTCGGAATTTCCCAGTTGTCAAAGCCGTCCTGCAAGAACTGCTCCATCCCCAGACTCTGAGGAACTCATGTCAGGACAAACCTGAGTTCAATGCCAGCGTGCCTCTGTCCTCGCTGGGAACTGGAATGGGTCCCCAGCCGGGACAGCAAAATTCCTTCAGACTCCTCCTTGTCTCTTGGAGAGCAGCAAGACAAAGGAGGTGGTTCCAGGCCCAACATCTCACACAACTCAACTACACTTGATTATTATTTGCTTCTCACAGCCTGAAAAGAATCCCACTCCCAGATTTGTCTGTCTCAGCCCCGCTGAAGCTGAGCACTTTCATACATATGTATGGATAGCTTAAGTTTTTATGAGCATAATTTGGGCTTTTCAAAATAGTGACACAATAACAAAGCAAAATTGAGACACGCATGTAATTTGAATACTGATTTGGTTTTATCTCTTCCTGGCGCTGGCACTTTTGATGCTGCTCTTTTCCATTCCATCTTCTCTCTGTTCTTATTTCCCAATGAATGGAATTAGTTGGGAGGGCCCTCGTGGCTTCTACCAACCAAGCATGAAACCTGCTCCGTGACCTCCCTGAGAGCTTTCAGAGCTGCTGCTACCTCTGGGTTTTCTGTTGACTCCTTAGAGATGTGCTCCTGATCCTCTTGTCAAATAGGGAAATCTCTGGCAGAAGGTTCTTGCCCGGTTCTGTGGAGTTCCAGAGCCCTGATTTTTACTCACAGCATTGCGAGGAGGCTGCTGCCGAGGACGTTTGCTGGTTGTGTTTCAGGTCCAGCACCCTCGGAGCTGTTTGCATCCCTGTGAACGTTCAGGGCAGGATTCCCAGAGCTCTCCCAGCCAGGTGAGCAGCACGGGAGCCAGGGCCGTGTCGCTCTGCTCCTGGGGCATCTCCCAAGCTCTGAGAACCAAGAACGGTGAAGCTCTGCCCTGTCTCCTCACCCTCTTTTGAGGTTCCTGAGGCAAAACCCCAGCCCTGTCACACCTGAACAGCGGCACAGAGGCCCCTCAGACAGATCTGAGCAGTTCCATGTCGTGGAGAATCTGATCCTCAAAATTATTCATTAAAAATACCCACTTAATAATTTCAAAGAGAAAGCTGAAAGATGCTCAGGGACAATCTGTGAACAGAAAAAGGGGGTTAAATTCACCTAATAAATTATTTGCAGACTGAATAATTCATGGGAAATCCAGGGCGCATTTAGAGGGGTTTGACTGGGGCTGTCAGCTCCTCTGGAATGGGAAGATACCTCAGAACCTGGCATTTCCTAAGGCACCATTTCAGTACAGCAGGATTCCCACCTGGAACCAGATGTGCGGGTGAAGTTTCCTGTCCCCGACCCCAGCCAGTACCTGGTGTTAGAGCAAAAGCCACTAAAAAATCTTACAACTGGTTTATTCTGTCCCTATCTGATAGGAAGCTTCCAGCAGTGGGCAGAAATGGGAATTAAGGTTTTGACACAACCAGGACAACCCGGCAGCTACATCCCCATGTTTGAGCTTTGTCCTGTGAGCAGATTAACTTTAAAGTTAAGCAGATGTGGGACCAGGAGTGAGAGTTCAGGTGTGGATAATTTTCTGGTCACCTCAGGAACTGCTGTGTCACAGACAGACTTCAAATTATCAGATATAAATGTAATGAAGATCTGAGGCCTTCTGGAGGCTGTAAACACTTGGCTTCACCTTGTGGCGAAGGGTTAAACTCAGCACTAGCACTGGGTTTATTTTAACTTGGGATAAAGTTTCCAAGAGGTCCGGGAAAGCAAGCTGAGGTTTGTCCAAACGCAATGGAAAGCCTGGAATTTTAGTGCGTGAAGTAGGTAACGAAAGGAGCACGTGAAACTTTGTAAACAGAGGTGCTAAAACAAATTTAATAATAGACTTTTTAAACTCCCAGATCACTGTCAGAGTATATATGTGTTAAAAGACCTATAAATATATTTTAAAACAATCTATTTTCCTTTCACTTAGCTGCCAAGATCTCCATTAGGAGGTTTGTGTTTCCTTCCAACATTAAAGAATCTCTCTAACATCTGTAGCGATGAGCAGTGAAGAGTGTCAGTTCCGCTTCTGAAACAAGCAGTGCCACCATCTGAAGGAGGAAAAACGTGAAATAATGAATATGCTTTTGCAGATCAGGCTGCTGTGTGTAACAGGGGATGTGCAAAGCCTCGTGCCAGGTTTGATCTCCCGAGTTTCTTCTCTCCACCTCTAAGGAGTGCAGTTAATTATGCAAAACTTGGAGAAAGCATTGCCCAGAGAAGCTGAGCCCTGATACAAAGCGCCACAGAGCACTGCCAGGACTGTGCTGTGCTTCCTTCCTTCCAGGAGACGGGCAGAGAAAGGGATGGCAGCACAACACGAGCCAATCTCAGCTTCACTGAGCAGACACGACTTGAAAAATTATTTGCTTTTGTTCCATGAAGGTTCCCAGAACCCAGGACAGCAGCGTTGGATTGGGATTCGGGAGCTGTGGGAATGTTTTTATTCCCACAGTTGCTATCATAGAATCATAGAATGACCAGAAAGGGACCTGAAAGCCATGGGCAGGGACACCTCCCACTGTCCCAGGCTGCTCCAAGCCCCATCCAGCCTGGCCTTGGACACTTCCAGGGATCCAGGGGCAGCCACAGCTTCTCTGGGAACATGTGCCAGGGCCTCCCCACCCTCCCAGGGAACAATTCCATATCCAGCAGTGGGAAACCATTCCCCCTTGTCTGTCCCTCCATCCCTTGTCAACAGCCTCACCCCATGTTCTTTCAGGCTCCCTTCAGGTACTGCAAGAGGCGATCAGGTGACCCCAAAACCTCTTAGAGCAGCTTTGGGCCCCTCTGTGCTCCATTTCCCCCTCAGGAAAGGAAAGCACCCCATTTCCTGGTGGTTTGATGCCTGAACAGGTGGGTGGGCAGTGATGGTGAATGCTCAGATGCTGCAGGAACGGGAAGGGTCCCACGGCGCTCGCAGGTAACAAACACAAAACTGCAGGGGCTCTGCTGGAACCCCGGCACGGAGAGCCACGTGTGACAGCACAGGCAGGATCTGATCATCACAGGGAGCTTTAAAAAGGAAATCCCCACGTCTGAACCACAACCGAGGAACGTAACAGGACCTGCAGAACTTCCAGGGCCAGGGGAACTCACAAACAACATTTCCAAGCAAAGAGATCTCGCTCCTCGTTTCAAGAAGGAACCGCCAAGCAGCCAAGGTGGGTTTTAGTCTGTGTGAGTGGTGTGTGACACCCAGGAGACACAGCTGATAAATGCTCGCTCTGCCTAAAACTGCAGGACATTTACAGCATGAAAATCTTCACAAATATTGCAGATATTCCCAAATTTTATGTGGAAAATCACCCGCAATTATGCATGGAAATGTCTCTTACTTCATCCAGGCGAGGTGTTCTGCCACTTCAGCAGGGGAGAGAACATGGACTGCAGTCTTAGAGACTCAGGCTTAATAACAAAAAAGAACCAATTCTTAACAAGTTTCAACAAAATCTTTGGGTGCACTTTAATCTCAGGACGATCTTACCCAGCTGTACTTCTCATTTCAGCTGGCCTGGGCTGGGGAGTTTTATGCCCAAATGCACAGATACCACGATGAGTGTGTGAGGATGTAATTTATAAAGACATAGGGGGATTCAAACCATGACATCTGCAGATCTGGAAGATTTCTGAAACCTGATTCCCAGGACTCCTGTGTCAAAGCCAGAGGTTCAAAACCACAGTGGTTAAAAGGAAGATAATAAACTGCTTACTGCTTGACCTGAACTACAGTGGAGGGGGAAAAATCAGTGTTAATCTTGCTACACAAACCTTAATCTATTTTAGTTTTTGCTTAGCTTTCCTTTTTCCAGCATCTATATAATTTTCTATATAAGATACGCATGGGTTTACATTTATTATCTGTACATGTGGTCAGCCCAAATTGCTAATTCATCCTTAATTTTTTTGGTTCAAGTTACACACGCCGTGTTATTTTAACATAAGGCTTTTTTGTAATGTAATGATATTTAATTTGCATTAGCACAAGTGACATACAATAGATCATGCTATTATCATGATTGATATCAGATGAACTGGCATAAATTCAACGTTATAAATTGAGCCTATAAATGAAACTCTGATTTTACAGGAATTACTGTAGTAGAAAGGCTAAGGACCCTCAAGTCAACCTTACTCAAACCCACTCTTTACAGCTTTATATATTTTATGCCTGCAATAAATGCTTTTGTGAAAGCCCATAACCTGCAAAAAAAAAAAATAAAAAAAGTCATTGGAAGTCTATTAATTATAATAATACCATCCAAAAAGCTGTGAGGGCTTATTTTTGTGACATCACTCTTTGATTTCTTACTGCCTTAAATTATCCCTTTGTTGGCTGGGTGAGGGTAACAGTCATACTTTTGTCATTAAATATAAGGAGTTTTAAAGCCTGATCCACCCCAGCTCTAATTGATATTGCTTTCATTTGGCAGATAGTGACCTGATTTATAATTTAAATATGCATCATTATATGCACCTCTTCTGTATAATGAAAAAGTGAAGTTACTCTCATCTTTTCCTGCAATGTTAACATCAAGGAAAAGTATCTTCCTTTTTTCCCCTTTTATACTTAGAGCCTAATTGAAAAGTGTTCATTGAATTTCAACATGATAGAAAAGTCTTTTTATCTCTCAATTTGTCCATTAGCTATTATAATTGAAGTATCTGCTCCACAGCTGAATTGATATTGTTCTTGTTTAAATTCGGGATTTCTCTAAATCTTCTATGAGGCAGCAACTCAGAAAAAAATGTGGGTTAGGAGCCATTAGTGAGCCATCCAGCCTAAGTGGGACATTAGACCCGCACTCCACACGTGCACAGCCCCACAAAGTAGGAAGCCATCGGATTTTCCTGGAGAACGTGTTGCATAATAATCCGAACAGCATGACCAGAAGGTTTGCTAATTGCCACATCTGTTTAACAGCTGTCAGATGTTTGCCATATGCTGCCATCAATATTACAGCAGAGTACATTACAGGGAGTTTTATTGTGTTCCACTGTTATTTATTTGCCACAGACATTACCACAGCCAGTGACGTCTATTTATGTTAGATCACTAATTATATTTTAAAAGCTGCACGCAAAATCCAGGGGTTTCAGCTGCCTTAGCCCCCATTTCTGATGATGTCACTAAGAACGTTTCCCCTACAGATCTCTGAGCTGGTTTATAAATCCCTATCTCTTCTCGTGGTAAATAATTCTCCTGCAAAATAACTTATTTATGTTGCTTTTGAAGGATGTTTCTAAGCCCACGTTATGTTTTAATGGTGATGCTTGTAAAAACTCAAAAATGACCTTCTTTTTCAAAGAACCCACTTCATTCCGTGGGGTTTTTTTTCATCAGGGCACAGGTCAGGGACGGAGGACGATTCAGCTTTACAGCTCAGAAGGTTGATACCCCAATTCTGGTCCCAGACCTGCCACTGACTCATCCCATGCCCTCGATTCCTGGTGTGACCCTGATTTTCCAATCTGTGAGCCAAATACCTGCTGTGCCCTCAGAGCTGGATTCTGGGCAAGCCATGGGGTGAGCCAGCACCTTCCTAGCCACGAACATGGCTGGTTTCTGCTGTTCTTTCACTCGTTCTTGCGGGGATTTTTGAGACAACTCTTTTCAAGTGCTCCGCACGTTACTTTTTTGTCACCACGGCGGGGAAAGAGGAAGCAGAGATTGACAATGTGCAGACGAGGCAAAATCTGCATGATGTGATTTAATGTGAGTTGATAGGTGTCACTGATCTCTATTATAAATAGACTGTGTGAATTCCATATGATGTATTATTTATCTATTGTAGATGCCTTTTTGTTTCATTAATAAACCTGGGAATCAGACGTATACATTTCCAATGATGAGATTTTGGCAATACAAGGCATTGTGACATTTGTCTGAAATTGCTCAATTATTTTGATGATTTTCTTCTTCTTTCTCTATGAATGATTAATGCTTGAGATGTTTGTTCAAGATTCTCCTGATTCTAGCTCATTTGTCCAGCTGAGTTCTTTTCTCCTCCTCTAATTAGGGGAGATTATTGCAGTGTAAGGACTTCCAGTGTGACCCAAATTCCAGTTCCTGGGAGATGTTGCACTGGAACACACAACAGTGTCCTCTGGTTGTGGTCTGGGGGGTCTGGGACCTCTAGAAAATCTCACATTAACAATGAGGTTTTCCATTTAAAACTGCCTCAGAGCAGAAACTCTTCTGCTGATATTCTAGCTACACATGAAAACATTTCCATGGTATTTCTGTACTCGAGAAAGTTCAGAAAACACTTTGCTGTTTACTCAGATAGGAAAGGACTTGAATTTTTTAGATTTCTGCAGAGAACAATAAGCAACAGCTGGTGCCTTCCACTCGTGCTTTCAGAAGAAGCACAAGCGAAGATATCTTTGAAGATGCTACAGGACAAAGAATCTCGAAGAAAAGGTAAAGCTGGGAGTCGCTCCAGGGGCCAAACTGTCAAACCTCAGGGTCCCTGGGATGGGTGAGGACGGGGGGTCCCCGAAGGAGGGAAATGGGGCTGTGAGTTCAGGCAGCACGTGCCTGCAGGAGCAGGAGGTGCTCAACTCCCACGAGGAATCCAAGTGCCTTGCCCGAACGCCTCCATCAGTAATCTAAAATTTGTCTGCCTTCTGCATTTGATCTCCTCATTTTCCTCTGCTATGCCTTTTTAATGCTGTTTGTAGCCATTTCAATTATGTGATTTCCTTATCTGTGTACCACGGAGAATACTGTACAAGGCTTTATAAACAGCTCCTAAGTTTATCTGCCTGTCATTTGGTTTTCATTATGCGAGATAACAATCTTCCTCATATCTTATAAGAAGATAGAATGTGATTGTTTTGAAATGGGGAGGGGGGGAAAAGTCTACTCTGCATTATCCTCAGCCTCGTAGCATTTGTAACGTCACGAGTGTCAGCACAATCTCCAACATTGTTCCTTGCTGTGGTCCAGGAAGAATTATCTCCGTACTGTTTTGTGCTTGCTGCTATCTCCTCTTTTTCTCCATTTTAGACACAGTGAGGTTCTTATCTGGAGCGTGGTTCTGCGGCTGCAGATTTGCCTAAATTCAGTGTGATCGCTCCAAACCCTTTGGTGGGGCTCGTGGGATGAGAGGCAATTGTCGACAGTTCTCTGTATTAAACACGGACAGACATTATTCATGGCACTTGACAGTTCCTGACTTTCAGCTGTATAATGACAGTGCAACAGTAGGAATTCCAGCAGCCCAACTTCTGTCTTACTTCAAGATAAGCTTATCAACTGTAGCCTGAATCCATTCAGCTCCTAAGCAGATCAGAACTCGTGTCATGCTGAACTGCTGTGCTGATCCCTGCTTCCTACCCTGCTTTGCATGTCCATATGGTCTGGGTTGTTTGCCATCCTACAGCTGCCTTGCAGGGTTTTTAGGAGACAGACTGGGCCTCGTCTGTGTTCAGCACCTTGCCCTGCATCCTCCTGCTGCCACCGAGCGCTCCTGGAACAGGAACAAGTCGGGAAGCGAGAACAGGTGATGGTCAGCCCTGGTGGGGCTTTCTCTCTTCATCAGTTCCTTGATCTACATAGAGCAGCTGCTTTCTTTGGCTTCTTAACGTGAGAAACCCACCCTGAGGTTTATCCTGGGCTGTTTATGGCAGAGATTCAGAGGGATCTCTGAACAATACAGGAATCACAGCTATCCCTCCCAGCTGCACGCTCAGCAATGGCTCAGGGTTAAGAATTGACCAAGTGTCCGTGCAGTTTCTACGTTCCTTTGTGTGCCCTCCAGATTACAGCACCTTCCAAACTTGTGGGATTTGGTGTCGGGGAGAATCGTGGACTTGGAGAACTCTTGGCATTCCAATGTTCAATTTTTTTAAAAAAAAGCAAAGTTGTGAAAGGAAATTCAGCCGGTTTGATCGCACAGGATTTGATCAGCCAGAGTTTGATCTTACAGGAGCCGGAAACTCCTCCGGGCTGGATTATCGTTCTGGTTCTGCCTGTACAGTGAAGAGCATAAAACATGTAAAAAATGTACAAATATTGGCACTGGCTGTGACCTCGGGCCGCTGTCCTGTCCTGTCCCCAGCCAGACCCTGTCCACTCACCGCTGTGTCCAGTGTCCCCCCCGCTGGCAAATCAGGGACACCAAAGAAAGCCAATCACTCCAGACTTCTCCAGAATATTTCCAAATAATTTGTGTTTATTAAATCATTGATTTGGCTTTTCTACTCTGAATGTGGTCACTTTTTGAGGACCAGCAAACAAAAGCGACCATTACCAGAATAATGGAAGTTTTGCAATTTCTTATCAGTGAGAAACTCTTTGCTGCTTGACTTTCCACTGGAATACGTTGGTAGAAATATGAGTTCATCTTTCAGAATTAAATGCACGCCTCAACGGCTCGGTTTATGCATTCATAATTATATTTACAATTAGAAACAATGTAATCAGGAATAGAATATTTTTTGTTGGCTGAGTGCACAAAATGAGTTGTGGAGAAAATGTCGTTTTAAGCCGTGCTTTCTTCCCCACAATTTAGGAGCATTTAAGCTCCATCTCTGCCATACATGAGGAAATTATGGGCTAATTAAGTCCATATGGGGCAGTACTCAGGTGAAAGACCGCTGGGTCCCTCCCGAAATTCCCTTCAGCGCAGCAAAGCCCCAGATGCTGGCACACGACAGGACACAAACCCACCCCGTGCGATGATTCCCCGTAAATATTTTAATTCCTTTAGAGCAGAAAAGCCAGGCTTTAAATGGAAATGCAGATGGGGAGAGGGCACGTGGCACGGAGTAATTGAGAATTCCCTGCCCTGCCAGGCGGGGTTAATGGGCAGTGCCCTGCAGAAATCCGGCTCCTGTGAATCCTTGAAATGTCAGAGTGGTACAAAACAAGACGCTGATCCAGGTCCTCGTGGTGTTAAGTGGAGGCTGCAGGGCAGCTCTGAACCCAAACGCATAATTTGCAGACACAGGATGTCATTTACGATTGCTTACCTCTCATTAAAACTAATCAGAACGGCTTTCTGGCAAAAATTGATTTTTAATTGGAAAAGTTACATCTGTGAACCTGTTTTCTTTTCCCTTGAAAAGCTGGGAGCTGATGGACAATGTCCTTGTTTGCTGAGAGCTTCAAGAGCACGGAATGACCTTTTTTTCCTTCAGTTTTTGGCCAAAGTTAGCGTTAAAAATATTTGTTTGCATGCTTTGCAGGATGATTTTAGTCAGAAAACTTATTTTCCATTAAAAAACATCAGGGGATGTTTCCACTTGCCAGCTTGGGAAGCACACGGCTGCTGGGATGCAAACGGGAGGGCAGGACCCTGCAGTGGCTTCCACACTTCTCAGGGTACTTTTCAACAGGCCTGTCCCTGGCAGCACAAGGTGCAGCAATGTCACTTTTAATTAAAACCTTTTGTTTTACCTGCACACAGAACAGCTGCAGCATCCACAACACGTGCAAGGCCAGGGCTGTGGAATGGAAACGGAGACACTGGCAAAGGGAAGCCCACACAAAGCTGGTTTGTGCCACAAATCCCAGAACAGGCTGCTCGCTTCTCCCTGGACGTGGCACTCAGCGCTCTGGGCTGGTGACAAGGTGGGGATTGGGCACAGGGTGGTCTGGGAGGGCTTTCCAAGGTGGGGATCGGGCACAGGGTGGTCTGGGAGGGCTTTTCCAGCCTGGGTGATTCCGTGAAGTAGCTGTAGGTCTCGAGTTGGTTTGGAATTTCAGCGTGACTGAAGCAGAGGCAGCACAAACCCCTCCGTAAACAGGCGGTAATTGCCCATTAAGTACCCGAGGTGCCCCGAGCCCTCGGGACCGCACAGCCCAGAGTGATCCTGCAGGAGAGGGCTGGTCTCCTTCCTTCCCCGGCTGCCGGGATGTGCACACACACCTGCCCCGGGCCCTGCCCTCCCCAGGGGCCGTCACGGGCTGCTTACCGCACGGTGTCGGGAGCCGATGTGTTCAACAATCCCTGTCTCATCCCGCCGAGCCGGAGCCGGGTGAGAACTCCCCGGGAAGCAGAGAGGCCCAGCCAGCTGTGGGTGCTCCCAGCCCTTCCAGCCGAGCTCAAGCAGGAAGCACCCAAAGCATCCCCCGGGCGGGGAGCGCTCCCAGGGCTGGCCGGGCTGGCGGGGGTGCGGAGCGGGGACAAGGACCCGGTGTGCTCCAGCCTGGCACTGCCAGCTCCCCTCTCCTCCCTTCCCAAAATGCACAGAAACATTGTTCTCCAAGGAGGGCGAGGTTGTTAAATTAGGTAATAACGCTCAGGTTATTTTAAACTGAACAATTGCTAAGCCTGGTGTGCAACGTGGGCTTATTTCTTTGTTTTCCTGAGATATTTCTTCCCTTTGTGAGCGCTCCCAGAAATATCCTTGCAGGACGCGCATCTCATTTTCCCCAGGATTTTATGAAGACCCCAGGGAACAGAAGTGTATTACCTGAAGTTACCTCTCTGTCATAAGGCCCAGGTAGCAACCGGTCAGGAGATGCAAAGGACCTCTGGAATTTAAACTTCTTTGGTAGAAGAAGCAGAGCTGAGCAGGAATTTATGCTGGCACTGAAGTTCCTCAGAGCCAGGCTGTGCTATTTAAAATGGAATTTCATCCTAATGAGCCTAAAATAAAACGATGTGTGGAAGGAGATCTCAGAGCAGCCTGAGCTGTAGCGGGAGCTGGGCAGGAGGAGGGAGGCACGCCAAACCCAGCCGAAGAGCACCCTCTCCTGGACACGGAGCCCGCCAGGAGCCCTCCGGCCGCGCACCGCGCCGCAACCCCCGAGCCCCGCGGCTCCCAAGTGAGCAAGGACACAAGGTAAGATGCCGTGGGTAACGCTCCCCGTTCCATCTTCCACGGAAAACATAGCAAATATTCATCTGGTTTTTTATTTTTCTCTGTGTTTTCTATTAAATCGTGAAAAATTACCAGAACCGGGGAGTCAATTTGCTGGAAAAGGAGATGTTAGTCATGAAAGGTGCATTTTCATCAGGGTTTTATCATTACTGGAAGATCTCTCAGGTGGGTCACTCAGCAAATCGGGGCTAGTAATTTTTTGTATCCAACAGATGCTTCATTTTTACCTATTTCCGAGATTATCATAAAAATATGGGTTTTTCCAGCACAGAAAAAATAGCTTGTGGAGATACATTTTATTTTGTAGTGCTTTCAGAGATAATATCTTTTATGTATTTGATATTCTGCCTTCTTCAGGAAGATGCTCCTCTGTTTCTGACTCCTGACTGAACAGATTTGATGGTGAAGTTTTCAATGCACATTTAAAATCTGCTCTCCATGAATACCCTGCCACATTCTCTGAAATTCACAGATGAATGAATTTTTACAGGATTCCTGGAAAGCAAACACATCTGACCACGGGGAATATTAGCCTGATAAAGATTTAATTGTAAAATGACAATGAGCAGCAGTTGAAGTTCAGATAGTATTTCCCTGGCTGTCATTTCTGCGTGCAGACATCATTCTAATAGGAAACCCTCTCATCTTTGTTACCCTTTTCATGATCTTTTCAGTGCCTGAAAAAGTCAAGTACCAATATCTTGTGACACAAACACAAAGCAAAAGCCTTTTTTTCAGAAGGATTATAAATTATTTTTTTTTTTGCAGTGGGTGACACAGAGTTCATGAATAGCAGCACTGAGTTGTGATGCCAGACCAAAATTATTTTTAATTATTATTTTTATTTTTTATTATTATTGTTATTATTTCACACCAGGATTGGTCAAGCTAAACACCTGCTAACTAAGGATCAGTACATGGGATTTTTTAGCTGGAATATCCTAGCATGCTCTGTACAACAGCAGTGTGTTCACAAAGCTCAAATTAATTTCTGATGAACACGTGCAGTCACACTATTTCTGTCCCATATCTGAGTAAATTAAAACCTGAACACAAAGAAAGTGCTTCCTACACTCTGGTCATCATTCTAACAGTATCAAATGTCATCTTCAATGGCATAAATAGAGGCTCAACTCCTGCTCACCTGAATAATCCACTAAACTGGGAACAGGACTTTCCTCTCAGTTGTCAGGAGCTGTGGTATGGGATGTGGTATTTAATAACTGATGGATAATCATGAAATACAAAAGGAATTCTCTTTTTCTCTAGCAGCAGTTCATTTGGCTGAGGGCAACCTGTCAGTGAAAACTCAGAGAGGGTTGATCTCTAACAGCCAAGAATTAAGGAGAAGTCCTCCTGTCGCTGGCCAGTGACCACCCCTTCTCTCTGGACCCACAAAGGCGTTTCTGTGGCACACTGACAGGCACTGCTTGTCCTGGACTTCTGCAGCCTTCTGGAAGCACAGACCTCGTGAAGGATGGCAGGATTTATGGAGCAAAACTGAAGGCAGAAGATTATTTTTTGTAAGGCTGGGAGTGTATGGATTAATAAATCCTGGTTGTCCCAGCTCTTAGGAATTGCATTCTGTCTAAATTTCAGTTTTGTTCTCTCCTTTCCCCCCGGTAGAGCTGAACCTGGGAATAGCATCACTCAATGGCTCGTTAGTTTGATAAAGTGGCGTAAGTGACTCCAGCTCCATGGGTACTCCCAGCTCCGAAACATTTACACATCCCAAGGGAATTCTGAAAAACACCACAAAGTCTTTAGGTACTGAATCACAGGCAAGTATTCTGAATCTTTAATTTTTTTTTATATATTCTTTTCTATGAGGATGTCAGAACTAAAATATGGAATATGCTTTTCCCACTTGGTTCCTATTACTTGTAAAGCATTCAAAAGCTTCCAGAATAAAATTACCTCTATGCCCTGCCAGGGAGCAGGCAGAGCTCCACGGAGTATCAAGGGAGTCCCTCTGCTGGTGTTGCTTTCCATTTTTAACCCAAATATAATAATAAAAATGACTAAATGTGAGACTGGAGCTGTACAACCTTAGATTCAGCATTTATTTGTTATCATGTTCATCCCAGTGGAGTTTTACTGTACTTTTATATTTATACAAAAAGTGCTGAAATATATTCCGTAAATTAACGAGTTTATTTTCAGGTGTGACATATTCATCATCACCATCATCATCATCATGTGAGTTTGTTTTAAAACTTTGCTCATATGAGAGCAGCCAATTTGCATTTAGGGAAAAAAAGATTTGAGAGAGAAATGCAAAGAGATAAGAGGTGCAGGAAGCTGAAATCAATCCTGAAATTCCATCCCTTACTTTTCTATCCCGATTGCACATTTTCCATGGGGGGAAAAGGCACTGAGGCACATTTAACCCCATAAACACCTGACATTTCCCCCGGGTGGATTCGGGTCTGCGTCCTGACAGTGAAGAATTAAACAACTCAGCACAAAAATACATTTCTATTTTGTTCCAGTATTCGTTCGAGGCTTAATCACAGTTGTCAATGTGCTATTGCAGTGAATAATATTTTCATATTGAGTTATTTTACAGTTCCTACAGCAGTAAGGAATATCTTAAGGTACTAACTGATTGTTTTGGCTTTATTTATTGCACAGGAAAGCAATGACATTGAAAATATTGTATAAACAGCAAATACACTGAGCAGCAAAATCACTACTCTGCATTATGAATTGAAACTATATTATTTTAAAACATTTGAAAAAAATCACCATAATTATATGTTCTCAACACACAGACAAATTACCTATTATTTTAACATAATTAATTTGAGCTCAGAGCATTTATGTTGCTGTGTGTGTCATTATCCATCAAAATGCTAAAAATTGGGGTTTGAATCTTTTAAGTTTTTTCTCTAAATCCATCATTTGTTTGTCTCCACCTTCAACACCTGAAAGTTTTAATTGCAATTTACATTTCTTTTTGTTGTCTGTGCCCTAGGCCACATTCCAACCTCACTTGTGATGATCTCACAGGAGGACCTTCAAGAGAGAGCTCTCCCTCTTCAGTGACCTCAGGCTTGTAACCAAGTTTCTGTTCTTTCCCTGTGATACTGTTGGGTTTTGAGGGGTTTTTTTTCATCTTACTGGTATATCCTGTTCATTTGTTCATTTATACCGCTGGTTAATACAATTTTCTCTTTCTCTTTTAAACCCTGCCTCCTCCATCTGCTGTGAAAGGCAAAGGGAACAATAAATGGTGTTGCATTCCAAGGGTCAGGGTTTGTTCTCCCGGCTGGCTGAACAGGTACCTCTCTTCCTAGCACCTGGACAGGTTTGGGCTGGGTTTGCTCTGAGCTCAGGGCAGGATCTGCTGCTCCTGTGTGGTCTGGGGTGACAGGAAATGGATAGAAGCTCCGGACAAAGGCAAATGTCCACCCATTTCTTGTTGTCCTGTCTCCAGGAGAGCACCGAGGCCACAGCTGTCCAAAGTGTGCCACGGAACGCCTGTCTCCAAGGCTCTGATGAGCTCTGACTTATTTATGCCTCTGATTTTTTTTTTCCCCTGTCTCTCATGATTGACATTTGTCTTTTCTGGGCCCTGCTTGCTTGCACTGCACTTGTGGGGAGCCCGGAGCAGTGCAGTATTTCCATGTCAGCCGGGTTAAGGGTGACGAACATTACACATGCACACTGATTTATGCCTGCGAGGCTGCAAATAGTGTCAAGTGTGATCTCAGCACAGCTCTGCTCCGTGACTCAAGCGCTCGCTGCAGTGTTACACTCGCAGACATCAATCCTCAGCCAGGCAAAGGAGAACTCCTCCAGAGCATCGATAAAGTCCTGGGCTGGGAGAGTTATCAGTTATTCATGAGATAATAATGGTGTTTGCAGTGTTCATGCCAAAGCCAGGATCACTGAGATTGGAAAAGACCTCCAGGATCATCGAGCCCAACCCGTGCCCACTTTGTCTCAGCCCAGAGCACTGAGTGCCACCTCCAGGCCTTCCTTGGACACCTCCAGGGATGGGGACTCCAAACCTCCCTGGGCAGCTCCTGCCAAGGCCTGAGCACCTTTTCCATGGAGAAATGCCTCGTGGTGTGCAGCCTGACCCTCCCTGGCACAACTTTTTGTACAGGTCCTTTCCTTACACTGTTCTGTTTCACAGGGCCAGATGTCAGGAGCTCCTGTGGACAGCTGTGGGTCTGAAAGCTGCTGTTGTCCGAAAGCCAGAAGGTAATTTTTTCAATATTTCAAGCTCTGTGTTGTGTTGAAGTCAGTGCCAGTAACTGCTTTTCCTTCTCCTGACCATCCACGTAAAACAAAGCCCAGAGAGAGGCATTTGACAGTTAGAACTCCCTCGGGACACCAAAGGACTTGACCCTCCGGCGCCTGCACAGCTACTGCTGCTTCTGCTGCAGGTGCCTCTCTCCCTCTGTTTCTAACAACCACGTGCAGCTGCCACGACCTGAGAAACCTTTCCCAGCACAGCCTCTACCAAAATTCAGGAATCCCTATGAAAAGCATTAATTTGGCGCCAACTCGTCTTCTCCCTGAACAAAAAGAGGCTGAGAATTCCCAGCCAAGCTGTATTTGCTGGGAAATTCCAGAGGTGGGAAGCAGAGCACCAGAGCAGCCCAGGACAGGGCACTGAGCAGTGCAGTTCGCTGCCGACCAGCACCTTCAGCAGGACAGCTGGAAGGAATGATGGAAGGAGCGGAGGGAAGTCCCCTTTCCGATGCCAGCTGCAGCAGCACAGCTCATCCGGATCCTCTGTGTGTTAATTTAACGCCTCTCGTTAGCAGTGTCCAATTAATAACGCAGCAAATAACGCACCAGACACCGAGCCTGAGGTGGTGCCAGCTCCGAGCACTCCTGGATCAGGTCGTTAGTGCTGTCCTGACACCCAGCTGGAAGGAGAAGCACACCCGTGGGTCCACTCCCTGCTGAACTTGTCCTGGCAGCCAGCAGGGGCACACAGCCTGCCCAGCTGGCAGCACAGGGCCCCGGGTAAGCGAAAACCCACTTTTTCAACAAAACACAATTCTTTTTCTTTTCTAATCAACTCAAGCAGGCTTGTAGTCTAATGAAAAGGCATTAAACTGAGGGAGAAACAGATAAAAATAATTTATGCTGTGTTCCAAAGCACACCTGTGGCTGCAACTGTAACTGGTGGATAGACAGACAGACAGACAGGCAGACAGCTTTGGAAATGGGTCATGGTGTTCTGGAAAAAACAACAAAATGAGTTAAAAGTCAGTTTTCAGTTCCATGGCTCTATCTATACTGTGGAAAAAAATAGATTTGTGTTGATTACTTTTACTCTAAGATTTACTTCCTTTTGGATCTGTTCCCAAAACGGTCACATCAGCACTAACCTTATCCTTATTTCTGTGCTATGCTTTATAGGTACTGGTTGTGCAGCCATGCTAACATAAAACCACCTGTATTTCCAGAATCAATGCAAAATCCTTAATTTTTATTACTTTTGAGGAAAGGGAGGATTCTGACTAAATTTTGAAACTCCTGGTAATGTTCCACATTCAATACTCATTGTGTGGAGTTTATTTGGTGTCCTTCTTCATTAGTGTTTTCATGTGTCAATCAAATTTTTAATCCAGACTTGGATTAAAATATCCTTTAGGTCGTGAAGCGATATGAATTTGATGTTTGTAACCAGCACTTTGATGTGCTATTGAACACAGCAGGTTTCAAAGACAGGAATTAGAAGCATCACCTCTGAGTTTTACCTTGGTTCCCTGATAATCCCCTGCCCATGCTATACTGTTTTGGCAAAATGGATCAACACAGATGTCAGAAGGACGCTGCTTGCCCAGGAAAATAAGACTTTAAGTAACTGTGCAGTTATTAGTGTTGTGCTAGGGAAAAAAAGAAAGTGATTTTGCACGAAGAACAATAATGAGCAATTCCTTCGACTTCTTTGCGTGATGACCATTGAGGAGCCTGGTCTGGGGGAAGGCGTTCCTGCCCAAGGCAAGAGACTGGAACGAGATGAGCTTTAATGTCCCTTCAACCAAACCATTCCGTGAAGCTGCTTTCCACCGCTTCTCCTACCGCAAGGTGTAGCCCCAGTGTCAGCCCTAAGTCGCTAAAGCCTTGCTGACAAGTTAAAGCACTAACCCGAGACTGAGGGCTCCGAGGGAGCCGGGTGCGCCGCCAGCCCGCGGCCGGCTCGGCGGGGAGGGCACGGCGGCCCCGGCGCGGGCAGGGCCCGGGGGCGAAGGCTGGAGGCGCGGGCAG
>VXAZ01002669.1:22665-89155 GCA_013399875.1 Gymnorhina tibicen | reverse complement strand
TTCTCCTTCCCCTTTCCTTCTCCCCTCCTTCCTCCTTCATCTCCCCTTTCCTCCTCCTTCGCCCCTCCTTACTGTCCTTCTCCCTCCTCTTCTCTTTCTCCCCCTTTTCCTCTTTCTTTTCCCATCTTTCTCCTTTTACCTTCCTCCTTCCTCTTCCTCCTCCACTTCCTTCTTCCTTCTCCCCTCTCCTCCTCCTCTCCCCCTGTTCTTCCTCCTCTCTTCCCCCCTTCTTTAACTCTTTTGAAGGCAGTTCAGAAAGCTGATGGTTTTCTGCATGGGTCTGTTCCTTTCAAATTTTATTTCAAGAAAATTATTTATAAAATAAAATAAAATGGGTTTTACCTAGAAAATGGTGCAGCAAAGTCGGTGCATCTTGTCTGACAGAGTGGTTGTGTGAACATGAGCTGCCTGTGGTTTTGTAGCTTATTCCAAGAAAAATCTAGACAAACAACAATTTAATTGTTGTGTTTTCAGCCCAGAGCCTGGGGCTTGGTTTAAAAGGGCAGAGCAAGAGGAGAAACGGGTGTCAAAGATGTACTTGGTCAAAATAACACAGCAGGGCAGGGCAGGGCTGCGATTCCAGCCCCAAGACCCTAATATTTGGCACACTGGTGCAGCTGGAGATCCCCGTGTCCCTGGGACAGGAGAGGGGGGCAGAAATTCCCCAGCACACCTTTTGGGACAGGTCTCAGGAATTCAGTGTACTCACTGAAGCACGGGTGTCCATGTGCTCTCACTTTTGCCCTGGGTTTCCTGGAAGGGAGGGGGGTGTCTAAAGAATTCAATTGACCAACAAGCCAAAGATGGGAGATTTATTGAATTGAGAGGTCAAGGTTTTCTTATTAAGCTGGTTTGTTGGGTTTTTTCCTTGTTCCAGGTGACCTACAAATGGCTGAGCTTCACCCTGGGAGTCCACGTCAACCAGGCCAAACAGTAGGTGTCACTGCATCCCCCAGAGCCTGGATAATTCCTGTTAATTCCTTGTTAATTCCTGTTTCCATCATCGTGGTGAGCATATTAAAATGATTCCTCTGGAAATATTTAAAAACCCTGCCTGTCTTCTCAGGCACAGTCAGGAGTGTTACTCCGTGTGCCCAACTGTCTGCCAGGCATGCTGGGCAATGTGTGAAGGATGGGAAGTCAGCTGCAACTCTCCAAATTTAGCAGGGGAAAGTGTAGCCTTGTCTTATATTTTGAAGAATAAAAATCACTGTAATCTCGTCATAGATCAGTGGTGTGAGTGGGAGCTGGAAGCTTGAGGCTCAGCCCAGTCCTATCACACTCTTCCCTCCTGTTCCTGATGGCCCCACCCATGGATGTAACTGGGAGGGTACATATACACCTGATGATGTACCAAAAAGTGTCCAGTTCCTCTCTCGGGGGGCTCAGAAATGCCTTTCTGGAGGGGAGACTTTGGAACAAGCTGCCCAGAGGCCGGGAGACCCACTATTAAATGTATTTGCCCTTTGGCTTCTGTAGCTGTTGGACTGGGGTTCTCCACAGTGCAGAGGAGGAAGGGTCTCAGGGAGATTAAATTAATCCTGGGGAGAATAACTGTGCTTATGTGACAAGTTTCCATGTCAGGCTGGCTTTGCTCTTGGTGTCTGATCGGGCTCCGTGGGAGGGTGGCTGCAGGCTCTTTCTGGTGGTTAACGCTGGTTTCTTTTGTGCAGAATGCTCTATGATTATGTGGAGAGGAAACGGAAGGAGAACTCAGGAGCTCAGCTTCATGTCACCTACTTAGTAGCAGGAAACCTCCTCCAGAATGGACACGTTGTGAGTGTTTCACTTCCCAGAGGTGGCTGTGAGCCCTTTGTTGTGGCGTCTCTTCCGCCTTGTTCTGTGATCCTGGGGTCGGAAGCTGCGCTGGCTTTTCCCAGCAGGAGCCACGGTGTGCCAGGGCTTCTGCACAGGCACAAGAGAAGGCTCAGTGTCTGTCCCGGCATGCAGACACCGGGCAGGAAGGATCAGCTGGTTTGGGAACACAGGGCTGAGTTACACACCGGGGTTCTTAGCTAATTAACTTAGACCCTGTTAGCACTCATCTCAATCCTCTCCCTGCTGTTGGGCAGCAGAGATTACAAAACCTTGTGGAGGGGCCCTTCTGAGATAAACTTATCCACATCCCAGGATCTGCTGAGGCGTGGAAGTGTCTGAGTAGAGTTTGGAGGGAGCCTGGAACTCACGTAGCATGGAATAATAACAAATGGAACAGCAAATGTACAGTTGAAGTTATCTTCTTAGTTAAGCTGGCTTTCTAATCCTGGTAAACAAACGAAACATGAATTTATTAACAGTATTTTCTATTTAAAGTACTTCAGATCAGTAAGCAAAGCAATTCCTGCTTAATGCATTTAGCTTGTCAGATTTTCAGGAATGTCAGCTACAACTTCAGGCAGATACCCCAGAGGTTTTTAAAAGAAGATGAGAAAATTCAGTGTCTGTTCCCCTTTGCCCACAGACAAATTTAAGAGCCAAACACTAAATGCCTTTGACATCCCACTAAATGTTTTTAGATACACAAATATCTATTACAATATGATCCAGTCTTCTTTTAGGAAGAGTAAATCTCAGGGCGTCCTGGCTTTTATTCGTAGATTGGAAAAAAAACCCAACAAATCTTTTTTTTTGTTCTCCTAAATAATAAGCTGGTTCACATACATGAAATACTGTCTTTCAATCTCCAACTCTGCCTGAAATGGAAGGTAATTATTTATTGCATTAGTTCTGTATGATGGGATGTATTTATTTAAAGTTGCACAAGTAGTGTCGCATTTATAGCCCAAGTTTAGCTGGTTTTTCCCTGATTTCTTTTGGAAATAACAAGTCTCTTGGCTCACTAGAACTGGCCAGGGGATTGTCAACCTGTACTATTATATTTAATGTATTTGAAACAAACAGGTGACTTCTGGCATAGGAACAAGTAATTATTTTTTAACTCTGTCTTAGCAGCTTGTGTACTTTTAAAATAAGATTACAGTGTCACTGGATGGTTTGGGTTGGGAAGGACTTTAAAGCTCATCTCATTCCAATCCCTTGGCACGGGCAGGGAATCTTCCACTAGATCTACCAAGGGAAACTGCATGGAGGTGACTTTTTGTCCCCCGTTATTTTTAAATCTCTCCTGTTTGAATGCTGGAGTGTGAGTGCCTGCTCAGACGGGATCGCTGCGGGTGCAGGGGTGTGGAGCCGCGCCAGGGTTAGGGGTGGCCCCCGGGAGGGTTCAGGCCCCTGGGCTGGGTGTCCTGGGAGGTTTGGGTGGGAAGGGCGGGGAGAGCTGCGGGCAGCCCTGCCTTGCCGGCAGCCCTGCCTTGCCGGGAGCCCTGCACTGCTGCCTGCTGGCAGTAGGTGTAGCCGGAATGCTGCGGATTCAGCTGCAGCACTGCTGAAGGGAGAGGGGATGGAAATCCCTCTCAAACACTCCTCCTTAAGCACTGCTCGCTCTTTCCCTGCTGATTCTTACAGCGAGGGGCCGAGACTGCCACTCTTTAGTTACCCTGTCACTTGCCTCTGTCTTCTTGCCACTTATTCTTTTGCTGCCTAATCAAAGCAATTTTTTAATCTTGGTAAACAAAAGAAACGTGAATTTATTAACAGTATTTTATATTTAAAATGCTTCAGCTTATAAAGCAAGGGAATTGCTGCTTAATGCATTTATTTTTCCTCATTGCTTCTTGTCACATTTTCAGGAATGTCAGCTACAACTTCAGGCAGATACCCCAGAGGTTTTTAAAAGAAGATGAGAAAATTCAGTGTCTGTTCCCCTTTGCCCACAGACAAATTTAAGAGCCAAACACTAAATGCCTTTGACATCCCACTAAGTGTTTTAAAATACACAGATATGTATTATAATATCATCCAGTCTTCTTTTAGGAATAGTAAATCTCAGGGCGTCCTGGCTTTTATTCGTAGATTGGAAAAAAAACCCAACAACAAACCTTTTTTTTTGTTCTCCTAAATAATAAACTGGTTCACATGCATGGAATACTGTCTGTCAGTCTTCAACTCTGCCTGAAATGGAAGGTAATTATTTATTGCATTAGTTCTGTATGGTGGGATGTATTTAATTAAAGCTGCATGGGCAGTGTCATGTTTATAGCCTGAATTTCACAGGATTTTTCCTGATTTCAGACAGGTCCGTGGTATCTGTTAAACACAGAATTAGTGGTGGGGTTTTTAGTCTATGTCTCTGGATCCTACCAGCATTAACCACAGCTAATGTGTGGTTAATATGTTTATAGCCTGAATTTCACAGGATTTTTCCTGATTTCAGACAGGTCCGTGGTATCTGTTAAACACAGAATTAGTGGTGGGGTTTTTAGTCTGTGTCTCTGGATGCTCCCAGTATTAACCACAGCCTGTTAAATGTCCTGGAGCAGGTACAGACCTTGAAGACTGGCCAGAGAGCACACTTCCAGCAACACTCATTCCTGGCTTTTAAATTAATGCTTCATTTTTCGTGGTGTTTTGCCTCCCTGGTGCCATGTCTGGGCTACAGATTGCTGTGCTCGAGTGCCCTGGCAGTCCAAGTGTGCAGGGCTGCTGTGGGCTCCTGGGGCAGGTCTGCAGCAACTGCCCGTTTGCTTTGCTTCTGCTGCACACTTGTTAAGGCTTTGTTTCATCTGTCTCACCTCCCAGACTCAGGAGTGGAGGACAGGGCCTTTCTTTAGGGGTATCTGTGCAACCGGAAAGTGGGATGGCAGAGCTTTAAAAACTAGTGGCTGATGAGTGTTTAAAGGCATTGGCAGCATTCTGTGCTATAATAATCATTAGACTTTCTTACTCAATAACCGAAAATAGCAGCCTTGCATACAGCCTCAGATTTTAAGATTGCCATGTGTTTATTTTTTCCAGTGCCACAAGGTCGCAGTAGTGAGGGAGGATAAACTTGAAGGTAAGCAGACCAGGAAAATCGTGTGGCTTTAACTTTTTTCTTTGAAAGAACAGCAAAATGAGCAAAGCTCAGAACTTGCCATCTGCACGTAAATGCCCAGCCAGGCTCTTGGGGTCAGGTGTGTACTTTTTGTACCAGCTGTTTCTCAGAATTTGGAGTATCTGAGCCAACAACTGAATACCTTCAGGCTTGTGATTTGAGTCTGATTTTTTTTTTTAATTCTGAACGTTTTGTCACTGATTCTTTTCCACCTCCCTGCCACTGACAGCAGGGAGACAACGATACCCCAGTAGTGTCTCAGAACAATTGTGAGCCTTCAGGCCCCCAAGAATGCTGAAACTGGTAGTTGTGGTTATTGGTTCAATGTAATTGCAGACTTTGCCCTGAGTCCTGTGGGTGTTAAAATGTTCTCCTGGGACATTTACGTCACTGTTGTGAATAAAAGGTGAAAAATCCCCCATTGTAACACTGCTCCGTTGTCTCACCATCTTTCCAGCTCTGGTCCTGCTGATGAAATCTTACCCACAGCAACTGAAACACAACTTCAGGCTCTTCATCACTTTCAAATAACATCTTTGGCACTTGAGAACACACTGTGGCGTTTGTGACCTTAAGGATCTGTGCTAATGACCTCACTTTGTTTGAAAGACTTGCGTTGTTTTCGTTTTGGAAATGTGAAGTGGATTTCTAGCTCAGGCTGTTCTCCTCGGGGCAGGAGATTGTCAGGCAGTGCAACTACTCTGCGTCACGTTTGTTGAGTTATGTGTGCTGCGTAACACTCTGTTTCGCTGTGGAGGAAAGGGTTGCTTATGGTTTTTGTATTGGAAGGCAGGCCAAAGGTATGACTTATCTTTGGAAGAGGCTGAGATTTTTGATGGGAGTAGGGCTGCACAGTCTAGGACTGGCCCCAAGAAATTATTACTGTGTGTATTTTTACAGTGCCTAGAAGCTCAGCCTCAGACCAGGACTCTGTGGAAAGAACAATATAAGCAATGAACAAAGAATTCCTGAAAACCAACCCTTGTCTCAAGGGGGTTGCAGTCTAAGTAGCATAAAAGAGATAAAGTTCTGATTCCAGCAGACTGCTGGGGGTGACACTGTGGTGCTGGACACAGCCCCTGTGGCAGAGAGCAGTTCCAGCGGGGCAGAGCAATGACCAGCTACTTTCTGCCTTAGCTTAGGTACTCACACAGATATTCTGGATCCCAAACGCTGGATGTTTTGAAGGTGAACACAGAGAGATCACTCGTTACTCAGTTGTGCAGGAACCAGGAGCATGTAGTGGAAAACGTGACAGACTTGTGGAGTCCATTACCTTGAATTCTTCATTAGTGAGCAGTGGAGGAAGGTGTGGTTGGACCCTCTTACATTCAAGCTTTGCTGTCGAGTGGTCTGTCAGTCTCTGCATCCTAAAGGGTGTGCTAACAGAAGGCCTTTTTTTCTTCTTTTTCCCCAGCCATGAAGTCTAAGCTGTCCACAATTGCCAGTGTGCATGTGTACAGCATTCAGAAGGCCCTGCTCAAGGACAGCTCCCCCCTGTACAACACCGACTATGACATCGTCAAAACAAACCTGCAGCACTGCAGCAAGTGAGTCCCATCTCCCTTTTCCTCTGAAGCACTTCACACTGGCGTTGCACTTCAGTGCTTTCTAGATAGGCCTGGATTTTTAGAAAGCTAGGAAAAGATATCCTCAAAGTCCTGCCAGAGCAGTGCCCAAAGAGCACATTGTGTGTTGGTTTTGTAAACTGAGCTCACAGTTGGTTCACTTGGTCCTTACTCCAACAGGGAGATTGTTCCAGTACCTTGCTTGTCTGATGGCTGGAAACATTTCTCTCTTTTCCAGGCCACACTTAATCATGACCATTTTAATCCAGTTCTCAGCCACACAGGAAGAGAAAATCGGAACAGGCTGATAAAACTATGAGTGATGTGCTCAGCAAAGCATTAACAGGACTTTGCTTTCTGTTTTGTGAAACTGTGTTTTCATCTTCTGGATTAATCCACCTCTCTGAAGATGTCTCACAGGAGCTCCTTCTCCAGGAGTTTGTTCCTTGTGGGTTTGTTCCAGCTCAGAATACTGTGTGATCTCTGAGATGCAGGAGAAGCACACAAAACAGCCCAGGCAGCACAAGTGTCCTTCGTGGTGGAACTGGAGAAGAACTGGGAGGGACTGCAGTCTCCAGGAGTCACTGTCTCCCTCCTGAGCAGCGCCTGGCAGCTGGAGCGTTTCCTTTGTGTGTTGTTCCCACCACGACAGCTTCAGCTTGAAGTCATGGGGATGCACAGTGCCATGACCAATCTGGTTTACAGGGGGATGCCTGAAGCTTGTGTCATAGGAAGAGTATAGAATTTGAAAAGAGAAACGTAGTCATATCCAAAGTGTTGACAAGAGAGCAGCAGAGAAAATAGAAGCTGTGTATTCAGGGCACGAGTGTCGCTGCCCTGGAAGGTGCTGGAAAACCCTGCCTCAGTGGAGCCTCGTGCCCTGTGTGTGGCTGCAGTTGCCTTCTTCCTCTCTGTTTACTCTTAGGCACCCCGACATGGTGTTACCTGTGCCTTAGGGATACTTGTATCCTTTGGGATTTAAACATCCAGAAGGTCATCTAGATAATCCCGGTTCTGAAACAGCTCTCTGAAGCCTGTGTGTAAATCCAGCTTTCCCAAGAAAACTAAGAAGAATTGCAGCTTCTTCATTTGTGACCTGGCTGAAGTAAATACAAATCGATCACATTCCCTCTCTCTTGTCAGCTGCGTGGATTGCCTTTGACACTTGGGAAAAGATTCCTGTAGGACCTGCAAAAGCCAGAGGTTTAATTATGTGATGTTTGTAGCAAACAGAACCTCCCTTTCAGTCCAGATATTTCACAGCTCTGGGACAAGGATCTTTGTTCTCCTCTGTGTTTCTATGGGACCTGCTTTGCTGTGAAGACAGTGGAGGTGGTTGGATGTACTAATTAATAGCAATGTCAGGGTTTAATGCCTGTTGCCATTGCCAGCTTTTCAAACAGAAGCAGCTCCTTGTTTGCAGAGCACAGTCCAAGTATTGCCTATTTTTTCAGTGATTATTTAGTGAATTTTGGGTCAAGCCCATAAAGCTATAGTCACACAGCAGCATCAAGGCAGGCTGACTTGGAATGTGGGAAGTTTAGCTGAGCTCTGCTGCACGGTCAATACAACTATTGACGATATTATTTGTGACTTGGAGGGGTGGTGGTGTTTGGAGTAGGAGCACAAGCTACCCTGAGAGCTGTATTAACCATGTTAAAAACAGATTGAAAGTGTAAAGGAGAGTGGGATTATTTTTCTTCAATGTCTGTTTTCCTTCCTTTAAAGGTTTGAATGTCAAGAGGTTGCTGCTGCAGCCTCGGAATGCTGTGGAGATGGTGTTGTTTTGTTAATACAGATCCTGATGGGAGTAGAAGTGGACTGTGCACGTGAGCAGCTAATGCTGAGGCACAGAAATGAACTGGCAGAAGGAGGCTGCTTTATTTCTTAGGCAAATAAAAATATGCTGTGTAATTCAGTGGGCTGGGAGGCGTGAGTCTGGGCTCTTTTGTGGCATTTCTGTGGGAAATCTGGAAAGCGTCGCCTGTGATTTGCACAGTGGGGAGCAGAGTTCAGCTATTTTTGGGAACTGCTATTCCTGACTGTCAGTGAATTGTGCTGTAACTGCGAGCACATCATTTAGTTCTTCTATCTCCATATCCCCAAACAATCGAGTTTCAGACCGTTAGGAGATGAGCTGCTTCTCAGTCTCAGGGATTACATGGAAATGACTTTGTATAGTTAAATCGGAATGTCATGGATATCTTCTGATCCATTTCCGTTGTTCCGTTTCAGCTGGGATTTACTTACCTGCCCAAGTGTGGCTGCTTGTTGCAGCAGATGTGGGCTTTGTCAGAGCATCAGAAAGCTGTAAATGTTTTAGACCCTCACACACCTGTACAACTTCTGCCACAGGCTTTAGAGAGCGTAACCCATGTAGGAATAAAATGCAGCCTGCTCCCTGTCCCGCCGAGGTGTGGAGAAGGCCCTTTCCCGCCAAGAAAGCTGCACAGCTTGTTTAATATGCAAATGCTGTGGCTCTTGCTGACAGGTTCAGCTGATCTTTTCATCAGAGGTCTCTTGCTCTGTGCCAGCCTTTCTTTCTTGTCCCATACACAGATTAAATTGCTGCTTTTTCCATAACAGGAGAACGCAGGCCCGGAGCAGCAGCGGCGCTACAGGAGGGGGGAAGGCGAGGTGAACGCTGCAGAGTTTAAAGGCTGATGGAATTTTTCACTCCGTCACACAGGTTCAGTGCCATCCGCTGTGCCGCCGCCGTGCCCAGGACGCCGCCTGACGCTCCCCGAGCACCGGCGTCCGCGCAGAGTCCCCAGAGGCAGAGGGACCCCGATGCTGCCGGCGCGGTCAACGGCCACGGGCCCCCGGCTGCCAAAGCCCCCCCGCCGCAGCACAAAGGGATCATGGGGATGTTTGCGGCCAAAGCCGCGGCCAAACACCAGGACGCGCATAAGGAGGCCAAAGCAGAGGCCAAGGAGGCCCCAGGTGTAAGTTACCTCAGACCCCCCCGGGTTCTTGGCGTTAATGATCCGCTCTCACACCACCTCAGTGACCTCAGCCACCCCTGCGCTGCTACTCGTGCTAAACCCGCGTCCCACTGGGAGTGCTCGGTGATCCTTTGTAAGTGTTTAACTGTGTGCAGTCACCTGGGGCAAAAATGCCTCGTGCCACACTCTTGATCTCTCCACAAAAGTGTATTTGCCATAACTTTGACATTCCCCAACGAGCCGGATCTCCGGCGAGCGTAAACCAGCATAGCTGCCTTATGGAGACAATTGTTCCGTTGTCTCCAGCTATCCCAGTATACACAGCAGCTGAGGATCTTGCTCTCTCCATTGTGCTTAAAAGGATTTGTTTTGAGCAATAAGTGAAACGTGAGAAGCCCAGGTCTTAAAAGTATCAAGGTGTTTAAACTTGGTCTGTGAGGGAAGTTTCAGAGCTTGACCTGTGCAAGACTAAATTGTTTATCTTTCGACTGCTGTTTTTCCAGGATAGGATTATGTTTTCATTTTAATTAGTATAATTGTTTTTAAAGCAATGTGGCCAGAAAAATGGGTGTTAAAATGGTAACACTCCCTGTGGATGGTTTGGGCTTTTTGTAACAGCTGAGTACATTTCGGTTCCTTTTTCTGATTTTTTAGGGAATTTAGAACTGGTGAAGTGTGTGTGTTTTGGGTACCCCAGTGTCTGGTTGCATTTTATTTGCATGAAAATAAGTTGGATTAGGAGGCTGCACTTTCTTAGGTGGTCGGTGTGGGGGTGTGTGTGATTTCTCACACTGGTGGCTGCACTGGTGCAGTAGGACAGTGATATTTCTCTGCCAACAGCCTACGTGCCAGAGGAGCTGGATAAAGCCCTTCTGGTTTGGCCAGTCGCTGTTCTTTCCTCTGTCGGCTGCTGTGAATTGAGGCACCGATGGTTTGCAAAGAGAACAGTTCTTTCCTGGGACCTGACCCAAGTCCCAAGCACTTATTTCAGTAACACTGACAGCCATCAGATGGGAATGTGCCCCGAGTCAGATCTCAAGGCCTGGCCAAGGAGTCCTTAGTAACTTACTCTGGCCCCTTTGATGCACGTAGTGTCTAGTGAGTATCTTCAGATTCTCCAAAACAGCTGCTAAAATCTAAGGCAGTGGGAACAAATGCTGTCTATTATTTTGCTCGTCCAGAAGCAGTGCTGTGCATCTTGAGGGCTGGGAACAATTCCTGTGGTTATTCCTCTCTTTGCTTCCAGGTGTCTGCAGCAAGCAGCAAGCCACCAACAAAGAACAACATCATGAACAACTTCTTTGGAAAAGCTGCTATGAGTAAGTGCTTTTCTGTTTCCAGAGGCCATCATGGTCAGGGAACAGCCTGTTGTAGTTAAAAAAAAACAACAAAAAGCCCCCAAACCTGAGGGTTATTTGAAGTCTCTCTTTTTTTTTTAATTATATTTTATTTAAGCTGGGTGGAAATTAGAAATATTCAGTGGAATCGAGTGTTTTATAGTGGAGCCATGATGGGAGGCATACAGAAAGGAGCAGAACTCTTCCTCCCCATCCCCACACTACCAAACTAATTGGATTTTTTTTTATATCCCCTCTTTCCTAATAGTTTTCCATACTATTCATCTGCTCTTTTGCACTCAGAGGGGTTAATGTTTTTGCACACAGCTCTTAAGGCAAAAATTAAGAGTTTTCAGTGGAATTTTTCAGACAAAAAGCTTGCTGGAGGGAGATCAATTAAAATGACATATTTGAGCAGACTAACCCAGGAAGGATTTTTAGTGCAGAAGAAATCTGATTTAAAGTGAGTTCTCCTGGCTGGAAGATCAGCTATTGGTGAGATGTGTGCCAAAACCTGTTTTGCAGGGCAAGTTAATGGTGCTTGCTTTTCATCACACAGCACTGAGGAGCCCATCGTTACTTTTAGGGTTAATTTCTTTCCCAAAAACTGAAGGACTAATAAATGAAGAATAAAAATGAAGGGTGGCCTTTCTCTCTGAGCAGAGGTTTGGACTGGGTGGCCTCTGCAGGTCCCTTCTGAACTATCCAAGTCTAAAGAAAGTATGCTGAAGCTTTTAAATAGGTATTGGAAAAGGACTGTGGGACCTTCTTCAAAGATTCCCTTGTAACAGTGAGTACAAGAGGCTTCAAAGAGGAATTTTGGGAGAGAGTAAACAGCAAAGTTCACTTTCTAACAGACATCTGTCATAGTTTGTAGGGGACAGTTCCAGCACTGAACACACAAGGCACAGCCCTGCTGGGACTCTTTGCATCCCTGTTTTGGTGAGACTGAGGGAGCTGAGGATACTCTCAGCCTCAGCACAGTCACTACAATTAACTGGAGTAAATTCTGAAGGTCTGAGAAGAGCCCTAGACCAAAGTTCATGTGCTGAAAACCCAAAATGGCATGGTAAAGGTGACCCAGTGGTGATGGGGAAGGCTTTGTGGCTGCATTTCCATTATTTCCAAAGGGGTTCCCTTTCTGCTGTGTCCTGTCAGGGAGCCCATCAAGGAAACTTGTGAGGTGGCTGCGGAGAAGGAGCAAACTGAGCAGAACTGGAAATGATTATGTGTATGGAAGAGAGGGTGGGATTCCTGGAGTAAGATTTATTCCCTACATGCATGTCTCTCCTGGCTTCAAAGGTTCCACCATTGCCAGAAAGTCCTGAGTTAACAACAGTGGGGTCCTTGGGCTTTCTGCTGTTGATCATAAATAAGAGAGCTGTTGTTGCAGTGCTGCTTGCCCCTGCCCAAGCAAGCAGCAGCCTGTTTTCCCAGCACTCCCAGAAAGGCATTGGCACGATGTCATGGCCCTCCCAGCAGCCTCTGACCCCACTGATGATCTCCTGCCGCTGCCTCCCAGTCCTCTTCCACTGAGTTTTAACTGCTGCAGTACATGTGGCATGACATCAGGAACAGCAGAACCAGGGAGAATCACCTAGAAATTTAAGCGTACCCTTCTTTTTCCCACGTCTGATATAGCTTGGCCAGTCTAGATCCCTAATGCAATCCAGATCCCTAAACCCACGATGGGTAGTGTTGTCTGTGTGCTTGGTGCACAGAGCTGGCCAGCTGCTTTGTAAGTTGTCATTCAAACTGAATGCCCGGTGTTTGTTCTTTTTGAATGGTTTATTCACAGATAAACTCAAAGTCAGCTCTGTGCCTGAGCAGCCAAAGGAGGAGAAAGAAGTAGTGAAGCCTTCAGTTGCTGTAGCAGAACCAGAGTCATCTCCTAATACTGTAGCAGAGAAACCTGGGAAGAAAACAGAGTCTGCTAGAATTCAACAAAAGGACAAGAAGAGGTGGGTCGTGCCTTTCATTTTTTCTGTGAACCCGCTTGTGGGCAGCCTGCATGGAGCTGGCTGGTCATACAATGCTGGCTCACCTCCTGTTTCCATCTACTAAATTGTGTTAAACCTGACTAAAATTATCTCTCAGGACGTTTTCCTGGTGTTTCTTTTCCATTTACTGCTGTAGGTGCCTCAGGGCCTTTGGTGCCGTTGCATATGGGAAGGGACACGGCCCAGGTTGTCTTCAGTGGGAGGGGATGGCTTTCCATGAGACAGCCTCCCACTGTGAGCAGCCGTAGGAGAGACCCCGCAGGCAGCGTGGGGAGGGCTGGCAGGAGCACCTGTCCTGCAGGGAAGGTGGGATATTCCCAGGCTTGTATGCACACAGCTTGCAGCACAAAGTTGTGCTTGTTGATCTCCATAGCTAATGTACGGCTGCTTTCAATGCCACTGGTTTACTTTGGGCTGAGGCTCCAAGTTAATTTTAAGTTCAGCCCTTGGTGTTTAATCCAACCCAAACTGACAGAGACAAAGAATCACTACAGTCTGATGGCTCTCTGGTGGCCTATGAGTAATTAATTGGTGGTCTCAATCCATTTCTAACTGAATAGGTAAGCACACCACCCAGCCCACCATCGCAGTTAGCACTAACTGCTTGTCTTATTGATAGTCTTGTCCAAGAAGCCAAGGGCCTGGAGGTGTTGGCAGCGTGGAGTTGGGAAGGCCACTTGGGCTGTCCCAGCTCTTTGAGGATACGTGGGCCTTTAGCCTCCAGGCTTGTTCGTCTGACACGTCTCGCCAACATTAAAAAGAAAGAAGCTATTTTATTTTTCCAGTAGTCTTTAAAAATGGCTCCAGGATTCTGAGACACTACCTCATAGTCAGTCAGTGGCAAGCAGTCTGTCAAAAGAGCTTCTGAGTGATGCTTCTGGGGACACTGGGAGCCTGAGCTAAAGAGACAAGATCAGAAATGCACTCTTGCCAGGCTGCTGTGGCCAGGCGAGGTGAGGTACTGGGCTGAACTGCAGAGGGGCTAAAGAAATCCTCCTTATTTTGGAGAGCTGGATATGGGTAAGGATGAGAGGCCTGGAAACGCTCGTGTACCTGTGCCTGGTTGTGTAGGGAGTGTACAGCTCAGAGTATGCGATGCTCAGGTTTTCAAGAGGCATTTGATTTCCTTGCATCAGGAACATGCTCATCCAAACACACGTGATGCTTTCGTGCACACATGAGAGATAATGGGTGTTCATTCCCTTTTTTTTCCCTTTACTTTTTGTGGCAGCAAAACGAAGAGAGCGGATAGGTCGGATGACGAGGAAGAAAGAGATCCCGAAAATGTCAAGAGAAAGAGGAAGCGTATCAAACAACTTCAGTCTGACAGCAGTGATGAGGAAGGTAAACAGATCTGTAAACAATCAGGCACGTAGGTCAGGGGTCTGATTTCCAAAACATTACTCTCCAAATCTGTTGCTCAGTGATTGAGGGAATAGTTTAAAGGACTAAAGACCATGGAAATGGCTGTAGCTTGAGCTCTCTGATTATCTTTGTCCTGCAAGCACTTGGGCATAGAGTTGAGATGTCTCAGCGATTCGGTCTTTGTTTTAGCTTAGCTAAGACCTGGCTGTCTCCTCACCAAGTGTGCTGCCAGTGCCACTGACGCGTGGGAAGGAGGTTCCCAAATCTCTTGTGAAAGATAGCGCGCCTTCCAGAACTGTAGGGCTGGTCAGAACCGGTTCGTGTGGGGAGGAAACACTCACAAGTGACCTCCCTCTGCTCACAGGGTCATTTTTAGTATCTTTATTCTGTCTGTTTATAGAAGGGGTTTGGAAGACAGTGCTGGAAGCAAGACTTGCAAGAAGAAAAGAGATAATAGGGAAACTGGGGGCAAAGCAGCTGAGCCGTATCCGCTGCGACTCTGCGTCTCCTCTGCGGCCGTGACAGGAGTGGGGTGCCCAGAACATTACAAGATTTGGGCTTATAATGAGGAACAGCAGGGCTGGATTCCAAAGAATTTGGATAATTGAGGTGACAAATGCCGTTCAATATAGATAACTGGAAAATAAGTTGGAATTGAGCTTGGGAGTATGTGCTAAATGGAACAGTCATCCAACAAGCTGCTCAGGAAAAGAACTTGGGGATCATTACGGACGAGTAATTGAAACCACCAGTTTGGTGTAGAGCTCCAGTAAAAGAAGGTGAAAGAGCAAATGGGTTGCATTGGTGAGGAGGTGGAGCCCCTTGGGAGAGCCAGAGCTGATTCCTCATTTAGTGTGGCTGGCACATGGGCACCAACCAGGAGATCAGGAAAATCTGCAGTGTCAGAGAGAGAGGTGGCCGCTGCTGGTATCTTTGCAGTATTAGGCCTGTTTTCATAGTTTCCCTTCTGACCACATGATTTCAAGTGATCTTTGCCATCAGGTATGTATCACTTCTTAGGCTGTTCCACAGGATGATAAATCTCTGAGGAAGCTGTTCTTTGTGATCAGCCTTAATTCCATCACATTGCTGCGTGAAGCTCCTTGTTTGGCTATAATATATATACGTATATGCCCTCAGTCTTTGGTATTTATTTCTTTAAATGTTTGTCTTTCCATTTCCTCATCACTGCCCTACTGACAAGCTGAGTTGTTAAGCTCTGAGGAGCAGATTTTGAAATCAGCCCATCCTTGCTGGGCTGGAATCTCTCAGCTTATCCACATCCTGTGAGTGAGGTCAGGCAGGAGTTTGGAATGTTAGAACTCTGGTCTCCTGTGGGATACCTGCGTGACCTTAGCATGTGTTGAACAATTAATGCTTTTGAATGGGATGCCTTCTGGTTTCATTTATTCCAAGGTCTATATTCTCTCTAGTGACCAGGGATAGAACCTGAGGGAGCGGCTGGACCTGTGTCACGGCAGGTTTAGGTTGGATATTAGGGAAAAGTTCTTCCCCCAGAGGGTGGGCAGGCACTGGGGAGGTTTTTTGTCACTGCTATTGCTGCTCCTGCATCGGAACCCTCTTTGTTCCTTATTTCTTTGTGTTGTGCATTAGAATTGTAAATTTATGCAAATTACAGCGCATGTATAGAAATTTGGATATCACTCAGTTTGCCCTTTCAAAAGGGAAAAAGAGAATTGAGAGAACTCAGCCCTTTGGGCCTGCTGCTTGGCCTTCTAAATCCAACCAGATGAAAGAAGATAGATTTGAATTGTTTGGAATATTTCTAATGAGTCCAAACTGGTAATATTATATTCCATATTCAAGTAGAAGACTGAATTGGATTAAACAAATAATTTTAAAAAATAATAGTATGTACAGACTGTATGGACTTCAAGAGCATTTATCCTTGGAAAGGTTGGAAACAGGTTTCTCCAGAGAGCAGGGGCAACTTGAATCAACAGCATCAGTGAGCAAAATGGGGGCTGGAGTGACAGGCACACTTAGCAAGGTTTTGTGGGTGTGAAACTCAGTCTGCATGGCTGATATGAAGCACTGTATGGGCACTTCTATGTCAGGCCAGGTCTTCTGCCTAGTTCTATATTAGTCTGCTCTTGATGTACTAAAAGTAGCCCAAAATAAGCTCTCCTTACACCAGCATCAGCACATTGTACCACGCTGAAAATACAGAGAGGGCATAAGGCACAATCCTCTCCATTTAAATGATTTTTCATTAAAAAGTTATATTGGTACGAGGGTTCCTTAGTCACTGCGGGTTGTTTTGCTTCCAGTGCCAGAACAAACTCCACAAATGCGCCCACAGAGGACAGGAGGTTTGGCAGCTTCAGCTGTACCAACACGGGCAGCGTTTCGCAGTGTTGACAAGTGTTTTACAGCCACTTTGGAGGGTGATTTCAGTGGCACTGTGACCTACAAACTCCGTGGGTTTTGGAGAGCCACAGCAGAAGCACTAAAGCTTCTCACAGTTTTTCCAGGCAGGGTCAGAGCAAACCAAACAAAGCCAGGATTTACATCTTTGGTCCATCCAGTTGCCCAACTTGTATCCATTTCATGCAGCTGTTGCTGTTGAGCAAACTGGGCAGCAGCTAGTGGTTGACTCAGGAGTTATCACATGTCAGAGGGCTGTGTTGGCTAGAGGAGGATAATAAAGTAATAAAGAGCTTGATAGTAGTCCTAAACACTCTGACACGGGGAGAAGGTGCCTTCTGCCCGCCAAAAGCGGGGGAATTGAAGGAAGCTGAAAAGAGCCCATGTTTCCCCCAAGGAATCTAGTGGAGCTGGCACGCTGACAATGCCTTCAGCAGCCTCTGCTTGAGCATGGCAGAGGCTTTTCACCAGGCTGGTTTTCAACCCTCTCAGCCTGTCCTCTCCTAAAGATATTTCAGAAGGCTGAGGCCAGGCTGGGCAGTGGTGACGCAGGTTTGGTGCTGGGCAGTGTGTGGAGGCCTCAGCCCACAGCTGCTGCTGGATTGGGATAAACATTGAGAGTTCTGAGCCCCCTTAGCCCCCCAGCACTTCCACCTCGGAGCAGAGCCGTTGTTTGGCTCTGTCCTCACAGCGCCGCCAGCCCCGGCCCTCTGGGGCAGGGTGAAACCCCGAGTCATGTTATCCCACTCTGTTTGCATTCCCGTGCCTCGCTTACTGCAGTAGTTGGGAGGCCGAGTCCTTGCTGAGGAATGTAATTTATTATTGGGCCTTGGCAGCCGAGCGCCGTTTCGCTCGAGCCCTCGGTAACCTCCGAAGGTCAGCTGGCCGCGCGCCTGGCAGCGCCGTGGCTGCTCACACTGACCTAATCCCTCGGGACGGCTCCAGATCCCGACTCCGCGTTCGGGCAGGATGAGGGCGGTGCTGCAGCAGCAGGGCTGCGAGCAGGAGCCAGGCAGGCACTCGCTGTCCGCTCCTGGGCGTGATGAAGCAATAGGTCACAGGAGGAGTTTGTTCCCCCACGTTCCCAGCTCTCCCCCACGTCTGAGGGCTCGCGTGGCAGCGTTTCTCCCTTGGATCTCCTGGAGCTCTGTCCCCCTGCCAGCCCCACAGGAGGGTGACCCTGCCTTGCTCGTTGGTCTGAAGCCCTGCTTGTTTCACTGTGGCATTGCTGGTAGAGGCTCCAGAGCTCACTTTCCTCCCTACAAATGTGTGAAGGTGTCCTTGACTCATCCGATCAGTCTTGGCATTGAATGGAGCCCAGTGTCCCTGTCCTTGAACCCCGAGGAGAGCAAGGAGGTGAAACAATGAGAGAATCAGCTTCATTTTTCTCAGTGGTTTGAGTTTTGTGGGTTTTAAATTTTTTTTTTTTTTTCAAATAAAGGTTTGAGATGTCCCTTAATAATCTTTTAGGATGTGTGACAGTATACTGCACTTCATTCTTGGGTTAATCTAATAGCATGGATTATTTGGGATGTGTAGCACCACTGGTGAGGCAACAGTTGTTTTACCACACCCCACCTCTTTTAATTTCTAAACAAATTCCAGTTGTTCTTTTTAACAAGTAAGTGGAATGTATAGGTGAAACATGCCGGTTCCTGTGCCTGGTTTTAGAGCTTCCCTTGGTGGAACTGATTTTTTTGGCTTACCAAAAATCCCCATCCTACCCCACTCTCCTTCCCCTGGGAACTGCAGCGTGTAGCATTAGACCCGCATGCCATCAAGGTGTTCCTCTTCTTAGCAGATGTCCCGCGGTCTCCCACACCTGAGGAAGAAAGAGCTCCATCTCCACCACCTGTACCTGCTCTGAAAACTGAACTGGAGCCTGCATCCACGGAGGTGAGAGCAGGTTAGAGTGGTTAACTGCCAGAAATTAACTCCTGGTTTCTCACAATGCTGCGATGTCCTCCAGGGCTCAGCTGGAGGGAGGAAGAGGAAACGGAAGCGTGTGCTGAAATCCAAGATGTTTATTGATGAAGAGGAAGGCTGCATGGGTAAGACTGGCTGTGCCCTACACTCACTGGAGCTCACTTTATTGACCATTTTAACAGGCCAGCCTCTCCCAGGCTTAGAAAGAGGTTCACAAAATCACGTTGTTATCCCACTTGGAACTCCTGCTCCCAGACTGAGGTAACTGCCCCTCTGGTGAAGGCCTGGGTAGGGAGTCAGAGCTGTAGCTGAATCCTTACCCTTTTTTGATTATTCACAGATTTTCCTTCAGTTCTTTTCCCTTTCCTCTTGCCAGCATGAGCACCACCTTCATTTACTCTCCTCTCCAAAGCTGCAAGCTTTTAAAGATGGTACAGAAAGAGGTTCAGGGTTTGGGATAAATTCTGGCTGAGATAACTTTGTTGGGGTTTTTTTCCTTTGAGGATAAATCCAGAGCTGTGCAGAAGAACTCGATTATATGTTAAAGAAACTTTCAGTATCCCAGATAAACAGGGAATAAGTTGGGGCTTAAATACTTCATAGGGTTTCTGTTTCTGATAAGGGTGGCTCTGCTTTCAGAAGGGAAGAGAGTCCCTGTGGAAGCCCTGAGAGCCAGAGGCTTCGAATTCCAGCCTGACTGGACTCTGCTTCCTCCTGTGACCTGGAGAAAGCTGTGTAACACCACTGTATTTGTTTCCTCCATGTCCTGACATTGAAGTAGAGCTGCAGACGTTCAGAATATGTTAGTTTGGGTTTTGGTGTGTTTTGAGAGGTTTTTTAGAGGCTTTAAACACTTGAGAGTGTGGAATGTGTTTTTTGTAATGCTGTTGTCAGCTCGATTGTATGGGATGCTTTCGTTCCCCAGCCTGGCTGGGCTGAGGGGATGTCAGTGAGCTCAGCCAGTGCTGGGAAGGTGTGCTGCTGTTGCACAGGTCTGTCGTGGTGCTGGGCATGGAGAGACTCGGGCACTCCTGGCCCAGCTCCGGAGCTGCCTGGCCCGGACTCAGCCTGTGTCTGTTTGCACCTGTCTGCAGAGCTGCATCTTCTGCTTCCCATTAACTCGGTGTGTCTCCTCCGAAGAAACACTGAGCTGTAGCACTCAGCAGCTGGCTGCACTAGGGACTGAAATCCCAAGTACTGGATTCTTGTCCAAGAATTGGACTTGCACAAAGTTATCAACAGCTTTGGCTCATTATGTTATGGGGTGTTGTGCTCTCCATCCCAAATAGAACCATTAAAACACTTGGAAGGAAAATGGAACAAAATAGCATTGGATGGGGAGTTGAGTTGTGCAGACTCTGCATCCAGAGCACAGGAATGACTCTTCTGGGTTCAGCTTCCAGCAAATAGTGCCCTTCTCCCTCTGTTCAGCCTTTCCAGAGAGACCAGGGCTGGAATATTGCCTTTCTTTCTCTGCTCTTCACCCCCACAGGGTTTCATAGTCCCTTGGAAAATCCAGACTCCTGGTTTTACAGTTCATATCCATTTTATGAAAAGGGAATGCAAGCCCCTGTCGTGCCCTTGGGAGACAGATCCTGTGGGACAGAGACAGGGATGGAGCTGGGATACTGCAGAACTGGGTAGGGAGGAGATGCTGCTTTCTCTACTAAAAACCCTCCAGCCTGTTGTGCAGAACTTGCTGTCTGGTTATTGTCCAGTTTCTCTCCTCCCTTCCATTCCCCACCCTTTCCATGCACAGGCTTAATAATTCAAAGGCTAAATAACTCGCAAGTCTCCCAAGCTAATGTAAATTTTAGTTATTCTTTGAAATATAGGGGTTTTTTCCCCCTCTCTCTGATGCCTTTTTTTGTTTTAAACAAAGGCTAGGTTTTAAGAGATGTTAAATCCTAACATTACAGTGAGGCTGTACTTTACATTTCTCCACAATTTTAAGTGATGGTTTTCACAATAGCTGCAATAGCAAGGAATTGGTGTCAAAAAGCAAAAGTAATTTAGGAATTAGCCCTGAGGGAAATTGAGCAATTAAAGTGTGTGTGGAGCTAAGCACAAGATACATTTGTAGGCATCAACAGGAATCCACAGATTGAGTGCCTGCTCTTAGTCTCTAGTAAAGGGGAATTACTGAGGTTTAAGCTTGTGTGTTTCTACCTTGCACTTCCTAAAGCTTGAAAGCACACACATGGGCTTGGAGATGGGAATATCGACGTGCGTTGGAGGGAAGCCTGTGTTACAGCATTTTAGAGCTCCCATCCTTTGAGCCACTGTGACTTAGGGAGTCTGGCTGTGAGTGGGGCATCAGTAACTGTGCACCCAGAGCTGTTGCAAATACAGACTTGTAAAGTAAAGTTCAGCTGAGACTGCAGCCAAAGAAAGTTGATCTAAGCTGTGTTACTGCAGTTGGAAGGGGTTAACTGCATGCTTTGGGAGTTCCCAGCAATTCCTGACAGGGCTGACAACAGGATAAGGTTTTTAAGCTCACCCAGTGGTCTGTGGAAGCTGCTCCCTGAAAAGTCTGTTGCCTCTGAAGGGAGATTGCTTGGTTTGCAGTCCCTGTTTGAGGTTCTGCTCATGCTGCCCAGGAGGATTTCACAGCATTCCTCTTCCCGGTCTCTGGTTACGTAGCAAACCTTATTTAATTTGATGCATTAATACAAGTGAAAGCCAGTTTCCCAGAAGAAGGGAAGTTAAGACATCTGTTTAAAAGAATACAGTTGCTAAAGAAAAATGGCTTACTAGAAGAATCCCAGAGCACTGCTGGGAAAGCTGATATAACAACATTTACTGGGATCTGACGGTGGCTTTCATCAGCGAGCTGACTCCAGTTTAATTTCCGTGAGCGTTGTTTTATATCCCTGGGCTTTCCATCGCCGGACGCTGACAGCAGCGAGCTGGCAATCCCCTTCAGGCACAGTCCCTCATTGCAGACACAGCTTTGGGTTCATTTCATATAAAGGATTTCTTTTTATATTTGCCCTTTCTGGCCACCTCTGTGGAAGGAAGCTGCCCCAAAGGTTTTGTGCTCCTTGAGATGGGCGACGTGTGCTTGGCTCTTCCCTGGCTGTCCGGTGTGCTGGTGAGAGCAGCATGGGGTTGTCTCTAGGTTGTCTAGCCTGGATTTCTGGACAGTCTGATTGCTTTGGCCCCTGTGGAAATCGGACCAAGTCAGAATGGTGGGGTTTAGCTATAAAGTAGATGTTCCATTGTCTAATGCTAAACTACTGATTCTGATTTCCTTCAGATTCATCACTTTCTGACGGCTGCTTGTCAGCCTCTGCCATATGAATTAGAATCTCAGGATCACTGAGGTTGGAAAAGCCCTCTAAGGCCATTGACTCCAACCGTTCCCCCAGCACTGCCAAGGCAACACTAACCCATGTCCCCCAGTGTCACAGCCACATGGCTTTAAATCCCTCCAGGGATGGGGATTCACTGCTGCCCTGGGCAGCTGTGCCAGGGCTGGACAACACTTTTAGGGAAGGAATTTTCCCTGATACCCAACCTAAACCTCTCCTGGCACAACTTGAGGCCATTTCCTACTGCTTAAGCTTGAGCAGTGGACTTAATTCCTGTGTCTCACGTGTGCTCTTTGAACCCAAAACGTTCCTTTCTGGAGTGCAATGGGAAGGCTGCAGTGGGGAGGTCTTTGGTATAAAGATGGCTTAACCATCATCATCCTCTGTTCCCTTCCCTCTCCTTGCCACCAGTGACTGAGAAGGTTTACGAGAGCGAATCCTGCACAGACAGCGAGGATGAATTCCCCAAGCCCAAGGTACCAACTCCACACAAGCAGCCTGTGTCGCCCATGAAGAGAGAACCGAAGGAAGAAAGGAAGAACCTGAAGAAAGGGACAGCTCCTGCCAACAGAGCCAACAAACAGGTCTCCATCATGGGCTTTTTCCAGAAGAAATGAACTGGGTCTTTCTCCCGGTCCTCTTGGCAGCTTGGGAGTGTTGCTCCCTTTTTTTGTGTGGCTCTCTGCAAGCTGCTGCTGCTTGTGGAGGCCACCGTGCAACCCCTGGTTACGCAAGGTGTCCTGCTTACTGTGTAAGGAAGCCCTCGGGACTAGATTTTGTATCAGAGAAAAGTTCTTATTTGTTACTGCAATGATTTCAGTCATCTTCACTAAGCAGAGTCGGAACTGCCAGCTAGAAGCAGCATCTAGAGGAACTCTTGAAAGGCTGTTAAATCTATTCACATGAAATTGTATTTTTTTAATCACCTCTTTGGTGCTAAGTTAGGAGAGGAGTTGTGGCTTTTTCCTCCCCTCTTTGTACACCCTCAGCTCTCCAGATTGATCCAAACGTTCACGTTGGGTAGAAGCCGTAACGTAGCAGGTCTTCAGGCACAGACACAAATGCTGAACATCTGCTTCAGCTTTAACTGAATGAAATGTACTTCATTTTCCCCCTAAGACTGGTAAATAGTTTTTGCTCTGCCTTTCATAATCTCTTTTTGGACAAAGCAGTGCATATAAAATTCTCTTACTCTTTTCTGCCTTGAACGTATCCTCTGTAACTTGCTCAGATGCCTAATTATAGTCTGGGACACTGTTGGTGTTCTGTCTTTACAAAAACATCCTTGAGGCTTCCCACCCAATTGGCTCCGGAGGAATTGGGGGAAGGCTTTGCTGTTACTGGGAAAGCGCTGGATCTTTAACCTTGGAGGCCAATGAGTCAGAGGGAAGGGTGATGAGAGGGCACTGCTGATAACACCAGGCAGGTACCAGGGGAACAGTCGTGCGCTGCATCACGGGGTTGGTAGGTTTGGGGTTGCCTGAAGGGTTTTTTTACAGGCATAAACCAGACAAGAGAAGAGTTTTTCCTTGGACATCTCATCATCTGCCTGCTGAAGGAAGTGTGTCACAGCACATGGTC
Organism: Gymnorhina tibicen; assembly: GCA_013399875.1. Lineage (NCBI taxonomy): Eukaryota > Metazoa > Chordata > Aves > Passeriformes > Artamidae > Gymnorhina > Gymnorhina tibicen. The sequence continues at coordinate 65,798 of VXAZ01002669.1, read as the reverse complement.
CTGAGGAACCCGTTACGGGAGAGGAATAAAGCACAGCAGTCCTGTTAACCAGAAAGGAGCTCTTGGTCTGGCCTCCTGCTTGGCTGGTGCTGAGGTTGATAGAGAGATGTAAAAGATTTTCCCGAGGGGCTGAGGCCGAGCACCCTGCACCACACGGGCTGGTGTCACCAGGGGCTGGCTGAGAGGAGCTGCTGCACACCAGCAGCATCACTGGGCTTGTGCCCGTGCTGTGGCCTGGGAAGAGAATGAACAACCTTGTTCTGGTTTAATGAAGAAAATTTAACTGTTGAGAGGAAAACCCACCCTGCTGTAGTGGTTCTGTTCTTGGTAGAGTTGAGGGGGTATTTTTAAAGGTAATGATAAGTAACAAATCCCATTAAATACAGGTTTGTTTTTTTTCATTTGTCCTTATTCATTAAATAATGTGTCAAATCCTGATTTCCAAGGGTTGTTGTGGTATTTGACTGCATGGAAGTCAAAGACATTTCCCTGGTGAAGTGGGTAAAGATTTCTTCTGATCAAACCAGGGCTGGAAGCTTTCAGTTGAGTATTTTAGGGCATCTGAAACCTCAAAATATGGGGATTTGTATTTAATTTGGACCCCTGGAGTGTCATTCCTATGGCAGAGGGACAGGACAGGGTGTCCTGGTACTCCTGCTCCTCACCTCTGCCGTGGTCTCGCTGGAGCTCCCGGCTCCACCCCGACTCCTGTAACCAGATCGACGTCATACGGCACTTCCTCAGGAAAATGACTTAATGTCTGCAGGAGCAGGACCCGGGAGAACTTCAGACTTCCAAAAATCATGATCTCATACTCCCCGCTCCCGCACTCCATGGGCTGCCAGCCCCAGGGGGGCTTCAGGTCCCTGGATGCCCCCTTGGTCAAAGCTGTAGTGTCCCCAGGCAATGCCTGGGAGCAAGGAATTGGGGCTGGAGAGAGGGAGAGGGCTCCCTTGTGGGTGGGGGTCGTTCATTCGGCACCCAGGGGCTGGAGGGGGGCAAAATGTTGGGGGAGCCAGGCTCTGGTTCTTGGAACATGGAGCACATCTCCCACCCCTGGATGTGGTACTGGTGGGGCTCGGGGTCCAAAGCCTCCTCCTGGAGATGCAGAGGTCTTTGTACCTGTGCACGTGTCATTTACAGCTGGAGATCCAAATCCCAGGGGATCTCCTCCCCCTGTATCTCCCTTCCCACCACATTTACACCCTTGCAAGAGCCTCAGAAGAGGCAGTGGGAGAGGATGTTGGTTCATTCAGTGAAGTGCAGTTTACGGTGTTTCTTTCCTCCCTGACAGCCTCATTCCCGGCAGAGGAATCTTCATCCTTGTTTTCCAGGTGCACTGAGGAGCTGCACTGACACACTCCAGGCTGAAACTGCTGGGCTCTGGTTGGACAAGGTGCTTCGGAACCAGCAGCCCCTGGGAAGGGGCTGGAAGTGCTGCTCTGAGGGACGCAAAAGCCCCATCCCTTGTTCGGGAGACAGCTGAGCTGATTTATAGCCCTCCTTCCCACGGCGCAGGGCCCGCTCGGAAGAAGCCCTGCCGCCCTTCCCGCTCGGGCCCGCAGAGCTCGGAGATGACAACCGGAGGGCCCCGGGCAAGCGCTGCCGGAGGAGAACGGGGCTGGGCAGGAGGGTGTCCCGGCAGCCTGCTGGGAATTGTTTTGCTCTCCCAACAGGCGATGCCAGCTCGGCCGCAGACACCGGAGCGGGGAGCAGCAGGGCCTTATAAGGAAGCAAAACGCGGCTCGAGCCATTCCGAGGGACCGCGGGACCCGCCAGGGCCCTGCCTCAGCCGCGGGGACCACGGAACCACAGAGTCCAGTGCGCTGGGAAAGCCCTCCCAGCCCCTCGAGGCCAAGCTGTGCCCGGTGCCCACCTTGTCCCCAGCCCAGAGCACTGAGTGCCACGTCCAGGCCTTCCTTGGACACCTCCGGGGATGGGGACTCCAAACCTCCCTGGGCAGCCCGTTCCTTTCCATGGGGAAATTCCTGCTGATGTCCATCCTGCTCCTTCCCTGGCCCAGCCCAAGGCCGTTCCCTTCCCTCCCCTCCTATCCCTGTTCCCTGGGAGCAGAGCCCGACCCCCCCGGCTGCCCCCTCCTGTCAGGGACTTGTGCAGAGCCACAAGGGCCTCCCTGAGCCTCCTTTTCTCCAGGCTGAGCCCCTTTCCCAGCTCCCTCAGCCGCTCCTGGGGCTCCAGCCCCTTCCCAGCTCCCAGGTGGAGCCAAGGGATGAGCACAAGGCACGGCCGCTGCTGGAGCCAGCCTGGAGAGCATCACCGGGACCTCGGCCTGGGCAGAGAGGAGAAGGGAGCAAAGCTGCAAAACTGAAGGTGGAAAAGCATCCTTGGGATTTTGGAGATGGCTTTTCCACATCCTTCCTCCCACAGTGGGTGCCCCGTCCCACTCCAGCGGTGGGATCCATGAGCAGTAGCCAAGCATCCCACCCCACACGCTCATGAGGGCACCAGAGTTGTGATGCTGGGGCAGATAAGCCATCCTGCCTGGGTGCTAAGCATCCCCCCCAGGAGCTGAGCATATCCCCAGGAGCTGAGCATCCCACCTTGGGGCCGGGCATCCCCCTGGGTGTGGACCTCCTTCCCTTGGGCTGATCATCCCGCCTTGATGCTGAGCATCCTCTCTTGGGGCTGAGCACCTGTCCCAGTTTGAGAAAGTCACCCCAAGACAGCATCCCCTGGCACCGAGCCCTGCAGCCTTATGCCATCCCTCATGTCCCTGTGGCCACATCCCCGGCCCGTGGTGTCCCTCGCGGTCCCCGTCCCCAGGCGCGTCCCCCGAGCCGCAGCTCCCGAGCCGCCCGGCACGTCCCGGCCCTGTTTACTCCTCCCGTCCCGCCGCGTCGCTTCACCCCAGCGCTTCCTGGGCTGGTGTCTGAAAATAGATATTTTTAACCTTTTAAAAATAGAAAGTCTCGCAGAACGGCGGCTCCTGTTTTTCCATTCCGTGCTCATTTCATCTCGGGGCGACGGAACCCCGGCCGCGCCGGGGGTGGCGGGAAGGCGGCCCCGTAAACAGGCTCCTGCAAAAGGGGCACTGGGGAGAACACACGTGTGCCTTGAGAGCGAAAAGAAAGGGAAGAAAGAGAAGGAAAGAAAAAAAAGCAACTAGAAAGGCCGGCCACTTTTCGCACGGAGCCTTATTTGGTATTTTCATGAAAAGTTATATCTTCACACTGTAAAAAATGCCACTTATTACTCATGCTTTACTAGGTAAGTGTATTTTCCTTGGCAGCAAGTGCTCTGGGGTTTTTTTCTCACTTCACTACTCCCGTACAAACTATTTCGAAGGTTTCATTAGTTTCTCCATCAGAACTGGCGCTGCTGCCGCTGTCTGAGGGCCGGGCTGTAAAACCGAGACACAGCCGCTGTTTGTTCGGGACGTTTTGGGCCCGACCCGCGGGGCTGTAAAACCCCAGCGCGGGTGTCCCGCGGCGGGGCCCACAGGGCGCCCTTTCGGCTGCCGCTGCCGCGGGGACACGGCTGTCACCGGTGTCACCGCGGCCCCGGCACCGCCTGGGGGTGGGCACCGCTCGTCCCACGGTCACTCCGTGGTGTGCGGGCGTCGCTGTGGGCACCGCCCTGTCCCGTGTCACAGAGCAGGGGTGCCACCCCATCCCCTGGTCGTTACAGGTGCGTGGATGTCGCCGCGTCCCCATGAAGTGCATCGATGTCACCCTTTCTTCGTGACCGCTCTGGAGAGATGGATGTCACCCTCTCCCTGCTGTCACTGCAGACACACAGGGATGTCACGCTGTGCCTCTACACGTGGATGTCACCAATCCCCGTGGCACTGCCTCTGCGTGGACCTCAGCCATCCCGTGGTCTGTCCCACGTGCGGGTGTCACCGTCACTGCGCACAGCCACCACCTCGTCCTCGGGGTCACGGCACATCCAGGGACATCACCCTGTCCCCACGGTCACTACGTGCCAGCGGGTGTCACCGTGTCCCAGGGTCCCTACAGACACACAGAAGTCACTTTGTCCCCGAGGCCACTACATGCCCGCGGGTGTCACCGCGTCCCAGGGTCCCTACAGACACACAGAAGTCACTTTGTCCCCGAGGCCACTACGTGCCCGCGGGTGTCACCGTGTCCCAGGGTCCCTGCAGGCACACGGAATCCCCCCCACCACCCCTCGTACCCGGCGTGGGGACGGTGAGCGGTGGCACAGCCCTGCCGCCAGCCCGTGCCCGTCCTGCCGGCCACCACCGCCCCAGGGCCGCCTGGCCGCGCTTCCCAGCCGCTCTAAAAGCCAGCTTTGTGTTTTACAGCCAGGCCCTCGCTTGGCACACGATTTTAATTAGAGTCTGGTTACACGGCTCGGCAGATGTGGAATGTATTTCTTAGCCCAGGTGGAATAAATCTATTGCCATAAAAACCAACCCCCCCTGTTATTAAATTCTCCCTTCTAAATAGCCCAGTATTGAGATGCACAGGCCCCCCGGCCCCCCCGCCCGCTCCCCCTCAATGCAAACCCTTTTCTAAGTGCTTAATGAGCTTTAATTTTATTATATTCCCTGACTGTATGGAACCGGCTTCTGGTCCTGGCGCAGGTTCCCGGCTACCGGCCCCTCTGCGAGGGGGTGCAGGGGACCGGTCAGCCCCATAGCCGGGGGGGCTTGGGGATGGCCTCTGGGGTGTCACCCTGCCCTGCAACAGAAGGGGTGCTCGAGCCCGGGGCGGGCAGAGCTCAGCTGAGGGAGCATCCCGTCGTCCCCAGTGACAGGGACGTGCCTGGGGACTGGTCCTGCGCAGGGTGGCTGCTGGGGGAGTACAGGGACCGGCCGCGAGGTCCCAGCCACTCCAGGGACACCCCTGCCCTTCGCGGGTCCCTCGTGGTGCACGGGATGTCCCCGGGGATCCGCAGAGGGTCTGGCTCAGTGCCAGGGCCCGAGGTGACCGGGATTGTCCCGCTGGGATGTCACCGTAGCTCCAGCGGCGACTGGAATGGGGCTAAACGGGGGGGCCACAGCCGCCGAGGAGGCTGGAGCTGGGCACGGCACCCCCTTCCCCAGGGAACTGCATCTCCTCCCCCTCCCCTCCGTGCTGCGGGTGCCCAGGCGCTGTTTGCAGGCTTTGGGAGTTGTTTCCGCGGCGGTGGGGGCTGCACCCACGCTGTGGATGCACATCAGCACCACGGCACCTGCACGCTCGTGTCCTGATACATTTGAAGGCTTTTGACCTGTTTATCCAAGATACTCCCCCTTCTCCCTCTCCCCTGTTGCTGCTCCAGGGACCAGCCTAGTCCCCGGCTGTAGAGCAGGACGGTTCGGGATGTGACCTCCTGCTCCAGGCCCCGCCCCATCTCCTGCCAGGAACTGGATGAAGAGGGGGGCACCCCAAGGAAGGGGCATCTCCTCACCCACATTCCCCTCCTTTAGTCTGAGCAGTGCCATGACCCGTGGTTGGCAACTTCAAAACTCACCCAGTTTTGGGGAAAAAAAACATCCAGGAAGCAGCATCTGCTTCCCAAGATCCCACCTCTCCCAGCAGGGACCACAGGCTGGAAAGGGGAGCAGACATTGCCCTGCTGGCATCAAAGCCCTGGAGAGCTTTGTGACCCATCACAGTTCTCTGCTGAGCCTCTCCAAAAGCTCCGGGATGTCTAAAAACTGAAACAGACAGAGGAGAGTGGGAAAAGGGGAGGACATGGGAGAGGAGCATGCACAAAGCCCATCCCACAGGGTCACCGGGATGTCATTTCCCACAAGTCTTCCACAGACATCCCCCACTGCTCATCCTTAACCAAGATGTTTGAAGAACAAAATCCCAGGGATTTTTGCTTGCAAGAGATTCCTCCTCCCTCCCCGTACCTTGGGGAAAGGGAATAAACCCACAGGCCCTGCGAGGAGCGGAGCCTGAGCCCTCCCCACCAGTTCCCAGCTGGGAGACTTGGCTGTGGGCTCCCCCAGGACTTTTCCCCCAGCTGGCCTCTCCTCTGGCCCTCTGGCTGGGAATTCGCAGCCGCTTCTTTGCCAAGGAGCTGCGGATGACGTTATCCCTCCTCCCCAGACCAGGTGTGGGGAGCACAGCTGCTCCCTGGGGGTGCAGAACTGCAGGGGGACGAGGGACCGTCCCCACCATGAACAGGGACCCCCAGGCACGGGGAGAGCACCACCCAAAGCTTGTCTCAGAGCCCCGTGCAGGGATCAGGCTGCTCTGCTGCTGCAATCTCCAAAGGAAAGAGCAGGGAGCCAGAGCTGAGCTGTGGCTGCCCGTCCCAGCTCCCACCGTTCTCCACATGCAGCCCATCGTCTCTTTGTCCTAGGAGACACCGGGTCCCTTGGGGCCAGCCAGCAGCCAAGCCAACCCAGACATCCCCATCCCGACCTGCACGTGCTGCCTGGCCAAGGAAGAGAGGGAAAACTCAACTTTTGGGTCATGGGAAAATGATCTCACAGAGGCAGTTACCAGCTAGAAAGGGTTAAACTGCCATTTCAAAGGCAAAACCTTCCTCAAAATCCTTTTGGATGAATTAGAGTTAACCTTGGCCTTGCCATCCTGAAGGACAAAACTCCCTCGGATACCAGCATGTCCCAGTTTGCACCGGAGCTGCTCAGACCTGCAGGGCAAGAGGTTCCCAAAGGTACCAAATGCCTCTTTTGGGGATCATGCTCAGCTGGGGCCAGCATTTGGCAAGGCTGATCCAGAAATCCAACACCAGTCCTGTGATCTCTTATGTATTAGCAGGTCAACAACATCTGGAGAGTTTGTCCTGGGAATTTTGGGTGTCTATCACAGGCTGGGGGTTGCTTAGATGAAGGGCCAAATCATATTCATCTTTAATTGACCTTTTTTTGTTCCTTTCGGTGATTCACACTCAGCTCCAAAGGCCAATAATCCCTCCTGGGAAGGCAGCAAAGCAATTTGCAGTTTTCCCTGGAAGCCTCTTGGCCTGGGTGGTGACGGCTGACAGCCGCAGCACGGACCGATGCGGCCGCGGGCACGTACGGAAAGCCTCCACCCCTCGTGGAACTGGGTCTTCCTGACTTCCAGGGAAGGTCGTGGAGGGAAGGACAATGTGCAGCTCTCCTCTGTGTCACGTCCAGGCCACTCCAGATTCCCTCACTGCGCTTGGGAGGAGCAGGAGCCCACACCGGTGTCTGCGCAGCTTCTTGGGACGTGCTAAAAGCAGCTTGGAAGGGGATCAGTATTTCCATTCATTTTTCAGTGCCGATCTTCCTGCCACAGAACAGGAGCCGGAAGCCTGGCGGGGTTTGGAGGAGCCCCCGTGGGTCCCTCTGCAGCCCCCTGCCAGATCCTGCTCGCAAACTTCTGCCTCGGGCAGCCCCCAGTGAGCAAAACTCCCCTTTCCCAGGTTTGCCTGTGAAAACTGCAGCCTGCAGCACTCAGCACCAAGCTAAAAACAGATGGAGAGACAGGCAGGGTAAAAAAAACAAATGTAAAACCCTCGATTTGGCCTGTCTGGATGGACACTGACATTGCAGGTGGTGCTGAGGGGACACTTGCCCACATTTCCCATCTAGAAAGTTTTCTTGGAGACCTGCCTGTCCATCCCTCTTTGGACCTGTGGGTTTAACACCTTGTGTTAAACACCTTGTGGTTGTCCTTGCCTGGAGGCTGGAGGACGGATTGCTGAGGTTATCGTGGGGTTCAGCCCTGAGTGGGGCTCTGTCCCACAGGTGTGGGTGTGTTTTTGGGGGCCTGGTGCCACAGGGCACGGCCAGGGGCTGGAGAAGCTGTCCATCCACCCCCACTCCAACTCAGCCCCTAAAGCTGGAAGAGGAGCGGGTCCAGGGTGCAACACATGTGGCCAAGCTCTTCTTCCCTGCTCCTTCCAAGGCCACCCCCTTCCACTTGGGGACATGAGCCTCAGAGGAGCTGGGTGAGCCGTGGCCTGATGTTTGCTCTGCAGTCCCTCTCCCTGTGTCTAATGGGTCCACCAGGATTATTTGCATTGTCTGGGCAGCTGGGAGGCAAGAAGAGGTGTCTGGGCCAAGCAGTCCTTCTTACTTCATTTTCAACTGTTTGCAAAGCCCCTGATCAGACAACCCAGATGGTGCTAAATGGCCATGAAGAACCATCGGACAGTGGCTTATTGTCGTGCTCGTTGAGTTAGATAATTGTGATGGGCCTGAACTAATTAATTTCTACCCAAAAAAGTAGCACTGAATCATGGTCTTTTGGCAACACTGGTGAGAAGGACTTGTAAGCAGTTTCCTTTGGATTTATCCAGCCTGTACAAACAGGGATCTCTGCTGGAACTGCAGGCTTCCGTGGCCAAGAAACAAGGGAGCAAGAAAAGCCACCCGGAGGGGCAGTCAGAGGCAGCAAAAGTGACTCCCCCTCATCCCACGGGGCAGGAGAGCCGTGGAACAGCCCACCGGCTCCTTTGTGCCAGGGGTCTGTCCTGCCTCCCCTCTGGAATCCCCACGTTTGGGGATGGGCAAAGGCATCCTGCTGGAGGAAAGGGCCTCTGGGGCTGCGCTCGTGCCATGCCGGTCCCACTTCCTCCATCCCTCCTTTGGCTCCAGCCACGATCTCCAAGGATTTCCCTGCTTTTCTCATCACTCCTTTCTCAGCACCCGTCTTCCAGGAAGCCAGGGGCTTTTTCCAGGGTCCAGATAGTCCTGACTTGCTGGCAAAGCTCTTCTCTGCAGGGATTTCTTCGTTTCCTGATTCTGGGGGTGTCAAGCTTTGACAAAGCTGGAGACAGGGAAATGCGATCCCATTTCCCCAGCAGAGCTTGGACAACCCGCCAGATTAGGTACATCCTGAGCTGCTCCTGCATCCAAAAAGGTGAAGGAACAGGAGAAAAGAGTGATTACAGACACATTTCTATGTGAGAAGAGACAGGAAATATTAGGACTGTTTAGTCTGGAGAGGAGACAGGGCTGTGGTGGCACGAGAAAAGCCTGTGAGCCCTGCAGCACCGACGATCCTCTGGTTTCTCCATTTCTCATCCCAAAAAAAGAAAAGGATGTGCAGAGGAGAGTGGATGCGGGGGAAATGTTCGCCCAGCCCAGCATGTGGCTCTCTATGGAGAGATTTTAAGGGAAATCCTATCCTTTCAGGGAGAAATCCCTCCCTTTGACTGGGGGAAGGTGATATGTGAACATACATCCCAATTCACTGGGAGATGCCTCAAACCATCTCCAGAGCCGTGGGCTTCACACGGGGCATCCGGAGCAGCACCAAACCCGACCAGACCTTCCCTTGTGTGACCGCGTGTCCCCGGGGCAGAGCCCTGGTGACGCAGTGACACCCCAGGCCGGGCAGAGCTCCTCACCAGCCCCGGCTCTCCCGGCTGTTCCTGTGGGGAACAAGGCGAACACGACCAAGAGGTGCTGGCTCCCCCGAGGGGCAGGGGGCTTCGTGCAGATTAGGGTGAAAGTGGGTGTTTTGCGTGACTGGAAACCCGATGCAGTGGAAAACAGCAGGGGCCAAGGAAGTGAGTGTAGCTGGCAATTATATAGACATATAGTTTGGAGAAGTGTTTTGACTAACCTGATAACAGAGCGTGAAATAGCACGGCTCTGACGTAACAACGCCCTAAGACCCCGGAGGTAGAGCCAAGATTTTTGATGGTGACTTGCCGTCCGTCCCAGAGTACACAGCCATGGGGTAATTCTGGTTGGATGGGACTCCAGGAGGTCCCTGGTCCAATCTCCAAGCAGGGATAACTTTGAAGTTACATCAGGTTGTTCAGGGTTGTATCCAGGAGAAGGCTGGGTTTCTCCAAGGATGGGATGCCCCTCCCTCCCCTGGTCCCAGTTCCAGCATTTCTGAAAGGGAAAACGTTTTTGGCTCATCTTCCAGCTGGACCAGGTCCTTCCAGTCCCTGCCTGCGTGGCACTAGAGACCCAAACTGGACCCGGTGCCCAAATGCTCTCTGCAGAGACCAAGGGTGCCTCAGCACAGGCTGGACCAGCCATGGGAGATCTGATGCACTTACTGCACTCCAAAGAGACCCCAGCAGGAGGACAGAGGGTTGCAGGAGGGCTGGCAGGAGATGCAGGTCCCAGAGAAGAAGCAGCCGGAGGTCTGGGTCCTGCAGAAGTGGCAGGACCAGCAGAAGCAGCAGCAATCAAATCATGGCATCTCCCCAGGACTGAGAAGGGACTGTGGTGAGGCCACAACCTCCCCAGGCAGGGATGCTGCATTGCACACTGCTGTGTGTCCTGTCCCCCTCAGAGCCAAATCCTTCCCTGTGGCTGAGGTGTTGCTGTGGTCCAAGCACATGGATGCCCCTGCCAACACCCCGAGGAGCCCACAGCGAGTGCAGTGGAGCAGTTGCCCCGCAGGGCCCAGGATCAGCTGTGTTTAACCCCCACGCAGAGGAAGGCACGGTGCCAAATCCCCTCAGTGTCACCTCAGCCCTCGTGTGTGAGCCTTTCTCCTTGCAGGGCTGATGCCCCTCTGTCTTCCTGGCTGGGCTGGCATCTGAGTCTGTGCCAGGCTCTCTCAGACGGGACATTTGATGTCCCAAAGCCCTCGGTGTCACACAAGCTGGATTTGGGTGTTCGCTGTGAGTTTTTTCCTCTCAGGACGGGGGGCTGCCTCCAGGGGAAGCTTCAGCGCCCCTGACACTCCTCCAGCTTGGTGGTGCCACCAGCGGGTGCTGACTTTCTGCACATGGGTTTTATCCACGTCAGCAAAGGTCCAGGCTGGCTGAAACACCTCCTGATGCCCTGTGGCTGTTCAGGAGGAGCCTGTCCAGAGCAGGAGGCATCAGCCAGGTTGTGCAGAGAGGTCTTGGAGAGCTCCATCTTTTCCTCAAACCATCCATCACTGAGCTTGCCACAGAATCGCAGAACCACTGAGGCTGGAAAGGACCTTTAAGATCCATGAGTCCAAATGTGCACCCAGCACTGCCAAGGCCACCACTGACCCATGTCCCCAAGTGCCACATCCACACGGCTTCAAATCCCTCCAGGAATGGGGACTCCACCACTGCCCTGGGCAGCTGTGCCACCCTTTTAGGGGAAGAAATTTTCCCTAATATCCATCCTGAACCTCCCCTGGCACAGCCTGGGGCCATTTCCTTTGTCCTGTCCCTTGTTCCCTGGGAGTAGAGCCCAACCCCCACCTGGCTGCCCCCTCCTGTCCGGGAGCTGGAGAGAGCGAAAAGGTCTTTTCCAACCCAGTTCCACGCTTCCGTGACCATCTCTGCAGCCCCAAGCTGAGGCTGCTCCTTGCTGGCGGATGTGCAAACGCAGCCAGTGCTGCGGAAGGTGAGAGGTTCCCCGGCACGGCGGCAGCTCTGCCCCCGAGTCAACCCCGTGTTCACAGCTCGGGGTCCGCGCGGGGCGATGCCCGCCGAGGGGACGGACGCAGGGAGGAGGAGCGGGGCGAGCAGGGCGATGCCACCGACCGCGAAGCGTTGGCTTCTGCCCCGGGGCTGCTGATCCAATTAAAAGGGTTAATCCCAGAGGTGTCCCGCGGGGAGAGCGGCCTCTCGGCGGTGCCTGAGGGCAGGCTCCCGGGAGGGCTGGGCATCGCTGGGACTCAGTGACACCACTCGCTCGCTGCCCGCGGCTCCGTCCAGCCCGCAGCCCGTCCCTCTGCCCCGTCACAGCCACGCGGCCCCGGCAGTGCCGGGACGGAGCTCGGCCACCAGCCCGCGGGGCCCCCGTGCGTGTCCCCAGCGCTCCGAGGGACGGGCCTTTACAGTCCTGGGGCAAGCGGAGGTCTCTGACACCGGTGAGCCAAGGGGAAGCTGATGTCTTCTCCCTGCCGTGCCCCTCTGCTCTGGAGACGGGCCAGCAGAGCTGGGGGTGTCCGGGGAGGACGGAAGAGCCACATCACACGAACGGCATTTTTGGAGACTTCCACATCTCCCTTCTTGGTGGGTGCACTCAGCACCAAGCCCTGTTTGCCAGGACCACCTCCAGTGCAAGGACAGCGGCCGCAGGGGCAGAGCAAGCCCTGTCCGCCCCAGAGCAGCTGCACCAGGACAGTGCCATCCGTGTTTCCCAGGAAGGGACCAAGCAGCACCAGCATCTCCTGAGGGGAAACTCCTCAGGATGAGACTTTTCCATCTCCGTCTTGTGCTTCCATGAACCTCTCTCCAAAGAAACTCCATCCTGCACATCACTGTTAATGTCCAAACCCACCTGCCCAGGTCGATGGCTCAGCCAGGGGTCCAGGGGGATGCAGCACTGGGGCGAGGCAGCTCTGTGGTCACTTCAGACCCGTGGTGCTCTCTAGAAGTACAGTGTACCACGCTCTGGGCAGGGATTGCTCAGGGAGGGATGTCAGGGACCGCATCCATAGAATCACAGAATCACTGAAGTGTTCAGGTTGGGAAAACCCTCTGAAACCATCCAGTCCAAGCGTTCCTCCAGCCCTGCCCAGGTGCCCCAAGTGCCACATCCACATGGCTTTAAATCCCTCCAGGGATGGGGACTCACCGCTGCCCTGGGCAGCTGTGCCAGGGCTGGACAGACCCTTTTGGGGAAGGAATTTTCCCTGATATCCAGCCTAAACCTCCTCTGGTGCAGCTTGAGGGTGTTTCCTCTCGTCCTGTCACTTGTTCCCTGGGAGAAGAGACAGACCCCATGCAGGTTCCTCTGTCACTGCTCACCAAAGGGTTTCTCCTGGCCACAGCAGCATCCACTCCTGGACACGGCAGAGGAGTTCTGTGTGTAAGGCACGCAGCTGAGTTGCATCCGAGAGGTCTGTCTGTGTCTGGGCTTGGCGTCTGTGGTGCCAGGACAGCCTGTATGGGCCCAGCACCCTGTAGATGCCTGCAGGAAACCTCACCGGGAGCAGGCAGTGCAGAATCTGGGCTGGTTTTCTCTCAGCCTTCCCTGTGAACCCACCGGAGCAGCTCCATTCCAAACCTGCCACTTCTGGTAAATGAGCACAAATTGGCCCTCGGCTCAGCTCCAATTAGATCACACAAGGGCCAACTAATTAGGCTGACAAGTGAGGGGTCAGGCTCTGCCCGAGGGCTGACAGCATCCTCCCTGCCTGCGCACAGCTACCACCATGCAGGCAGCTATGGGGCAAGGAGGTGGCTTCGTCCTCTCCCTTCACCTCACGGCATGGGGAGCACCCCTAGTGCTCAAAGCCTCCCTGGCATATTTTCCTGGATAACCTTAGCCAGCTCAGCCCTGCTGTGTGGCCCCAGTGAGCAGTGCCAGCTCAGGGCCCGAGCCCCAAGCTCTGTTTTCAGCCCAGAGCCGTGAGCAGACCACAAGCAAATGGGAAGGGGTGATCCCCTATGGATGAGCAAAGCACCCGTGGGATCTCTCTGCGTGCCTCCATCCTGCATCCCAACCCTGAGGATGCCACCTGAGTGAGTGCGAGGGAACCAGACCCCACCAGGGCCCCCAAGCCCTAACACAGACCCTACAGGGAAAGGAGAACCAGCACAGGAAGCTGAATCAAGAAGACGTTTTAATCAGATTTGTCAGACAGAGTTGGATCTCCAAATAAATAGATTTATCAAAACAGAATAAAACAAGAATCCAAGGATAAATACATGTACCAAAACAACCTGAAAATCCCCCAAAGCTATCTCCAGACAGGGGGAAGGTGATGCTGCTGCACGCCCTCCTCCCCATGCTGCAGAAATGATCCTGTTTGCCCTTTGGGAGATGCCCCTCCTGTGAATACAGCCCCGTAGATATTATATAGGATAGATATAAATACATAGCACAATAAATGCTTAGTAGCGACCTTAGTGCAGCGTTCAGGGTCTCAGACCCTGCCAGCAGGCAGGTCCTCCCAAAGCCTACATTTCCAAGTGACCTGCAAAGAAGGGAAAAGAATCATCCCAGCTGGAAGAGATTTTTCAAACAACACCCTTTGGAGAGCATTCAGCCAAAGAATCCCCTTTGCAGATCCCAGGGGCTCCAAGGAAAGAAAGAGGGGTGATTTTTCTTTCTTTGCAGGTCACCTTTCCACCGGCAGCTGGTAAGAGGCACGGTCACGTTCTGCTTTGCTGCGCGCTCCTGACGCTCCTCAGGAGTGCCGGGGTGTCCGGGATGGATCCCACCTCCTCGCGTCGCACCAGCTCTCGCCCCTCCGCCGCCTCTCCCTCCTCCCTCTGCTCATCCAACACCTTTGGGACAGCGGGAGGTGACGGCCAACCTCCTGCACTCTCCCGCTGGAGAGAGGCACCTACACGGCTGCGGCTTCGACGCCGATGGATTGGGATCATTCTCTGGAGTTGCTGGAGTTTCCACTAGTGTAACCTGTATTGCAGTGCCAGTCTATTTAATAATGCAGCTCTGGAGTTCGTATATATGTGTATGTGTGTCTGTGTGTAGATAAATCATTAGCTACAGAAGAGTTCTTCGCTTTACAAGTTCTTTGTTTCCTTCTCTGGGCTTTCTGTCATCCTCAGCTCTGACGTCTGCGCTCGGAAGATGTTCCAGTGACCTGGATGAGCAAACACGGACTCACATTAGCAACAGCCTTGGAGCGGGCAAGCACAATTCCCCTGTGTGCAGCACCCTTGGCACTGCAGGATCCACAAGGATCTCCCTGTGGGAGAGCTCTGCCCAGAACACCGGCCGTGGTCAGAGCAGCTCACCAGCGATCCCAGCCCTGGGCTTTGTCACCTTGCAATTAAAATGGTGCTCGGAGGGGCCCTCTTACCCTTGCCGTGCAATTAATGGCACAATCAACAGCACTTACAACGCTTTTCCTGGAAAACACTTGCACAGTCTGAAAAGAAAAGGGGCTCAGACTGAAGCAGGGATAAATCCCCCTCTCCCCCTCCTCAAGGGGTGCTTTGACGCGGTGTCAGGTCCATGTACGCCCCGGCACGTCTCGGATTTTGGCTGACTTTCTGCCTCTTGGGGGAAGAAGCATTTTGCTTGTCTTTTGTCTCAGCCTCACAAAGCCAAGATTTCAGTTTCATGGGCAGTGGACAGGTATGGCTCTCTCCTCCCTTCTGTCAGCCCCTTTTTGTTTGGGGTGGGTTGCTCAAAACCGCCCCCATTTATATTCATGTTTCTGCTGCTGCCTCAGCCTCAGGTCTGCATCCAGCAGCCTACAGTAGGGGAAAATCCTGCTGCACAAGAAGAAGGAATCCCTCTGAATCCCCCAAGGAGCTGCAGACTCCCAGTAAATCAAATGTGGAACTCCGAAACCCGCCCCCAAATCAGGACAAAGTGTCCCAATCCCTCTCCTTGCTCCCACAAAGAATGCTGGATGTGCAGGAGGTGGCTGGAGGTGCTTTCCCTCCAGGTGTTCTCTTCCCCCAGTGCAATCCCAGCAAGGATTATGCAGCCCCAGTGTCATCACCTCGGGGGTGGAGGGAATATTTTCTAGCTGAATTAATCTCCTGCTGTGAAGAAATCACCAGTCAGAGCTTTCCTAGAACTTGCAGCCACGGCAGTGGGATGGTTTCACAACAGGGTCGTTTGTCAGGGGAAACTGAGGCAAGAAGAAGGAAGCACATGCCAGAGACTCCACCAGGGTGCGAAGCCCAGCCTGGGAGCAGGGACCGGAAAATCCCCCAGGGTTTGGTCAAGAGCTGCTGTCTCAAACGGGCTGGGGGTGAAAAGAAACCCCCAGCCCCCGACCGACCCCTCAGCCCACGGGCGTGGGCACTGCGGGCACGGCTCTGATCCGAACCCACCCCACTGAACCCCAACCCAGCCCAGCCAGGAGGCAGCCAGCAGGAAACAGCGTGTCAGCTTCGCTCCACGCAGGCACTCCCGGCATGTGCACCGGCATTCCTGCCCTTCGTCGTGTTTACGCACATCCTGGAACATCCAGAATCATTTTTTAGAAGATTTCAACAGTTTATTTTTTTGCTAATCCCTTGCATCATTTTTTTTTTCCTCCCCCCGTGCTCCCAGTAACACCAGATGGATTAGATATAAAAATCAAACAGTTTTACGGGCTCTGGAGAGACAAAACCTCTGGATTTCACAAGAGTGCATCCACTTTTAGAAAGCTGGCTGCCCTTTCCAATACCATAAAGTGCAAACGTGGCTGTCAACCAGGAGTGTTGCGAATGGGTGTGAAGACAGGTCAGCCCCAACCCAGCTACACTTGCACAAGCGTTTTCCCCACAGTTCAGCTCCCCGTGCCCTGCCGGGATTTCGCAGCCTTTTTGGAATGGCCAGAGCAGAGCAGGAAATCAGGAGGTTGTTTGGGGCAGGGAGTGCTGGAGGAGTGAGGAAATGGGATTTTTCTCTCCCTACCTTCATTTGTCCTAGTGATCAGCCTGAAGTTTTGTGCTTCTTGCTTGAATTCTTGTTTGCTGATCTTCTTGGTCTGGATCAGATGGAATATTCCTGCAGAGGGGGACACAGGGCATCAGATTCTGCAGTGTCCAAGGCTCACACAGGTTTGGATTCTCTGTCCCCTCCTGACACTGCCTGCCCTGAATGCCCCTGGGTCCTGGTTTGGGGCAGGACCTGCTGCCAAAGCCTGGTGGGAACTGGGAATGAATCCAGTGTGGGCCAAGGCCAGGAGACATCTCATTTAATATCAGATTAGGTATTAGGAGGAAATTCTTCCCTGGGAGGGTGGTGAGGCCCTGGCACAGGTTGCCCAGGGAAGCTGTGGCTGCTCCACCCCTGGAAGTGTCCAAGGCCAGGTCGAAGCAACCTGGGATAGTGGAAGGTGTCCCGTCCCACAGCAGGGGTGTGGAATGGGATGGGCTTGAAGCTCCCTTCCAACCCAAACCTTTCTAAGATTCTATGGTTCTACGAAAAGAGCCACTGCTTGTTAAATCAGGATGCTTCACCATGAAGCAGGTGAAAGCAATAGGATTTTGTTGCTCCAGAAAGCATCTTGCCCTGGAGGAGTTCCAATATCCCCTGAAACCATAAAAGAAATAAAGGTGAGAGCGAGGGGATGCCAGGATCCTTGTCCCCTCTACTCACTCTCAACCACCCACGTTCCCCGACTGCAGAGACCCCCCCATGCTCAGATGATTTCCTGTCCTGGAAGCAGCCAGGGACCAAAGTTTTCCATCTCTTTGTCACCAGTGCTGAAATTCCTCCAGACAGGAAAAAACACAAGTGACCTCAGCAGAGCTTGGTATTTCTGCCCCTGCCAGCATTGTCCTCTTAGTGGAGGTGCCTGACTCAGATATTTGACCCGGGCAAACCAGAATCTGCATTTAGCAATGAAAGTGACCTTCCTGTGGGATCAGGGGTTGTGATATTCCTGTTCTCCTGCAAGGCATGACAAACCAGGCAGGGATGCCTGGAATATCCTTCCCCACCTCTCACTCAGGCTCCCAGAGCATCCAGCCTCTTGCTGCCAGCAGACGTGAGAGGCAACGTGGTCCCCCTTATTTGGTGAAGAGACTTTCCCTGATTCCCAGCAGCAATTACACATAAAAAGAGTATGTAATGAAGGGGAACTGCCTCACAATCCATATAAATGAGATGTTATCAACCGTGGAAAATCAGTACAGGAAGTCAAAGGCATAGAGAGAAATAGACGGATATTTGGACTATTCATTAGTCCTTTCAGTGGGTTGGGTAAAGAAGTCCTACCAGTAACAAAAGAAGATACTGGATGGAGATAATAAAACTGTTATTGACGCAAGAAAGGCGCAAGTGTTCAATAAATCCTTCTGGTCTATACTTAGAAAGGAGCAGGAGGGTGTGCTTACAGTCCCCGGGGCTGATGAAGCACTTTCCAGCACATTAGTAACCAAGAGGATATTTTAAACAAGAGCTACAAGGGATAAACATCTTTTAATCAACCGACCTAGATAATGCTCCCCCAAGAGCTCTCAGAGAGCTGGCTGAGACCTTTGCCCCCCGGGACGGCCATTCCTGACACATGCCAGGAGCCGGGGAGCAGTGCAGGAACGCAGGCCGTGCTCCAGCAGGAATCAGGAGAGCACAAGATAAGAGCAGTCCACCAGTGGAGAGGCAGGGTGGATGGAGCTGGCACAGGGCAGTGCCATTCCTGGCAAGCACATCCCGTCCAGCAGGCAGGAGCATTCCTGGCAGCGTTTGGGGTGAGATGGAGCGAGCTGCTGGGGCTGTCGGGCACGCACCTCCGTTCCTGCTGCTCCAAAGCAGGTTTGTAAGCAAGATGGGGATGGACTTCTTAACAGGTCAGAAACATCAGAAAGCCACTTTTCAAAGCTCCTGGTGATGTTCAGACCCCTAAAAAGATGGGGAAGCCCGCACTGCAACTCTTCTGGGGGCCGGTCGTGCACCACCAGCCAGCTGGGTAAAACTTTTGGCTGGGAGTTGGTGCTGGTTTCTCTTCCAAACTCCTGCTTCGTGGAGGAAACCATCCCGGCCCAGAAATAGATGAGGCCACGTAGGTATCATGAGCCCATACAAAGGCAGATGGACGAGGTCCAGGTGTGACTTGCAGCCTCTTTACTCCACACACTCTGCTCTGTTGGTAGAGTGATGGACCATGGAGAGGTGGAATCCATATGTGAGTGAGCTCATGCTCTTTCCCAATAATAACACTTCAGTCTGCCAAGCAAAAGAGCCGTGTTGGCCTCAGGGACAAGGGCCTCCCCTGTCCCTGGCTGGCAGGGCTTGGGAGCTCCATGCAGACGTGAAGCTTTTGGCCTCGGAAGGTGCCGAGAAGGTTTGGGTGCTGCCCCGTGCCAAGGAGCGAGGGGAGGAAGCGGCGGGGCCCAGACAGCGCGGGCTCAGAGCTGTCCTCAGCTACAAGGTGCCATTGTGAGGGAGGCCCCGCTGAGGCGGGGGAGCACGGGCAGGGGGGCACCGCGGAGCATGGAGGATGGCAGGGGCAGGATGGAAACATGGTGGCAACCAGGGCTCCGTCTCTGGAGTTAATTCCTCGGGCTGCTGTCCGTGTGTGCCCAGTCTCAGCAGCTGGCTGAGGTCTCCCTAGGGAGTGATGTGAAACATGTCGGGAGACCAGAATGCCTGGCTACGCGTGCCCAGCAGACACAGGCCGAGGGCCGCTGGATCCATAGGAAAGGTACAACCAACCTTAAGCGCTCAAGGTTTTGGGGTAGAATATGCCCAATGGAAACTCGGGACTGGGGCACTGGGATGCTTCCCCGGGCCGCAGAGAAGCACAGCACAAATATCTACTGGACCAGGTGTCCCTGGACTCCTCTGGTCCGTAAGAGCAAAGCTGAAGGTGTGGGGAGGGAGCAAGAGGCTGGTGCCATTTTACAGCGTATTTGCTGTGCTTTGATGTCCGGAGGACACACCAACAGGAGCATCCAAATCCACCCATCCGAAAAGCGGGCTGGGAACAATTCATCCCCCTTGTATGCGCCTTCGCAGCAGCTTTCAGGCTGTAGGTGGACTGGGGCATAAAAAAAGAGCAAAAGCAAAACCACGGAGTGACCAGAACAATTTTTTTTGTTTGTTTTCCGTGTGCATTTGGCATGAGAGCAGGGAGGTTGGGAGGAGCAGCCCCAAGGTCCTTGTCTTGCTTGCCCGTGTGCTGTGCCTCCAAATGGTGTTGCAGCTCATGGTGAGGTACAGTGAGGCCAAAAATGGTTTCCAGCCCCTAGTCTGCATCGAATGCAGGAAAAGAGTGTGAAACGGGGGAGGCAGAAGAGCCAGCCTGCTGTCAGCAGGTTTTGATTCACCACGTGAGGGGTGGAGCACCTCTAGGAAAGCCAGAAAAATCGAACAAAGCTTGGAAAGCATCAGGTTTCCACGCACACCTCCTGCTCTGCTGGCTGCTCTCATAATGGTGCTCACCTTTAATCAGCTTCCAGTTGTAGATTTCCACCTCTTCTGCCAGCTCCTTCTCGATCGCCATGGTCCTGAGGATCTCCTTGGAGGCCTCGGAGCGCGGCGGCACAAAGGTGTACACCAGGACGCGGCTGGGGCTCCTGCCACACCGGGGCGTGGCGGCTTCGGCCGTGGGTTTGACTCTGGTTTCTGAGCAAACACAAGGACAGAGTTGATTAAACAGGGGCAGGCAGGACCATCGCAGCACCATGGAAAAGGCGTCTCGGCTTTGGTGCCACGTGGCACAGTCGCGTCTGTCCCATGATCCAACGCCCAGCACCAGGACCGGCAGCAAAGGAGAGGTTAATAAAGGACCTGTGGACCTCCTCATTCTCATGTTTCTCATTGCCCCTGGCCCCAGCAGCCTCTGTGCCAGCAGGGATGGGGAAGGGGATTTTGTCCATCTGGATCCCCCATGCTCTCTGCCGTGACCTCGATGCCACCACGGCCACAAAACGCAGGCCGGATTCCCCGCTTCCCACCTCACTCCTGCTGGAGGAGGAACATCAGGGGAGCAAAGGGATGAGCCCACAGCAGAGGAGCCTGGGCTGCCTGGGCAGCGTGCCCAGCTCAGCCCCACAGGTGGGCTCAGCACCAGCCCCAGCACCCTCCCCACACAGGGAATCACCACAAGGACATGCACACTAGGTCCTACGTGACTTTTTCAGCATTCTTGGTAAAGAAGAGCTGCTAATTTTTCCCTCATTTTTTTAATGCATCTGGAGTAATTAAGAATCCCCCATGGTTTTGGAAGGAGATTTATTGCCTTTGGTTGTGGTCCTTGGAACGCAGAGGAGCCCGGCTCTGCTGAATTTAGCCTTGTTCTCCCAGTCAGTTTGGATGCTGAAGCTTTTTACACTACTCGAAAGAAAGTTTGGCTATAAATAGATGCCTGGGATTTATTTTAGTAAGACAGTTATTTCAGGCCTGATTCTGCTCTCCCCCAGGCTTTCTGGGGTGGTCCTGAGCTCTTCTTCTCTGAGAGGGGGTAGAAATCCCAATTTAAAGGCAAGCAAAGCTTTTCAGCAACCAGAGGACAGGCGCTCAGTTCTGCAGTTCAGCGTGAGGCAGAGGGGGCTGAGCACAGCCCAGCACCCTCACTCCTCCCACTGTGGGGTCAGGGAGCAGGGAAACCTCTGTCCCAGAGCCTTAAACTTCACCTGCTCCAGGGCATTCACAGAAGCGTGGAGTTGTTAAAGCTGGAAAAGCCCTTTAAGATCATGGAGTCCATGATTAAAGCCCCACCTTCACAGCAGGAAAGGAACCCCTGGAATTCCAGAGGAATGTAACAACCCAGGAGCTTCCCACCTGAGCCACTCGATTGCCCACAGCACTGAGGAGGAGGAGCAGGGAGGGACACAGAGGTCATGGTCACCAGCTCTGCCCACAGCAGTGTTCCCCCCATCCAAACAATGCATCGCAGCAATTCCCGGGATCGGGGTCCCTTCAGCAAGATCCCTTAGTGCCCCTCTCTAAGTTACTGGGTACAAAGGAGGAAGAAAAGGACAGTCACAGAAAGCACCTGGAAAAAGAAGCTGGGCAAAGCCTCCGTGCAGGGAAGGAAAGGGCAAGGATGTAACTTGGCTGAGCAATGTGTGTGTGTGTGTGATCGCTATCTGTGAGAACTGGAAAGCAAGAACAAAATCATTTTGGCTGCACCAGGGTGTTTAATTGGAAATAAAATGAAGTCTGAACAGCAGACAAGAGATCCGAGCAGGGAAAGTTGTCAGCTTTAAACCAGAGAGACCCACTAGAGCGGGAATGCAAGACTGGAAGGGCTCTGCTCAGTCATCACATCCCATTCCCACCAGGCACCACATCATAAATCCTGCTCATAAACATATCAAAAACCTTATTAAAACAAGCTGAGCTTCTGCCCTTCGCTCCCCCGGGGAGGCCATCCCAGAACCTCTCCGCTCAGCGGCTGGAAAACCTTGAAAATCTCAGCTCAAATGACTTTGCAGCCATTCCAAAACATGGCAGTGCCCTTCGCTTGCTCTGCTGGGTGAGACTCCTCCACAGAAACCCCTTGAAGATGCTGATCAGAGGGGATCACGCAGAACCTGCTGCACCTGCAGCCAGGCTCAAAGACACTCAGGTACCTTTAGCCTCCCCAGGGAAGCAGTGGGTGGTCCATCAGCTGAACATCTCCTGATAAATGTCAGTACAGAGAGGTATAGTCCACAAAACAGTCTGCAGTGGGAACAGGAGGAGATGTCAGCCCCTGCCACATCTTTGCCAGGTCTGTGGTTTAAGGCAAACAGCTTTCCAAAGACCAGGGAGCTGAGAGACCCAAAACACACTGAACAGGAAAGGAAAAGATGTCTTCTCCAGCATGGAACCACAGAATCATTAAATTTGGAAAAGACCTTTGAGATCATCAAGTCCAACTGTTCCCCCAGCACTGCCAAGGCACCACTGACCCATGTTTCCGAGTGCCACATCCACACGGCTTTTCAATCCCTCTGGGAATGGGAACTCACCACTGCCCTGGGCAGCTGTGCCAGGGCTGGACAGCCCTTTTGAGAAAGAAATTTTCTGTAACATCCAATCCAGGCATCCCCTGGCCCAGCCTGAGGCCGTTCCCTCTCCTCCTGTCCCTGTTCCCTGGGAGCAGAGCCCGACCCCCCCAGCTGCCCCCTCCTGCCAGGGAGTTGCGCAGAGCCACAAGGGCCCCCCTGAGCCTCCTTTTCTCCAGCCTGAGCCCCTTTCCCAGCTCCCTCAGCTGCTCCTGGGGCTCCAGCCCCTTTCCATGCCCAGCCCCAGCCCAGTTCTACCTGGACCACCCCAAAATCTGTGTGTTCAACATCCACTTCCAGAGGTGGGGGGTTCCAGTTCCAACAAACCATGAGTACCACAGACAATCCCTCTCCTGGCAAGTGTCCTCCCTCCTCCCTTCACACCCACAGCTCAGCTGCCACAATCTAACCCTCTGATTTTTGTCCCACCTGGAGGTTTGGAGAACAGACTGTGTGTCCTCTTCCCTGAAAGCATCTTCCATCTGTCTGGGAACTCTCAGCGTGTCCCACCTCAAGCATCTTTCTCCAAACTTCATCCTCCCAACAGATGGAAACTTCTGGGGGTCAGTGCAGCCTCCTTACCTCAGGAAAGTCCTGCTGCCCTCCAAAACAAGCCAACCCTTCCATCAGTGCTTGCCATGCTGAACTTCTCTGGTGTGAATTCTAGCCACCAGCAATGTGAATCCCTACACATCTGTCAGGCTGAGGCTTTAAACCAAGGTTAGGGAAGGAACTGGAAGGCAGCTGCAGGAGCAGGCGGGATCCCACCTACCTGGACATACTTTACAGCATTTCCCATCTACTTTCTCTGGATATTCACATGGATACTCCTTGGGGCATGTGATCTTCTGGCAGTCCTGGACGCCATCCCTGCACGTGCAGAGGATGCAGGGCAGGAGGCCGTAGAGCCGGAAGACGGGGTGCCACACTTCCCCATGGGAGTAGGTCTTCCCATTGTAAACACAAGCTGGAGGAGAGAGAGAAAAGAGCTGCTCGTGGAAATAAATCCTTCTCCTCTCTGTAAGCCCAAGGCTCGGTGGAGTCACTGCCTTTCAGCACCTCAGACACGGGTGGTCCTGCTGTGCCGAGGAACGAGGTCCTCTGGCAGCGGGTCCGGCAGCCGCGGGCACCGGGATGTCACAGCCACCACACCAGGAGGTGCCATGGGACAGAGGCAGCAGGCGCCAGGAGATGGGTCTGCTGGGTTTGACCACCCTGGTGGGGACAGGGGCAAGTGTGGGCAGGACCTCACCTGCCTCCCAACCTCTGGAAGCCCAGGGTCCCTCCGAGGCAGTCGCAGGAATGAAGCACAGTGAAGAGTGCCACCTGCTGACTCCTCCATGGAAATTTTTGGAGGTCCCAAAATTTCCTCCAGGGCTTCGTGTCCAAGGACTGGAAAGAGCCCTTCCGGAGCCACAATGGTGGGAGAGCCGCCAAGAGGAGAAAGGAGCTGCTATTCCCCGCTTTGGATCAAGGGGCTTGCCTCCTCATCTCACTGTCCTGCTCTCTCCCCCAGGAGGAACACCTGGGACAGCACTGGGAACACGCAGTTACAAGGAGGAATATCCTGTCCTTCTGTGGCACTGTCCTGGAAGGTCCATGTGGAGTCTTCCAGCTGAGCTCCTTCCTTCCCAAGTCCCAGATCTCCAAAACGTTCCAAGGACCATTCTTCTTCCAACCCATTTTGGGAAGTGGTAGATTCATGCAGTCAGGAGGCTGTGGGCACGAGGACTCAGACACCTGGGCGAGGTTGGCTGTGGCAGAGTGGGGAGCAGGACTTGCTGGTGGAAACCTGCTGCTTGAATCAGATTCCCTGAAGAATTCCAAGCTCTGGAGAAGCCACTTTAAGCCACATACAAACCGCCTGGCCTCTCCATCACTTACCTTTCTTGTGTTTCTCTTTCAAGACAATCTTCACGGTGGTGCCACCTGCTCCCTTGGGTTTGAAGCTTCTGGGAATTAACTCCAGGGAAGAACTGAGAACAGTGGACACGGTGGCTCCAGGTGGCTTCCTCCCCATCACCTCTCCCAAGCACTGGTCTTGTGAGTGCCTCTGCGAGCAGCCAGAGAAAAGAGGGGGTTCAGACTCAGGCAGCTGAGTTGTTCTCACTCCACAGCCTGCTGAAAAAAGCCATGCAGTGTCCGGCACACCCTCCATCAGGAGTGGAAGGGGCAGAGACCACAGGGATAAGCAATGATCCATAAGCCATATAAATGGCAGAAATATTTAGGTTGGAGAATTCCTCTGAGATCATGGAGCCCAACCACTCCCCCAGCACTGTCAAGGCCACCACTAACCCATGTTCCCAAGTGCCACATCCACAGGGCTTTAAGGTCCTCTGGGGATGGGGACTCCATCACTGCCCTGGGCAGCTGTGCCAGGGCTGGACAGCCCTTTGGGGGAAAAAGCTTCCCTAATATCCAACCTGAGCCTCCCCTGGCCCAGCCTGAGGCCATTCCCTCTGCTCCTGTCCCTGTTCCCTGGGAGCAGAGCCCAACCCCCCCGGCTGCCCCCTCCTGTCAGGGACTTGTGCAGAGCCACAAGGGCCCCCCTGAGCCTCCTTTTCTCCAGGCTGAGCCCCTTTCCCAGCTCCCTCAGCCACTCCTGGGGCTTCAGCCCCTTCCCCATCTTGCTGCTGCCACCACCCAAGGGGTGCTGAGCAATTGGTGTCAGTGCCCCACACTGCTGTCCTCCTCATGTGGGTCACCCTCACTGGGGCAGCACCTTTCCCTCCCCAAGCTCAACCCCATGCCCTCAGAGAAGCATGTGAGGTCCTACATCCCTAGCACACAGGGAAATGGGCTGGTCTTTGCTAGAAGGGAAGATGAGGACTGGCATCTGTGTGGCTCAAACGGGATCAGAAAGGTGAGGATGGGCCATATCCTGCTCTCTCACCTGGTAGGCACCAGGATAGTTGGCGTGGGGCTGCCAGCCAGCAGGACTGGAATCCCAGGAACATCCCAGGCTTCCAAGAGCAGAGTGCTGGGACAAGACACGCAGTACAAAGGGTCCCCTTGTGTCTATTTTGGAGGTTTTATGGGTGGTGGAGCAGTATGGAAAAGGGCAGAGCCAGGAGCTAAGTGACCTAATCCCACAGACCTGGCATGGGCTGCCCAGCTCCGAAATGTCGCCGTGAAGGAACCCCAGGCAGCCAAGGAGTCACTTTTTCCTTGCTGGGGCTGCTGATACAAACAGCCTGGGGGAGGCAGAGTGGTGGCCAGCTCCAGGACTGCCCTCTTGGTGGGAGGCAGGACACCTTCAAGCCCAAGGGGAGCAGAGACACCTTCTCCTGAAGGAATAAACCCTGCCAAGAGAGATTTGGGCATCTGACTCTATGGACAGGGGTCAGGCCTGCCTGTTGGTCACCTCTGGGTCTGCTCTGACCATGTCCTTCGGCTGTTTAACCTGGCGGCCAACAAAGAGGAGAAGTGTCCCAGATTTCCAGTTCCTGCAGGCCTTTTGCTCTTCCAAAGATGTCATAGAATCATAGAATCAGAATCATTTAGGTTGGAAAAGCTGTCTAAGATCATCGAGTCCAACCTGACACTGCCAGGTACCCCACTAAACCATGTCCCTAAGATGCTGCAGAGGGAGAGAAGAGTCTTTCCCTGGCGGCCTGAGGAGTCACCTAGGCTGATATCTCTCAGCTAGATTCAATTCCACGGCACGATTCACCTGCAAATCAGGTGTCCGTGGTTCTGCTGTGCAAGGACCTGAGCGTCCTCCCAGAGCTGCTGGGGGTGGTTTCTTTGTAGAGGACAATGTGCAAGGGCATCCTGTGAGCTGTTCGGGGGGCTGTGCTAGAAGCAAGAAGCGGAGTTTTAAAATGCAAATGTCACGTACAACACCTCTGTTTAACTGCAGGGGTTCCTCTTCCGTGGACTTCTCAAAGGAGCCATCTGCAACGGAAAAACATTGTCCTGGGAGATGCTGCGGGGCTGAACGGAGGCTTGCTCTCTCTGTGGCTGAAAGCAGCTCTCCTCCAGGTGCTGGCCTGCCTGGGAGTCTGGAGAGACAGGAGCTTTGCACATGCAATTCACATTACCCAAGGAAAACCCAAGCCCTCAGCCTTTGCTTCCTGGTGCAGCCAAGAGATAACAAGTGGCCTGATTTACAGCCCACGCTTCCAAAATCCTGCTACAGTGGCTTGAAATGGCTCCTGCTGTCAGGTGGCAACCAGCTGGAGTCTCCCAGCCCTCAGTCCCAGCCTCATTACCTTTGCAGACCTGGCAGCAGGAATCCGGCACGGTTAAGGGAGAGGAACACAGCAGCTCGGGGCAGGTCACCAAGCCGCAGTAAATCTGGCCTTCCTAGGAGGGCAGGAGGGAAAAAACATTGTCAGCATTACAGAGAGCTGTCTGTCCCCCACACAGGGCTGCCAGCGCCTCAAACCGCAGATTTACCATAAATCATTGGGAAGAAATCCTTCCTTGTGAGGGAGGGCAGGCCCTGGCACAGGGTGCCCAGAGAAGCTGTGGCTGCCCCTGGATCCCTGGAAGTGTCCAAGGCCAGGCTGGACAGGGCTTGGAGCACCTTGGGATAGTGGAAGGTGTCCCTGCCCAGGTGGGACTGGATGAGCTTTAAGGTCCCTTCCAACACAAACCATTCCAGGATTTTATGATTCCACAATCCAAAGCCCCCTGATAGTCCATCTTCCAATACCACCAATCATCCAGCAACTAATGAAAGCTGAAGGTCTGCCCCTGCTGCACTGTCCATCCTGCAGGGTTGTGTCCTCTCCTGGCATGGCTGTCCCATGAACAGCACACAAACTCCCGAGCAGAATGGTCTTCCTCAAAAAGGGGCAGGCAGTGCCTTCCTCTCAGGCATCATTAGTGCTGCCAGACCTGAAACAGCCACCACACACCTTTAAACTCTGCACAACAACCCCGGGTTGAAGGGGCACAAGAAGGTTTTCTCTGACATCTGCCAGGAAAAGGACCCAGAGGAGACAGGTGGAAATGGGAAGCATGATTCTGAACCTGGACTCAGGTCCACACCGAAGCTCTGCCCTCCCTCTCTCTTGGTTTATTCAATAACACCAGAGCCAAGCACACAGACGTGCAGGGATAGACCTGAGTGGATAGTTTGGAAAATATCATTGCTGTAGTGATTCAAGCTGAAAACCACAGGTCGAGGCCAGCCTTGACCTTAGTGCATCCCAGTCCCACCTCAGTCAGTGGATTTGCACCAGTTTGTTGCAGGAATAAGTTTTTGCTACTTTGCCAAAGGGTACAAAAAGGTGTTCAGCAGCCAGACCTCCACAGCAAGGTCATCTTCTCCATGCAGCAGTTTTCTCTGGGGTATCCACAAGCTCCCAGTCAACCAAAACCAAGAGGTCAGCCAAGGATATCCTTAGAAAACCAAACCACAGCTGCTTCTTCTCCCATCAGGAAGCCAAACCGCTGTGCAAGGAACATGAAGAGGACGAGGGAAGTTTTGGTGGGTGACAGGATCTGGCGGAGGTCGCTGCATACCAAACCTGCTCTCTCCCTCGGGGAGTCCAGACCTGCCTCTTCCTCCCTTCTCCTGACCAGCAGCTCGCAGCAATGACGTGCCCCTGGCAGGAAAGAGCCAGTGCCGTAAAAGGCAGGATTTATCCCAGAGGCTCTGGTCTTGGGGCAGTTTTCAAAGAGGGTTAGACCAGCTGTTCACGCAGCTGTTCTAGCAGCTGACAACATCAGACACAGCCCGGGGAGATCCCCCCATTGAAGGCTCCTCAGCCAGCCCTTTATTTTCCCCTTGGTATCCAAGGCGCTATCCTGACAAATAAACAGAGCCTGAGTGACAGCCGAGAGGGACACGGAGCTCCCCAGGCTCCTGGGACAGTGGCAGGCGAGCGCACGCGGTCAGATTCGAGGGCTCCTGCCCGGTGTTCCCCACCATCCAGCCGGGGTCCCTAAGAGAGGCACCGGCCTCAAAAGCTGCATAACTTCTACCCTGCCTGTCGCTGCACAGCCCTGAGGTGCGCGCACGCCCCGGAGGCTCACACCAGCTATTCCAGCGTCACAGATACCTCCCTGTCCAGCACCAGCTGATGTAACCCCTGCGTGTGCGCTCTTGGCACGGCACAGGGAGGTGCTTTGGGCTCTTCTGCCCCTTTTATATTTCCTGGCCAAAGTTGGTCCCACCCTTTGCTGCCACGGCCCCGGAGCCCTGGGGCGCTCCACGCGGACAGGGCTGTCCCACTGCCCACCCCAAGCTGCCCCGGTGTGGCCCACCCAGACCCGGCCCGTGCGATCTCCGGTACATCCTCTGCACCGATAACCCGATCCCAGCGACGAGCCATGCCCCCACGGGCTGGGGCTGCCAGACCTCGCTGGGGTTTTCGAGCCGGCGGGGCAGCGCTGGCGCGGGGCAGAGCCGCGGCCCCGCTCCCGGCGTGGCTTACGGAGCAGCTGCACTGCACACACTGGTTGGGCTGGCGGCTGGGGAAGAGCTCGCTGGTGCTGAACATCTCGCCCTGCTGGTACGTCGTCCCGTTGTACTGGCAGGACCTGACGGGCGCACGGAGGCCGGACGGAGAGTGCGGCTCTGGAAAAGAGGACGAGGAAGGAGCGGGATGAGAGGCAGCCCTTGCCCGGCCCCGATGCGGCACTGACGCCCCGCTGCCCACCCCTAAAGGACCGGCAGCCCTTTACACACCGCGGTCACTCCGAAGTGGCCAGGGCACTGCGTGGTTGGTCAGCAACTAAGTGTCCAAAAGCTCTTGGAGAACAGGGCTGCCCTGGCTGCACTGAGCTCAGCACAGAGGGAAAACCTGGCAGTCTGACCTCACGAGATTTTTAACAAAATTCTCAGGTTTTTCCCTCCCTTGGTTGTAATGATCGTCAAATTCAGATGGAGTCAGGTAAAAAGGGCTTCTCTCATGGGTAATTAGCGAAAAATCAGAGTTAATGAGGTTTTTTCTATTGTTTCTTCCTAATTTCTCAAATCACTCATGGTTTCTGACTAGCTTTGCCAGCACTCAGGTAGGGAAAGTTTTGGGACTAAATCTTGAGGCAATCTGTGGAGGTGAGAATGAACATATTGAGGTAAAATGAGGCAATCCGTAGTGGTAAGGTAGGAAAAGTTTTGGGGCTAAAACTTGAGATAGTCTCCAGTACAGAGAAGGAAGTTGTTAAAAAACTTTAATTTTTTTTTTTTTTTTAATCCAAGACACTTTGCTGGCAAATGATCAGAATAAGGTGCCAGCTTCTGTTTTGCCCCTGAAGTGCAAACTGACATTTTGTCCCTACAAAGCTCTTGGGATGTGGGGGAGAAAGTGGTCTGGCAGAGAGCCCTTTTCCATCAAAAGGACATTTTTGGAGGGAAAAAGCAGCCAGAGCTCCGTGACCAGGGCCAGACCCAGCTCCGCTGCATTCCCACAAGGGGCAGCAGTGGAGGTACCGCCCTGTAGGACCACGGCCACCTTGTCACCCCATCCCTGAGGAATGTCCACCTACCAGGACACCGCGGGCAGCACTGCTGGGGGTCCGTGACAGGGCTGGCGCACGGCAGAGCTGGGCACTGGATCCGGTAGCACCTGATGTTGGTGTTCTGGGGAGAGACAGAGGTGGCTTGTTTAGCCCACAGGGAACATTCAGTTCATGGTTCACCCCTGCAAGAGGAGGAACACAGCATTATCTCAACAAATTGTGCTGGCTGTAACTCCCCAAGGATGTCTCCATCCCTGGCTCAAACCCAGCACACTCATGGTCTCTCACCAGCAAAGGCCACCCGTCACCTGCCAGCAGCCCTCAGCCGCCTCCACCCACAACCCACCAACGCTACAGAGGCAGAACCACGGAATCACAGAGTGATTTAGGCATGAAGGAGCCTGAAAGATCTTGTTCCATCTCCTGTCATGGGCAGGGACAACTTCCACTATCCCAGATTGCTCCAACCTGGCCTTGAACACACCCAGAGATCCAGGGGCAGCCACAGCTGCTCTGGGCACCCTTTGCCAGGGCCTCCCCCCCCCTCACAGGGAACAATTTCTTGTGAACATTTAATCTAAATCTCCCCTCTTCTTCTGGTTCAAAACCACTCCCTTGTCCCATCATTATCTGCCTGTGTAAAAAATAACTCTCCATCTTTTTCACAAGCTCCCTCTAAGTACCAAAAGGTCTCCTCAAGGTAAACGGCAGCTCCCTCACAAGGTCAACCCAAT
This sequence comes from Gymnorhina tibicen, assembly GCA_013399875.1. Classification (NCBI taxonomy): domain Eukaryota; kingdom Metazoa; phylum Chordata; class Aves; order Passeriformes; family Artamidae; genus Gymnorhina; species Gymnorhina tibicen. Next base: position 35,472 of record VXAZ01002669.1, on the reverse strand, counting down.
ACCCCCCAGGGGGACAGCTTTTTCCAAAGGGAAGAGATTAATCCATCGCCACTAGGGGACTGGAAAGGGCTTCTCTGGTCAAATGAGACACCGGGACCGATGTGCTTCAAAGCTGCTGAGCGAAGCCCCGCCGCAGCAGCAGCAGCAGCAGCAGCAGCAGCAGCAGCATCCCTGCCTGCCCGCGCGGCGCCGTGGGGACGTGCCTCGGAGCAGCTGCAGCGGATGCAGTACATCAGCCCCTGGGGCTCCAGGTACGGGTGCCAGCTCTCCCCCGGGCTGTATTTCTTGCCGTTGAAGTCGCAGAACGTGTCTGGCCCTGAAAAGTCAACCAGGAGAAGCTATGTGAGAAAAAGGGCTGGTTCCTGGCAGAGCTCACTGTCATGGGAGCAAGGGCAGCCTTCACCTTGTTCCCCACAAGTTGCTAATGGTCAGGATCCCCACCAAACCCCTCAGGACTTTGGCCAAAAACCCCAATTCAGTCACCCTTAATGTTCACATCCACAAGCATCATCCGGTTCTGCAGGAGCAAGCTCCAAACCCGGTTGGACCTGCAGGAACCTCACCCCTGTAACAGCCGTGGTGCTGCTCCCACTCTCCTGTGACGTGTGCCAGAGCCCTGACCAGGCAGAGGGTCACCCCAGGACCCAAGTTCTTTCTAAGCACACACCTGTCTGCATGTGATTTTTGTGGTTTATGTGCTCACAGCCCCGCTGAAAACTGAAGGTGATTTAAAAGGTTATGTCATCGAGGGAATTTGAGGTGGTTTGGGTGATTGCATTTCTCGAAGGCAGTGGAGACATTTACAGCTCCTGAAGCATTTATGGGTCTTTAAAACCTTGCAGCACCCTGGGGACGCAGGGGAGGGGGAGGGCTGTTTTCCAAGGCATGATGCCCACCTCCCGCTACGTGAACTGGGGTGAGCCAGCGGGTGCTGACCCTGCCAGGCTGCTGGGAGGGCTCCTTAATGAATAGCAGAGGGTCCCCAAAATTATCTCAGTGTCATTCACCACCCCGAAGATGCTAAGAGCCATTCCACGCTTCGCCCTGTCACTTGGGACACAGCAGTGGCTGGGAGGGCCCAGATGGTGTTGTCCCTCCTCACCAAAGCCAGAGATGCCACCTGCTTAATGGATTTCTCCAGTCAACCCGACAAAATGCACCCAGATACGCTGGGGTGGGCTGCAGTCCCTCCTCTAGTCCATGACCATCCTCAGGATGAAGCCAGGTGATGCTCTACCATGGCTGGGCCCTCTGGCCAGCAGGAAAGGCAGCCCAGTGGGTCCACAAAGATCTTTATGGGTCTCTTCCAACTCAGGCCCCACCAGCAGACTTGAGCCTCTCTTTGATGGCTGTAAGCACTTGATTCTCCAAGTTGTACCTTCACAAGTGGTGACCACCAGCTGTCCAGACCACCTGGCCCAGGCCACCGCTGCACCTGCAGACGTGGAGGTTTGCAATAGCTTAGGAGTGGATGTTACCAGAGGGGCAGGCAGAGGTATTTTCCTTCCTTTTCCCAGATCAGGACTTTACATTGTCCCCATAGCTCTTGACAAGTCAGCAGCTCCCGGTTCCTGGCCACGCAGGTCATGAGCTTAAGGCAAACCACGCAAAACTGGTGAGCATGCGGCTTGAAAATGCAGAAACCCAGAAGAGAGAGGAAAAAAACTCCATAAAACTAAAAAAAAAAAAAAACTAAAAAACAAACAAAAAAATCATAGTTTTGCAGAAGGGTGAGAAAATGACTTCATCTTTCCCTGCTTGCAGCATCCTCGTGAATTATGCTGAGGGTGAAGAAATCGAGTTGCCTTGGTGTGACACGGCCCCGCTCAGCTCGCAGGCTCCCATGCCAGTTGGCTGCTTCCTTCAAACATTTAATCACTAGTGGAGCCCTGGTTTGGGTCCAGCCCTCGAAAGCAGCCTGATTCATGTCTGCAAAGGGCCTGCTGGTAAAATTAAAGCTGACTGGCAGTACTGGGCAGCAGGAGACACTTGTCGGCATCTCAGTAGTGCTATGCCGTGCTTTTGGCAAGAGGTGCCAGCGTGTTTGGGCAAAAGCAAGATGGGGATGGATGGATGGATGGATGGATGGATGGATGGATGGATGGATGGATGGATGGATGGATGAAAGGAGGAGGCTTAAAAGCTGGAGGCTCTGGACCATTTTTTCCCATGCCAGGCCAATAATTTCATTTTCAGAGGTCAAACTTTGGATATCTTCCTAATTCACTCAGAGCGAAAAGCCATTTGTGGCAGTGAGTTGCTCCCTGCTGATCAGTCGCCTTATTCATTGCACCTTCAGCAGCAGCACACTCAGAAAAGTCATGTGGGTTTACTTCTCACTGGATCTAGAGCAGGCCAGAAAGTTGTGGGGTGGCATCTCGTCGGTGGCTGGTGTCTGAAGCTGTTGAGGTACATCCTAAGGAGACATTCCCTTCTCAAGGTGTGGGAGATGCAGCCCAGGATGGGTTTCTCCACACCATTCAGTTTGTCACTGAGAACTGGTGTCTCTAAACCACCGTGTGAAGGTGCTGCTCAGAGCTTCTGCGACAGCCTCTTGTGGGTTTCAATTTCCTGGTAGCTGGAAAGATTCCCATAACACCTATCCTAAATCTGCGACGTCCTTTCCAAACCAAGCCGTGTGTGATTCTGTGATTCTGTCTCTGGGAGTGTTCTGAGCAATTTGATGGCTCAGCAAGTGGTTGTGGGGTCTTGCTCATCTCCCCTCACTGCTCTTCTCCCGTTGCATCCCGAGGCTGAGGGGGGAAGGGTGCTCCTGCATCCCCAGATGGCACCTCTGGAGTTGTCTCCGGAGCAGGGCATGTCTGAGCTGGGCTCCCAGCCCCAGCAGTTTTTCTGGAGGTCCCACACCTGCCAGCCAGCGCCGTGCTGGGCATGCGGGAGGGAGTTCATGCAAACCAGTTTGTAAGTTTTAAGAGCAGCCATAAATAAAGTGTAAAGAGCACTGTCTGGTACACAGAGTCCAGGCGCTCCTGTGACAGCCCTGTATTTATGAAGGGCTTAAAATGCAACTTAGCTGAGAAGGGACTGGTTAAAACACACCGGGCCCTTGACAAGTGGCATCCTAAAGACTCCGCTCACATCCAGATCAGTTCCTACACACTCGCCTCGCTCAGTTCCTGGCTGGGAATATCTGCTTGGGAGTTTGGGAGCCTGGAAAACTCTGTAGCTCTGAACTCATGAAGCATCTCTGAGTTCCCCAGGGTGAAGAAGCCAGGCAGACAGGGTCCTGCTTCCCCCCGCTCCTTCCCGAGGGAATGCTTCATTACCTATAGAAGGGCGTGCAGCCCTGGCCTCTCCCTTACCATGGACATGGTAGCACTTGCTTTCCACCATGGTCCTTCCCATCTTGGAGCACCCAGTCCCTTCATCCCTGCTGGATCCAAACTCGTAGGACAGAGGGATCCCAGGAACCCCCTTTTCTCCAGCAACCATGTTAAAAAGAAATGAAACAGCAACTTCCAAGCTCCTGGGGAAAACCACTGCCCCATCCTCTCCAGAGATGGTGGTGTTTAAATGCTTCCAGCCAAAACATGGTTGCGTTCAACCACTGCCCCTGAATTGCTCGGAATGCAGCACATTTGTCCCAGTAACCTGTGCCTCTGGTATTTTTTTTCAGCTGGGAGTGCAAATCCCCTAAAATAGACTGTTTCTGTGGGCAAATTCTTCTTTTCTGACTTGCCTTCAAGCCCGTCCATTTCTGCTTCTCACCTATTTTTAGCCACGACACTGTAGGTCCCTTGGCTGATGAGCCTGCTCGTAACTAATTTATTCCTGTCTTCACTCTCCCTGAACACTCAGCCCTGAGAAAAGTGTGAGGCTGCAGAGGTGGATGGTGGAGAGAAGTCCACAATTTGATGATGACTCTGCCACCCAAACCACTCTGCCCTCGACCGTGGGGCAAGTCCTGGACAAGCCCTCCACACTGTGGGATATGCCCTGTAGCAAAGCTGAAGTGTTTCAGAGCTGGGGGGTGACCCTGGACCTCTCTGCTCCAATCCTGCTTCAATCCCATATTCACCGGCTCTTTCTCAACATTCTCAGTCCTGCAAACAGGCCCCAGCACTTCGTCCCAAATCAGACAAACCCTTACTGCCCCTATCCACCATAGTTTATGCCCAACTTAGGGGCTCTGTTACCACCTCCGAGGAGCGCACACCTCACCTAACACCTGTTTCACCTTCTGGAGGTGTCTCCATCCTCTTCCTAACCCTACCACAGCAGCCCAGGTAGAGGCAGGGAGTCAGACCCATATTCCTTGTTCAAGAAACAGATGCTGTGGGCTGGGTTTGGTGGCTTTGGATGAGCCCAGGGAAGGGAAAGCAGCTGAATTCACCCGGATTTAGCTCCCCAGGGCTTTGCACAGCCCCATCCATCCACCTGCCTTTTCCCCCCAGCACACCCCACAGTCGGGATGAGCAACCCAGTGCTCATATTTTGGGTCCACGCTCCAGGAGGATGATTATTTGAGTGCCTAATGCACTGCTGGCAGCAGGCGAGTTGTAAATCACGCTGACGCAGCCACCGGCAGACTCCGCTGGGATTCCAGGAGATTAAAGGGAAGAATAAATGTAGGGACACAACAGGTCCTGCTCCAATTTGCTCAGAGCTCTGGTGGCTCTGCGAAGTTGCAGAGGTGCTCAGCACCCACTGGTGGGGTCCCAGTGCTTTGCCCAAGCCAAGCCCACCTCCTGGCCCCAGTTAACATGTCCAGCACCCTCCAAGCTCCTGAACAGCCCTGGCCAAGTCCTTCGAGCCTTTTTGTGGGAAGTGCCAAACCTCCCTTCCCTATCCCAAACCTTCTCTGCCTCAGTCAGCCCACTGGGAGCAAAAGTGGGAGAGACTGAGGGATGAACATGGAGATGGACAAGGGATGATATGGAGGATAGCCCCCAGCTTTGTTTGGGGTGGGGGAGGCATTGCCCCATCCCCATCCACCCTCGGAGGGGAGATGCACTCGTGCAGGGCGGGATCTGTGCAGAGGAAGGTCTGTAAGACAACCTCCAGCTCTGTGGCATTTCTAGCCCGTGGAAGGGGGTCCCAGACCTTCCTCACAGCCTGACAGCCCCCGGGGCCCCCCAGCCCCCTCACCAGCTCGCAGTGCTGTGCTCGGTGCTGTACAACCCCGCAGAGCAGGCGGGGGCAGCAGCAGGCAGAGGGGGACACAGCCATGTCCCCAACAGTGCAGGACAGGAAACCTGGAGGGTTGCATGGCCTGGGACATCCCAGCCACGGAGGTCCAACACCTGCCACGGTCAAAAGCCTCCCCATGCCCCCAGCCACGACCGCAAAGCACCCCCGCAAATTCCTGGGGACCCCGGTGAGGGGGAAACTGAGGCACGGAGGGAAGCAGCGCAGCCGGGACAAGAGCAGGGAAGACTTACGAGCCCGGGCTCGGCTCTCGGAGGCGAAGAGGAGCAGGAGGCACCGGAGGAGGAAGGAGAGGGGACCCGCCCCGGGAAGCATCGCAGACCGGTGCTCGGTGCCCTGGGGCTTCGGTCCCGGTGCCCGGGGCTGCGCTGCCCGATGTCCCGGTGATGTCTCGGAGTCTGCGCTGGGGGCTTCGCTCCCGCTGCCGGTGCCCGGCGGTGCCGCGGTCTCGGTTGCGGTGCCGGGCGCCTCGGAGGACGGTGCGATGCCCGGAGGTGCCGGTGCCGAGGCTGCCGGTGCCGGCAGTGCTCCGGTGCCGGTGTCAGGGGTGTCGGTGCCCGGCGGCGCCTGTGCCCGAGGCTGTGGGTGCCCGGAGGCGTCGCGGTGCCGATGCCGGCGGTGCCGGTGCCCGGGGATGCCGATGCCGGGGGTGCTGCCGTGCCGGTCGTGCCGGTGCCCGGGGGTGCCGGTGCCGGTGCCCGGCGGGGCTCGTCTCGCTCCGATCAAAGGCGCCTCCTTTAGGGAGAGCCGAGGAGTTGTTTGTTGGTATTAAAGGCGGAGATGGAAGCGGGAGGGGGGATCCGCAGGGTGGGTGTTTTANGGCTCTGCCCGGCTGGACCTCGCCCTGGGTAGCTACGAGCCAAGAGGTGACACTAACGGGGGGCATCACAAACAAGGCCCGGCTGCACCCCTTCTCCCTGTCAAACGCCACCTGGACACGCGGCTCTGCCCACCAGCTGCTCGACATTCCCTCAGCTTCATAAAGCCATTTAAATGACCAGTGTAGCCTCTGCCTTCGGGAACCCCCCGGCCCCAGTCCACAATCCCGAACCCTCCTCCCACCACCCCAGCAGCGTGGAGAGCAGTGCCGCCTCCCAGCTGCCATCCGTCTCCGCATGAGGGGCACGAAACGCCATCACTTGGAAAACCATTGGTCATGCAGTCATCCCTGGAGAAGCCACCTGGCCTCCACACAACGTTGCTCCTGTTCCTGCTGCTCCCCAGATCCCGCACAAAGTGGTCCAGCTCTGGCTGCCAGCCCTTCTCTGCCTGTCTGTGGAGCTCAGCTTTCTACTCTCCAAGATCCTCATGGAGAAGTTGGGCAGCACTGGATCCTCCCTGAGCAGCTGTGTCCCCTCAGCAGGGCCACTTCCCAGGGCCACCAGTTCATTATGGAGGTGAATTTCTGCAGATTCCTTCCAGATTTTGTGTGGTTTTTTACCCATTCCTCCTGTTCACCTTCACAACTCACAGGGGTGCTCAGAGCAAGACACCTCATTAGCACATGAAATACAGGCTTTAATGCAGCAATGAACACCTTCATGTTCCACGACTGGGAAGGCTTGGATGGACGTCCTGGACCTTGCAGGAGTCCTGGGCTTCTTCTTTGCAAATGCTAACATATCTACAACACAAGGTCTCTCTCTTCTCCCCATCTCCTTCAGCTTTCTCACACCACTGGCCAGTGAGAAACTGTCACCACCTATGATCCCTTTGGTGACCGAAGGGATCCTCCATCAGCCAAGTTATTCATTTTTTTCCTTTTAATTCAGGCTCAGGACTGGGCTTTCCAGGGTGAGATCTTTCTGCCTGATGCCATCCCACACTGAGAGAGGCACCAAGCCACCGGTCTGCCAAGGTGTCTCCACACCCCTTATCCTGGTCACACCAATCACGAGCCCCATTTCTTGCAGAGATGAAAGCAATCAAGGGCAATTGCTGCAGGAAAAACCTCTTCTTTCCATCCATCTCTTAATTTTGCCTGTCTCTAACTCTACCCCAGTTGCCAGCACATCCCCCTGTACCAAACCATGTTTGCAGGTGCCTGTTCCTGGAGCTGGATATGAGGGAAATCTTTGTACTAAGAAAGCTTTTAATATCACTTTAAATCACCAGCTTTGTTGTTTTCTCTTTAAGCTGCGAGCAAAACAAGTCCAGACGCATTTCTGTGCCCACATGGGCTGGACACATTCTGGTAAGAAAGTGGGAAACACTGAATCCCAGTGATGAGATGCCAGTGAGTCTTCACCCCACCTTGACTCCTCCCCACAGGAATACCTGTGATCCTCCAAGAGCACAGCCTGGTGTGCAGAGCAGAAGACAGAGCTGAGACATCTGCAGGGATGGTCGCAATCTGTTGTTTACCAGCTCCAATAACAATTTTACCACTCTGTGCCCTCCCCTGGAAACTGCGAGTACGATTCTGCTGGAAGACCCAGGAATTCCAGGGGATATAGGGGCCCAGAATCCAGGGATGCTCTGCACACCATCCGGCACCGACCCTCTACAGAAAGCACAAGCAGTGCTGTCACATTCCAGGGCCAACCACAAATGGGAATTCTTCTCTCAAGGAAGAATTTTTTCCCTGTGTCCAACCTAACCCTGCCCTCTGGCAGTGGGAAGCCATTCCCTGTGTCCTGTCCCTCCATCCCTTGTCCCCAGTCCCTCTCCAGCTCTCCTGGAGCCCCTTCAGGCCCTGCAAGGGGCTCTGAGCTCTCCCTGGAGCCTTCTCCTCTCCAGGTGAGCACCCCCAGCTCTCCCAGCCTGGCTCCAGAGCAGAGGGGCTCCAGCCCTGGAGCAGTTCCGTGGCCTCCTCTGGAGTTACTCCAGCAGCTCCACGTCCTTCTGCTGCTGGCCCCAGAGCTGAAAGTTCTCACCTAATGCCACTTCCCTTTTTTCACTGCTCCACTCATTTCCAGCTCCCTGCAATGCCCCTCTATTTTCCTCTCATGCCTTGATAAAGATGTTTAAGTGGGTTTGGGTAAACAGCAGGCTCCTTCCAGCTCCCACCAGGAAAAGCTGGTACCTCCTCTCCCAGCTCTTCCCTTGCACAAGGCAGACTTGAAAAGCCCATTTGTAGCAAAAGTCTGTGGGCAAGTTATGAAAGTGCTTAGAAAAATGGGGACACAAAGTCCAAGTCAATGAAGTTATTTTGTGCCTCTGCTGCAACAGCAACAGCTGAATTCAGGACTGTAGATCCTGGCCCCACATCAGGGCTAAAACTTATGGGAAAGTTCAGGCATGTCCTAAGTGCAGACCCAGGAAATAAAGGCCAGCCTTGTCAGGAGCAAGGTGCTGTGTTACATCTCTGTTAGGTCTCATAAAGAATACATTCACCCTTTGGCAAAACCAAGGCTCTTTATCTTCATCTGTGAAGGAATCTGTCTGACAGTTCAATACTGCCAACATCAATCCATCTGTGATCATGAATCAGGCTCCAAAAACCATGGCATTGGCCTGCAAATAATAAAACATGGGTCTGTTCTGTTTGTCTTCTGGTTCCTGAGCCTTTAGGTCAAACTCACTTTATGTTCTCTGGGCAATCAAGAAGACAAGACAATTCCCTTTTTTTTTTTATCTTTTTTTTTTTTTTTTTTTTTTTTTTTATGAGAATGAAAACAGAATCTGTTACAAACTACTGAGCAAACAGTGTGGGCTCCAATAACATCCCCCACCTTGCAAGCCCTGTGGCAGGAGCGTGAGCTGGCCACGGTGCAGGCTGGAGGAGCTGGCTGCACACTGCACCTTTCCTTGGAAGTTTGTAGCCCTGCGTCCCTGACATGTGATCCAGTGTGGGCGAGGAGAAACGCACAGGAGAGGGCTGTCAGCTTTAGGCAACGGGGCTGGAAACCCGCAGGACTCTGAATTGTTGGAAGCTGGTCTAAAGAAATCCAGCTGCAGGAGTAAGTCCTGCCAGAGGAATGGAGGAGCTGCTGTCCTACTTGGAGTGAGGGGCCCGGAACTGCCCCCAGGATTTGAGGTGCCCCAGCAGTGCCAGCACAGGGGACAGGCACTGCCCTGGTCCTGCTGCCACCCCAGTGCTGGGACAGGCTGGGCTGCTGATCAGGCAGCTAACTAATCATGTTGTTATCCAGGATGCATTATCCATCATCCTGCAGGGAACACCACAGTCCCTACTCATACCCCACGGCCAACCCGCCCCACTGACCCTCAGCCAGCCATGCAACCCAAGCTGGCACCAACCTCCTCCCATCGTGAGGGGAAAACACCTCCCCATGACTTCATTCTGCTTTTATTTGTAACCGTGGGCTGTGGCACGAGAGAGACCCTGAGCAAAACCATGGCAGCCATGTGGGAACTGTGGTCAGCAGGAGGACAGGTGGGGTTGCCTGAAGCAGAGGTGAGATTCTTGCTGTAATTCCATAGTCTTTCTCCGCTATTCTTTATGACTAGTGACCATGTCCTTTATCTCTGGCCTGCATTTGAGGAGGAGTCACTGCATCCCCCATCAGGTTGCCAGAAGCCCAAGCTATGTCAGTGGAGCAGGAGATGGGCATTAAATAGAATGATGCCTCTCTGCCATATTCCACAGGGTAGAGCTAAATCGAGCAAAATCCATATTTTCTTTGTGCCACACCTTCACACAATTCCCATCTCAAGCCTGAAGCCTCATGGGTTTCCTCTCTTCACCAGGACATTCAAAAGCCAGAGGGCAGGGTTAGATGGGATTTTGGGAAGGAATTGTTCCCTGTGAGGGTGGGGAGGCCCTGGCACAGGATGCCCAGAGAAGCTGTGGCTGCCTCTGGATCCCTGGAAGTGTCCAAGGCCAGGTTGGACATTGGGGCTTGGAGCAATCTGGGATAGTGGAAGGTGTCCCTGCCCACATCAAGGGGGTTAGAATGAGATGATCTTTGATGTCTCTTCCAACCCAAAACAGTCCATGATTCCCTGCCCCTGTCCTGGTGGGTGATTAACACTGGCAACAGCTCCTCATGGAGGTCTCCTGAAGGTGACTGCATGTGGGGGATGTTCATCAGAGTGTTTCCCACAGAGCTCTTCCCAGTGTGTGAAACTCCACCTCGCTTGAGAGCTGGTGGGCTTTGAGAGATCTAAAGCCGCACCTTTTTGAGGGTTTAAGGCAGTCAATGACCAGTGAGGCTTAAAAAGATAATTTACTGATGGAAACACATAGTCCAACCCGGAATGGGAAATCTGGTCATTTATTTTAGAGTCTGAGCATGCTGCCAAGCACAAAACCAAATAAATAGTCCATAATCAGTGCAAATCAGTGATGCAGAGAGGACAGTGGGTAAGAGATTCTCCTCCAGGGATGGAGATCAGCAACCAAGTGAGAGGGAGGGGTGAAGAAAGGCTGAATAAAGCAAGGGGAAGGATAGAGAGGAAAAATGGGAGAGCGCAGCACCATGGGCCTGTCTGTATCTCCTGTATCCACCATGACACACCCCACCTGCACCCCATGGAAAGTATCTGCCTGGCTGGGGCGACACCATCGCTGGGAGGACCGTGAAGAAGAAAGGTGGTGGCAAAACCCTGCCAGCTCCTCGGGAGAGGTGAGAAGCAGAGAAACGTTCCCTAACGGGTGGGGCAAGGCTGAGGTTTTGGCTGGGAATGGCAGGATCTGAGGCTGGAGCCTTGCACGGGCTTAGGATTCCCTCTGCAGGCCAGCGCTGAGCTCCGCACGTCCCGAACGGTAGAACCACAGAGGGCTTTGGAGCGGAAAGGACCTTAAAGCTCACCCTGTTCCACCGCCTGACACGGGCAAGGACACCTTCCACTAGGCCGGGTTGCTCCAAGTCCCATTCAACCTGATCTTGAATGCTTTCAGGGATGGGGCAGCCACAGCTTCTCTGGGCACCCTGGGCCATTTTTTAATGACCCTTACTGTAAAATATTTCTTCGCAATATTCCTTTTAACCCTGCCCTCTGGCAGAATAAAACCATTGCCCCTTGCGGGGCTTTGGGTTGGAAGACAAGCTGGAGACAAAGAAACCAAGTTCTGTCCGGGGCAGGCTGGATGTGCAGAAGTAATTTGGGAGAACAGCTGGCAGAGAGAGATCCTTTCCCAAATCCGATGTGCCTAGGACTCTGCAGAGACCTAAAGCTCTGCACAGCTCTTTGTCCTACGAGTAGCTTTGGTGGGGAAGTGTCTCCTATTCCCATGTTCTCTGTGCCTCCCCAAGGGCTCCCCAGGGCTCAGCTCCCAGGTCAGGCTGATCCCGGGGAGCAGCAGCTTTGTGGGGAGCTAGGGAATAACACACTACGTCTGACTCTGGCCAGCAGCAGCATCTACAGGATAGACACACAAATTGCTGGACTGAGTCCAGTCCCAGCACCAAACCGCTGCCATAATTCATCTTAATAAAGTCAGTACGAGTTTTTTTGTTTCATGAGAAGGAACTTTTTTGTCAACTGGCATTTCATGCAGCCCACAACAGCGGGGATCCACATGCTGGTATACTTTTAGTCATTCAACAGCCAGAGACAACTAAAGATAGAAGTGTGGGTGAGATGGAAAGTTAATGATATCCCCCAGAAAGTTCCTGGCACACGTGCAGAGGCTGGTTCTTGGGCACCAATCATCCCTTCCTCTCTCCAGCCATGGAGAGAGGAACTTCCTCAGGGAGGCTCAAAGGTGTAGGGCTTCACCTCTGTCTCTGCAGCCACATCTTCTCTTCTGCCAACCCAATGTAGCTGAGAAGCTTCATCAGAGAGGGTGCTAAAATGTGATGAAAGACAGATTGGTTTAGTGTCCCAGTAAAGAGAAGAAAAGCAGAAGAGAAGTGCAAGAGATTTCCATAGCAACTGGTGCAGAGGCTCTGCCTCCTCTGGTTTGCTCTGAGTCACCATCCATGGTGGTTTAACTCTGGCTGGACGCCGAGTGCCCATCAAAGCTGCTCCATCACTCCCCTCCTCAGCTGGACAGCAGAGGGAAGACTGAACAAAAGGCTCATGGGTCAGGAAAAGGACAGAGAGAGATCGGCCACCCGCTACAGTCACGGGCTGGGAGAGCTGGGGGTGTTCAGCTGGAGAAGAGAAGGCTCCAGGGACACCTCAGAGCCCCTGGCAGGGCCTAAAGGGGCTCCAGGAGAGCTGGAGAGGGACTGGGGACAAGGGATGGAGGCACAGGACACAGGGAATGGCTTCCCACTGCCAGAGGGCAGGGATGGATGGGATATTGGGAAGGAATTGTTCCTTGTGAGGGTGGGGAGGCCCTGGCACAGGGTGCCCAGAGCAGCTGTGGCTGCCCCTGGATCCCTGGCAGTGTCCAAGGCCAGGCTGGACACTGGGGCTTGGAGCAGCCTGGGACAGTGGGAGGTGTCCCTGCCCATGGCAGGGGTGGGAGTGGATGATGATCTTTACCATCTGTGACGCCATGATTTGCCCCTAAAAACCGGGCGGCCAGCCCTGCCCCGTCCCCGCAAAGAGCGGGAAGCTCTCGGGTGGCCCCTCCTTCTACAGCGGTAAATGAATATTCATGACGGCGTGGCTAGCGCGGGGGCGGGAGCCGCGCGCGCGGCGCTCATTAATATGAAGCGCGGGGCCGCGTCCCCTCATGAATTATGCGGGTAGGCGTGGCCGCCGTGGCCCTTCAAAGTGTGGGAAGATGGCGGCGGCGGCGGCGGGCGCCGGCGGCCGGGCCGCGGTGCGGGGGCGGCG